>JAHIAL010000121.1:600000-948153 GCA_021605145.1 Aegilops bicornis | reverse complement strand
AACACATCAACTATCACGAAGTTATCAAACGCAGTATGTCGATGTCTGCAACATCCATGTGCATCGACGCTCGAGGTTCAAAGACACCCCAGCGTGCATTAAGGATATAAGTTTTCTATGTAGCAATGAGGACAATCTCGCTTTACTTGGACCCAAATTCGCATAATTAAGCTATTATTAACTTTCAACTAAATTTTCTCTAGGAATACATCTCAAATAGTAGAACTAAAAGCGCCGTAGCCACGCATAATTTGCAAAATTTTTTTTCGATTATGTTCTGGATAATTAAGTTCATCTAATGAACTCCCACCGTATAGACATCCCCTAGTCATCTAAGTGATACATGATCCGAGTCAATTCAGGCTTGTCCCATCATCACGTGAGACGGACTAGTCATCATACACAGAACATCTTCATGTTGATCGTGATTCAACTATACGACTCCATGTTCGACCTTTCGCCTCTTCGTGTTCCGAGGCCAGCGTTCCGTTACGTGCTAGGCTCGCCAAGTCAACCCAAGTGTTTCGCATGTGTAAATCAGGCTTACACCACTTGTAGGCGCTAACATTAGGATCTATCACACCAGATCATCACATGGCGTTTCAAACAACGAACCTTCGCAAGAATTCACGTAAATAGGGGGAACACATCTCTTGAAATTTTAGTGAGGATCATCTTACGTATGCTACCGTCATTCTAAGCCAAATAAGATGCATAAACATGATAAACATCACATGCAATCAAATAGTGACATGATATGGCCAACATTGGCCTTTTGCTCCTTTGGATCTCCATCTCCTGGCTCCATGATCATCATCACCACCGCATGACACCATGATCTCCATCATCGCGTTCCATGAAGTTGTCTCTACTAACCATTACATTTACCACTATACTACCTGCTTAGCAATGAAGCAAAGCACTTACATGCATGCTATTCAAAGGACACGCAGGTCATACAATAAACAAAGATGTTCCTATGGCTCCCCGGCCAGTTGTCATACTCATCGACATGCAAGTCGTGGATTCCTATTACAAGAATATGATTCACCCCATACATCACATATATTTCATTCATCACATCCTTCTTGGCCATATCACATCACACGGCATATGCCGCAAAACAAGTTAGACGGCCCCTCTAATTGTTGTTGCAAGTTTTTTACATGGCTGCTCTAGGTTTCTAGCAAGAACGCTTCTTACTCTACGCCCAAAACCACAACGTGATATGCCAATTACTATTTACCCTTCATAAGGACCCTTTTCATCTAATCCCATCCGACTAAAGTGGGAGAGATCGGCACCCGCTTAGCCACCTTAGTGTAATAAGTGCATGTCACGGCCTATGGAACCTGCCTCAATGGCGTATTTGCACGTGTAAGGTCGGTCCGGGCCGCCCATCCTAATAAATACCGCTTGGAAACAAGATAGGACTAGTAAAGGTAAGTATATTGAACAAAATCAACACCCACAACTACTTGAAGTTCTACTCGTGCATAGAATCTACGCAATAGACCTAGCTCATGATGCCAATGTCAGGGGAAACATAGCAAAATTGAAAATTTTCTTTACGCATCACCAAGATCAATCTATGGAGATACTAGCAATCGAGAGAGGGAGTGCATCTTCATACTCCTTGAAGATCATGATGCGGAAGCTGTTACAAGAACGCTGTCGGGTGGAGTTGTTCACGGGTTTATCTCGTGATCAAGGGCTACGAATCCGATCTAAGGCAATCAAGAACGGGTGGCTTCCGCTGCTTCAACACACGTCGGCAGCTCCTGCGGACGCTCTCCCGTGCTCTTTGATCCAGCAAGGGAGAGAGGGAGAGGTTGGGAAGACTCTGGCCAAAGGTATTAACAACGGCGTGCAGTGGTGATGGAGGAGCGTGGCACTCGCAAAGCAGGCTTCGCCAAGCACCGCGAGAGACTGAGGGAGGAGAGGGTAGGGCTGCGCCAGTGAGAGAGGAAAACCTCATGCATATGCGGCAGCCCCAAAAACCCCACTATTTATAGGAGGAGGAGGAGGAGGCGCTTTCTTCAGGGTTCCCACCCCCTAGTGGGGCGGCAGCTCTAGATGGGATAGAGGGGGGCGGCTAAGAGGGGAGAGAGGGGTGGCGCCTAGGGTGGGCCTCTCAGGCCCATCTCACGCCTAGGGTTTCCCCTCTCCCCTCATAGTTGGCACGCTTCTTTGGCTCAGGGGAGGCGGACTAGCTTCCACTCTAGAAGCTTGGTCCCTTTCCACTCTAGGCCCATGCAAGCCTCCGGGCTGGTGGTTCTCTTCTCCCAGGACCCCGAACCCTTCCCATGGTCCCAAAGATATTACCCTGACCCTCAAATACTTTCGTGGCCAAAAACCTCACTTCCTATATATTATTCTTTTGCCTCCGGACCATTCCCGAACTCCCCGTGACGTCCTGGGATCTTCATCCAGACTTCAACAACATTCGGTAACCACATACAAACTTCCCTTTTATAACCCTTAAAGCGCCATCGTGAACCTTATGTGTAGACCCTACCGTGTTCGGGAACTCATGCGCATACGACTTAGGACACTTTCTCGCCAATAACCAACAGTGCCGGATCTGATACCCATGTTGGGTTCTACATGTTCCACGATGATCTCATCGGATGAAATCCGATTTATGGCGTCGCGGATTCAAGCAATCCCGTGATACAATTCCCTTTGTCAATTCCAGGTATGTTACTTTGCCCGAGATTCGATCGTCGGTGATCCCAATACCTCGCTCAATCTCAAGCACGGCAAGTCACTTTTACTCGCTCCAGAATGATGATCCCGTGACTAACTACTTAATCACGCTTGAGCTCATTATGACGATGCATTACCGAAAGTGGGCCCAGAGGATACCTCTCCGTCATTACACGGAGTGACAAATCTCAAATGCCCCGATTCATGCCAACCCAATGTACAATTTCGGAGATACTCGCCAGAATGCACCTTTATAGCCACCCAGCTTATTGCCAGGACGCTTTGGTACACCCAAAGCACTCCCACAGGCATCCGGGAGTTAGGCCACAATCTCATGGTCTAAGGAAATGATACTGACATTAGAAAAGCTTTAGCAAACGAACAACACGATCTTTGTGCTATGCTTAGATTGTCTTTGTCCATCACATCATTCCGCTCAATGATGTGATCCTGTTATCAATGACATCCAATGTCCATGGTCGTGAAACCATAACCATCTATCGATCAACGAGCTACCAACTAGAGGCTCACTAGGGACATGTTGTGGTCTATGTATTCACACATGTATTACGGTTTCCAGCTAATACAATTATAGCACAAACAATAGACAATTATCTAGAACAAGGAAAAATATAATAATAACCATTTCATTATTGCCTCTAGGCATATTTCCAACACTAACTTCTGTACATGATTTGAATGGAACTAACCCTGGACCTGACGTTTTCAACAAAGACATTTTCCATGGTGTTATTTATGTGCGTAAACAAAAAGTTCTCTCAATGACCTGAAACCCACATGTGATCTTATTTTAGGAAAATATTAAAATATTGGCAAAAGAATCATAGGCCAGGGCCCACCACCGTCCCATCACTCGAGGTGGGGAAGCGGTCTGCCCCTAGGCGCTACTCGCCTGTGGCCCCCGGTGCTCCACCGACCTCAACTCCAACTCCATATATCTGTTCGGGGAGAAAAAACTGTGTAGAGAAAGATTCATCACTGCTTTACGATATGGAGCCGCAGGCCAAGCCCTAAACTCTCTCTTTGGAGGGCTGATCCAGAGTCCGGCTCGGGTCCTTGTGAGGGAATCCATCGCCGCCGCCATCATCAACCATCCTCATCACCAATTTCATGATGCTCACCGCCATGCGTGAGTAATTCCAATGAGGGCTTGCTGGACGGTGATGGCCATGGGATCCGAGATTTACTGCGTAATCGAGTTAGTTTTGTTAGGGTTTGATCCCTAGTATCCACTATGTTCGAGATTTGAGCGTTAAGACTTGCTATGCTTAATGCTTGTCATTAGGGCCCGAAAGTGCTATGATTTCAGATTCTGAACCTATTATGTTTTCTAATGAATATATATGAGTTCTTGATCCTATCTTTGCAATTCTATAGTCACCTACTATGTGTTATGATCCGCAACCCCCGAATCGACAATAATTCTGGACCAATTTTGATGACCATAGTTTGAGGAGTTCATCTATTCACTATGTGTTAATGCTTTAACGGGTAATTGCACTTCTATTAAAAGGAGTCCTTTAATATCCCTTAGTTTCCACTTCAGGACTTCACCGCCACACGGAGGGTAGGGACAAACGATGTCATGCAAGTTCTTTTCCATAAGCATGCATGACTTATATTCGAATACATGCCTCACATTACATATTGATGAATTGGAGCTAGTTCGTGTCACCCTATGTTATGATTGTTACATGATGAACCAAGCATCCGTGCATAATTTCCTCCCATCACCGATCCAATGCCTACGAAGCATATACATATTGTTCTTCGCTTATTTACTTTTCCGCTACATATCGCTATAATCACTACATAAACCCTTCAAAAATATTCCTTTACATCAAGCTATCAAGTATTCGGTTTCACTTTGCTACTTAAATACTTTGTCATAGAGCACTTGTTATCCCGGGTGTGGTTCAATTCAATAACCCAATCGCTAATACTTTGAGAATATTCTTTGGCTCCCCTTGTGTCGAATCAATAAATTTGGGTTGAATATCACCCCTCAAAACCTGTCATGCATCCCCTATATTTATGGGTTATCAATGGACCTCTTGGCTAGGCTGTGAGGCGTAGCTGCTCGATGATGAGAACCTTACCCCGCTGGCCACTCACTTCATTGAGGCCTCGGCATGAAGGTGCCCTCGGAACGACTCATGGGTCCCCTCGATTTTACAATCGTGGCCCTTCAAGTACTGGGGTAAGGTCGAGCCACTAGACTTCTGGGCTTGATCTCAAGATCTTACATCCACATGCCAAAGTGTGTACTCGCACTGAGGAAGGCCTCACAAACCATTATGAAGGAGGCGAGGGGTGGAGGATGGACTCTGGGGCCATATGATGAAAATCAAGCCCATGATAGAACATCACCCCATGTGCACAAAGTGGTGCAATGCGAACCTCAAATCTGGACAAGGTGGGGACAAAACTATCTGCTTCCTCAAGATTGGGAGTGGGCACTATTAGCCAGCCGCGTGGCAGAGCATCGGGCGGGCGATGTCGGGCCAAGTTAGCTACCCTGTTGTTACATGTGAGCTTTCTTGATGGTCCCATCTATCATGATGGAACTACCCATGCCGTCTTCTTTGAGGGCCTTTTGGCCATGGTCTGGATGCAAGGAGGATGGACTCGCTAAAGGAAAAGATGCGGATCGAATCTTGGCTACCGGGAGAGCTAGACGGGCGTAAGATGGAGAAATGGGAGCATGGTTACTATGATGTCCTCCCTTTTATTTCTTATAGGCCCGCTGAAAGGCCAAGAGTCCCTTATCGCTACGCCATAATAAACACGCCATCTTCATCAAAGATGTCGTTGAGCATATGAGGGAAAACCAAATTCGATGATATCCCTGAGAAAAATTTGCAACGATCTTTGTCAAGGCGACGCGGTTAGTTAGCAAAAGTTCGCCTGGCATGATTTGAGGGAGCAAAGAATCGCTCAATTGGTCGTATGGTGGTAAAGTCGCTTTGATAAAGTTGTCGACTATGTGGAATCATCACACCGAGGTGCTTGGCCGCCAAGGCTAAGCTACCTAATCTCTTCGTAGAGGGAACATGTCAGTCGCCCAAGTCACCGGCATCGCTTCCTTTGAAGGGAGTGGGCTCAAAAATTACAAGGAGGAACTGGCCTCAGAGAGCCAAGGACTCCCGGATCCCAGGTTCTTATCAAGAAGATCGCCCCAGTATAGAAGGTACCAAATGGGGCTAATTGATGGTGTCCCTTGGATAAGAGGGAAAAGTTACATGATCCTCTGGCCCGACGAGCCCTCATTCGGTGGCTCAAGGTGGACTCGGAGGCCGGGGAGTGCAGTGAGGCTTGAATCAAGATTGCCTCTCTCAAGACTCTGACGATACTCCAGATTCTCTACCGCCACTCTAGCTCCTTTGTAGCTTTTGACCTAATTCTTGTAACCCCTAGATACCTTCTCGGGCGTATAGTATGTTTGCTATAGGGTTGAAAGGCCCAGAGAGGACACATCAATGCAAAATCATTCACCTAGCCTCCTAGAGTTAGATCTACAATGCTATGATCTCGAGGGTAGATCAACTTTGTACTTGATAAGTATCTCTAACTCAATATAAACAAGAGCAGTGATTTAGGGCTTTACCTCCATCAAGACGGTCCCGAGGTAAACATCGCTCACTTCTGCTCATAAGTACTACCCTTGATCTCGAGGATCCACAACCAGACCCCCTACCCTTAGAGAGAGATCCTGACGGTTTTGACTTACACCATAATCGGCATGTGTAGACGCGACGGTTGATGTCATGATGATGCGCCACTTCCGTGCTTGCTGTGCATGAGAGAACACACCATAGGGATGAAGGCATCGCCGCTGTTGGGCGCAGCAATGGCATGTACAGACCCGGGAGATCCTCGCAGAACAGCTAGCCATGCCATGTCGTAGGAAGCTCGGAGGGGCCAGCAGCAGAATGACCTTTGACGACGGTGGTAGAAGTAGATGAAGTGGTCGGGAAAATGACTTAATAACGCTGGGTAATGCGCGCTTAGTGCCGGACGCATGACGAAGGGGGTGGACGGAAGACACGGCTTGGGTAAGCGAGCCATAGCTGCAATCAAGAAGAGCATGCCGGGCGGCGGGCGGCCTTGGGTTAGGGAGTGTGGTGACGGTGCTCAAGTAGAGGGAAGAACCTTTGGCTGTTGCGGATGAAGACTTCGGGCCGGACGGTATGCCGCTCAAGCACCGAGGGAGGCACACATGCATACTTAATGGAAGCTCAACACGTGGGGTGGTGGATGGGCACGTAATGTGGCGTGGAAGACCTTTCGGCAGTAGAAGCGGACCGCATGCCGTATGCTACGCTACCAAGGGGCGGTATACAGCGGGCGGTAGCAAAGGGTTTAGTGCAGCCACAAAAATGGATTTCGCGGCGCAGCGCCTGGAGCACAGGCCGCAGCGCTCATAGGCTCCTCGGAGGCGACGCAAAGAAAGGACGGGCGAAATCAATGCCGCCACGGGAGAACCACGGTTAGCCAAAGCTGGTGCTGTGTGACTCCAACGGACCGAATGGTAGTGGCAACCCATTGCTTCGATCGTGGAGGGGCGCACTATACTCGAGGACATCTCTTCACGGGATTCTCGCGGAGGCGCTGCGTGGAACCGATCCGACCGTGCCGGTGAAAGTGCCGTGCAGATGAGAGGATCGCGGCGGGTGATCAATCCGACCTTTTGGCACACGTAGGTTGGGGACGCCGCCGAGCGGATGATGACGTAGCAAGGCGACGGTGGAAGCGAGATGGACGAGCGTAATCTAGGCGACGGTATCACGACGGGAATAAAAGATGCCGACGAAGCGCGAAGCGCTCGGGACGCCTGGATAGGGCTAACGGCAGCAGTTGCAGGAGGCGCTCCATATACGCTGAATATCACGGGTGGAGATGTGGTAGGTGATGCATGAGTCTGCTTGGGAGCAGGTGGCGGCTGGCCGCATTAAAGCAACCGAGTAGCTGCCTCCGGGTCAGGATCTATAATTTTTTATTGTTTCATGCCAATATTATACAACTTTTTTACATACTTTTGGCAATCCCTTTTATATGATTTATTGACTAACCTATTGATCCAAAGGTTCAATGCCAGCCTCGCTTTGTTGCATGTCTTTTCGTTTCACAAAAAATCCATATCAAATGAAGTCCAAACGTGATAAAAAATTTATGGAGAATTATTTTGAAATATTTATGATTTTTTTGGATGTGGGAATCAACACAAACGGGCCCCACAGCGACCATCAACCCACCTGCATGGTTGGCCAACACCCTGTACATGCCCAGCATTTTGTGCTCTCCTTGAAGGTCGCTTTGGGGCCCTTCTTCTAGCGCAAGAAAGATAATTTATGGAAAAATCGTGTAAAAATTTCCCCAGCTCAATCTGAAAGTTACTTGATCTCCTCGGAATTTAAGAAAACCGTGAAGGGCCACATCCCGGGGAATGAGAAATGAAGAGGAACAAAGAGGAGATCCAATCTGGAGGGGCTCCGCTTCTCCGCCTCCATGGAGGCCACATACTATGGACCAGAGGGGAACTCTCCTCCCATCTAGGAAGCGAGAGGCCAAGGAAGAAGGCTGAAGAAGGGAGGGGGGCCTTCTCCCTCTCTCTATGGTGTATAGCTTGAGTGCCGCCAAGCATGATCGGATTTTACCATCTACATCAACAATCTTGATGATACCGCCAACACCAACATTCTCCCCTCTATGCAGCGTGTAACACCTCTTCTCCCCAGCTTATAATCTCTCCTTAAACATGGTGCTCAACTCCATATTATTAGCTCATGCGCTCTTCTCCTCGCTTATAATTTAAGTATGTTAGATCATGCCTCTCTCCCTCATATAGAATTGCAAGAATGATTACCTAGATTTGTTACTTCGATTGCTCTAGGGACAAATGACTTTCTCGTTGACAAAAAGCTATCTACTTCTTATTGTCTTGCATAGCTTTATTCATAGTTTCTATTTCTCGCAAAGTACCTCTTTAGTTTTATTCTTTGCAAAATAATTCCATACTTGTTCTAGGTAAAGCAAACGTTAAAGTGTGCGATAGTTGTACTTCCAGTGGTCGATATAGAACTTGAGGGAATATTTGTTCTACCTTAGCTCCTCGTTGGGTCTTACACTTTATTTATCGGTCAAGGTTACATAAATGATCCTGGCACATACTTGTGGGTTATCAAGACCTTTTTTCCCATGCCAAGCTGTCGTGGAAAAGCAATAGCGTGGGGTGAATATTCTCATGTGTGCTTTGTTTGCTTTATCCTACTAAGTAATTTTTTATTTTCACGTTCTAAGTTGTTCTCTAGTCTTTTAGTTATGGGATATGTGGAAACACTTAAATAGCAAAAAAATAGTTGTACTTGCTACTCATGGATATGGGGGAACCTCCTCGATGCTCAAGTTATGTGAAAGATATTATGCATTACTTTGATAAATCCCGAGAAAGTCCCCATTCAACTATATAATGCGAGTAATGTTGGATCAAGCGTGAATACTTTAGGGATTATCGCCTGTTGACTCATAAAAAGGGAAATTACAATGGGATCAAATTCATATGTTGCATTGGTATGCCCGTTGAGCTATGGCTTGAGACATGATTATACTTGGTTAGCCTAGGATGGAAAGCTCCACACCTTCCCTTTTCATGTAAATTTAATGATAATGAAACCCCTTGGCTTCTAAGTGCTAATGGCAGGTTACATATGATTATTATGATGTGGAATCTAATAGAAGAATTTGTTGCTTTTTAAGGGTGCTTATGAAATTGAATATTTGTTTGAAAAAGTTTGAAGATTTTGATTGATTCAAACTTATAGACTTTTGAAAATTTACTGCTATCCTTAAATATTGCTATGCAGATAATTATAAATACAATTCTATATTGATCACGTTTATTGATAAAGTCTCCGCTGTCCAAGAAGAGACTAATATTTTGGCCCCTGCGAGAGTCTATGGAAGAAGGGAAATTGATGAAACTGGTGAGCTCATTGGATGAAAAAGATGATGAGGAGAGGCTTAAGCAACAAAAGGAGTAGAAAGAAGCGGATTAGCTTACCGCGTACTCAAATACCTTCTAATGAGAGTAATTCCTCCCTTCCAAAACTCATACGCTGTTGCTTAATGTCCCTTTAATCTTCTTACCAAGGATGAAATGCAATGGATAATTGCTATGATCCCTGCTGATTCGCTTTCTGAAATATCCCTTTTGATGAACTTGATGCTTGCTATGATTATGCCCAGTATGCGATGCCAATTTGAGTTATGCTTATGGAGATGAACTTGCTATAGTTCCTTATGTTAAGAATGTAGAATTGTTGCTATTGCACCCATTGGCTACGATAGCCGTCCTATCATCTTTTTTGAATTCTCCAAACTACACTATGTCTTAGGAGAAATTTGCAACTTTATTATGGATTACATTGATGGCTTCATGCGTTCTACCCACTACACATGATGATTTTGATAAATATACATGCATGTGCTTGTCTGCTTCCTACTTGGTATTGTTATGAGAGAGGAACCACATCTCCCAAAAGCATCTCTATATGTTTCCAACACGAAAGAATTGCAAGAAACTTCTTATGCTATGTGGTATTGCCTTTACTTCGATGTGTGCATGAATTGTTCTTGTAATGACATGCGTCGATGCATAGGAAGAGAGTTAGACTTCAATCATTGCATGATATATGTTGCTTTGTGCTCATTACTAAATGACAAATCATTGCTAATTAAAATTGGCTTTGATATACCTTGGGAGTCCCGGTGGATCCCATTACTTGCAGCACTTTATGCCTAACTTAATGGCTTTAAAGAAAGCGATGCTGTGAGACAACCCAGAATTTTTTGAGCGTCATTTATTTACATTTGAGTGCTTTTATAAAGCTTTAAAAACAAAAATATAGAGGGGAACTTAAAAACCTTTTTTTCACAGTATGAGAAGCCATTGGAAGTTATGCATTGAGAAATGAGGGTGGAATTCTTGAACACTTGTGTTCATGCTCATAGAAACAATGTAGAATTTTTAATGGAAGATTCTCACAAAATAATTATCCCCTTGTACAATTCCATTGTATTATAAAAATAATTTTCCAAGATTTGCCTTTTAGGATGGAAGTAGATTGCTTTGTTTGTATGTGCAAAGTGGCAAAAAGCAGATACTTTGGGCAATGTAGTCGCGATTTTACAATTTTTCTTTGGAGCATCGAAAGTTTCTGAAACTTTTTGGCACAGTCTTTTCTATACTAAATTGTTTATTTTGTCCCAATTTTTCGTAGGAATTGTTGGAGTACCGAGAAGTATGGTGAATGTCTGGGACATGCTCACAGACTGTCTGTTTAAGATAGATTCCGTTTTTGATGCATTGTGTTTAGCTTGTTTTGATGAAACTATCGATTCTATCGATTAGGAATAAGCCATGAAAAAGTTATATCACAATAGCTACAATGCAAAAACAAAATATGAATTGGTTTGCAGCAGTTATACTTAGGAGTAGTGATTTGCTTTATTATACTAATGGATCTTTTACCGAGCTTCTGTTGAGTTTTGTGTGGATGAAGTGATCTAAGATCGAGGAGGTCTCAGCAATATGAGGAGGAGAAGGAGGGAGAGGCAAGAGATTGCTTGGGGATGCCCAGGCACCCCAAGTAAGTATTCAAGGAGACTCAAGCATCTAAGCTTGGGGATGCCCTCGAAGACATCCCATCTTTCTTCAACAAGTGTCGATATGTTTTCGTCTCTTGTTTCGTTTCATGTGATATGCGCAAAATCTTGAGCGCTCTTTTGCATTTAGTTTTCCTTTTGTTTTATGCACCATGATGGTATGATGTAGTCCATGGTTGATTTATAGAATGCTCATTGCACTTCACTTATATCTTTTGAGTGTGGCCTTATAGAAATGCTTCATGTGCTTCACTTATATCATTTGAAGTTTGGATCACTTTGTCTGTTTCTCTTTCACATAGAAACCGTTGTTTGTAGAATGCTCTTTTGGCTTCACTTTATACTTGTTAGAGCATGATCTTTTAGAAAGATTTGAACTCCTCAAGTGCTTCACTTATATCTATTTAGAGAGTCAAAAGGAATTGGTCAATTGCATGGTTAGTCATAAAATCCTACATAAAACTTGTGGGATCATTGAATATGATATGTTTGATTCCTTTGCAATAGTTTTTGCGATATAGAGATGGAATATGTGGGAGGTACTAGTTAAATAGTTGTGGTTAGTAAGAATATTGGTGTTAAGATTTGTGATTCCCCAAGCATGCACGTATAGTCTCTCGTTATGCTATGAAGTTGGAGCATGATTTATTATTGATTGTCTTCCTTATGAGTGGCCGGTCGGGGATGAGCTGATGGTCTTTTCCTACCAATCTATCCCTAGGGGCATGCATAGTAGTACTTTGCTTCGAGGGCTAATAAACTTTTGCAATAAGTATATGAGTTCTTTATGACTAACTAGTAATAATGTATGCAATGCACGTTTATATTAGAGTAGGATATTAGTTGCACTTTATATTAGGTAAGATATATTCGGCATGCTGGTATTTGGTAAGATATTAATTACTTTTTCGCAGGAATGGTAGGATATTAATTACATGGCAGATTTCAAGGGATAGCGTTGAGTCAAAACATGTTTATAACCAATGGTAGTGGTGGGTAATTAGAGCGTTAAACGTGTTTGGTGCTCAACATTGGAGCGATTTGAACCACTAGATAACATGGTTTGAGGGTCGAGATGATCTCGATCTGCCCATTTGGGTCTTTTTTTATTGGTATAGATAGATGTGAGTCCATGGATTATAATGACTCTTACCTTTTTCGCAATTTTCTAGCCTCTACGGTAAGATGCATTGCCCTTTCTCACCTCGAGAGTCGGTGCAAACTTCGTGCATCCAAACCCGTGATATGATATGCTCTATCACACATAAGCCTTATTATATCTTCCTCAAAATAGCCACCATACCTACCTATTATGGCCTTTCCATAGCTATCTGATATATATTGCCATGCAAGACGGTCAAGTCTCTATGCTTAAGTGTCATCCCCGGATCGGTATGTCGACACAAAGTATCGAGGATTTATAACAGAGGTAAATCACATGTATAAATAACATAAATACTATTACCTCGATCCATATAGTGGAAGTAACAACAAGGTTGTGGATTCCCATCAACACCAATGGCAAAGTTGAGTGTAGACATCTTAACCCTAACGTATCACTTACTCATCATAAGATTCCTGCAACATGAGACGTTGAAGCCACAAAGGTCAGTACATTGAATGTACTGGCAAATTCACACCATAGGATAATGATGAATAATAGCTATCACTACATGCATATTTGGCTAGTGGAGGCTCTAAGTTTAATATTTTTGCATAAAAGCCAATTTTTCCTATAACAAAGGAATATATTTTATTTAACTACAAAGTTTGTTGAATACATTGAGAAGGTAACCCCAACTCAATCCCAATTCAAAAGTTAACCACCCAACAAAATTATTTTAAGTAAAGTGATGAGATCAAATCAATAATTCAAGTACGGATACTCAAGATGTCCATAACCGGGGACACGGCTAATCATGATTAGTTTGTACACTGCAGATGTTTATGACTTTTACCCACAAGACTCGAGTCTCCTCCGGATTTGGTTTTCTCAAGCACTACATGATGTTTGAGAAATGGATGATCGAGACCACAGCCTTTAAGCTTATTAGCTCTTTTGATGGGTAGACCGTACCACCTACATCCCCTACATACCGCTAGTCTACCACCAAAGAGGTCACACAACATACTCAACTATGCCAGAGCCCATAATGGCTTGTGGCTGCACACGGAAGTTTCTAGCATGAATAATCTTATGATCCCTTTTAGCCTGGTGGCGAACCATAGGATGATCACACGGATTCCCCGGATCTCCTTGACAACATTGGATTCCCTGTGTGTCCCGGGCAAGCCATCGGTATCCCTGTGGTGCCCCAACCAATCCACCTGCAGATGTGTATTAAAGTAGCCACCTTAAGTTAAACCTTAGTTAACAATAACTCTCACATCTTCCATGAATACTCTCAAATCCAATCCACGCTCTCTGAGCATAGCATTAGAAGTATAAGCATAATGTAGTAACTCCCCAAGGTTTGATATAAGACAATAGGTTCTACCTCATCAACTACTACCCAATACCCACATGTTATCAAACCTACTCATGCAATGTTTGAGGGTTGAAACTAATGCACAAAACTGGGTAATAAAGGGACATGATCAAAGTGTGTACTTGCCTTGTACTGTTGATGAAGATGATTCGCACTCATAACTCCTGATAGTTCTACTCGTCACACTCGGCCATAATCTATCATGAGCAAGCAATTGCATACTTAAGCAACATGCAAAAGAATCAAAGAAAAAGATCTCTAAGACTTGAAAACCAGCAATTAACTCTTGCAACATAAAACAATTTCTAACAAAGACCAAAATTAGGTTAATTGGCCTTATCGTAAAGTTTAGACCAAGAGCTTCAATTTGCAAAAAGAATAAATTAAATCTGAGTTACAAAACTCAAAGTTATGAACAAAAGAAATTCAAATCTGTTTGAAATCAAATTTTAGACCTTCAAAAATATGTTTAAGTTGGTTATCTGGATAGAGGGGATCATAACGAAGAACTGGGCGTTGGTTTCGTTGGATTTGGACAAGCGAGTAAAAAGATGCGAGGGTTTGAAGATCAGGGGCTAAACTATAAATAAACTAATTACGTCTAGGTCCCTCGGCTACTTAATGGAGCGAAGCTAATCTGGACGTAACGCTCACTACAGAGGTGCTTATAAGACGAAAACCGTCTGCTACAAAACCTAAAGTAGTGAGTGTTAGCTTTAACTAGATTAAATAAGAAAACCAGCTTTTTAAAAACGAAGCTAAAATAAACCGGATCGGACCGGGGCGGTTTTATCGGTCCATTTGTGGGTCAACGGGCGACGTGGCGGCTTCTGCCTTTGGCGGTGGGCTTACAGCGGTGGCGCTTTGACTAACGGCAGGCGCGCGGCGGCAACAAAAGAGCGGCGCGATATGCAGCGAAGGTGGCGGAGCGCTTGGTAGGAGCTTCGCCGGCAGCGGCGGCGGTTGCAATAAGATGTCATGGCACTGCGGAAAAGGCAAGTGCGGCTCGAGAGAGAGGGGGTCCGACTCATATAAGGGCCTCGCCTGGGAGGCGTGGCGAGCGAAGGCGGCGGCGGGTGTCCGAGGCGGCCACGGGCGCGGCGTCTTTGAGGCGGAGAGATTCTCCGGGGCCGAGGGACTGCATGGTTGGGCTGGTGGGTTTCGCCCACGATACTGGCCCTAATTATTTTTTATAAAACATTTTTTCGTGCAACAAAAACCGTAATAAAACCATATAAAATAAAACATACTATAGGCATATAATATATCGAAATTTTCGTAAAAAGATTTTCTACAAAGATGAACATTTTTCTAGCATCAATAAATTCCACAAAAATTTAAATAAATCAAAGGGTGCTACTTGATGCAATAAAACCCAAAGAAAAAATCATTTTAAAAATACCAAAATGATTTCAAATTTATTTCTCTCCAATTTTCTAATGCAGGGAATCATTTTACCCTAATTTCCATATATTTTATTTTTGGATAAAAATAATTTGAATAAAAGCCAAATAACTCCAAATTGAAAATAATTTTCAAAAGGACTTTAAATTTGATCCTTCTAAACTTCCAACTCATATTTCATATGTTTTGAAGAAGTCATTTTATCTTCTCTCATGAAAATCATTGAGTTTCATAAAGTTTCTGAATTTGAAATATTTCCAAATGAAATTCAAATATTTTCAACAACCCTTTCCATTTATTTAAATGGAAGAAGTCATCTCATCTTCTCTCCAGGGTTTTGTGATGAAATGAATTTGAATTCATGGAGATCATAAATGCAAAATGAAAGTTTGGGGAAAAGTCATTTCATTCCCTCTCATTTAACTTCTTCAAAAAGTTTCAAATTTCACTCAAATTCACACAAGCAATCATACAATCAATCTAAACTATCTATTTAATATAACATTTCCAAAATTTAGACCGCCTGCTTTTGATTACTTGGGCATTCATTGTCATATTGATTTGCATGATGGCAAGATAGCTAGCATGATATTTCCATGGCTTGTCCGTTTTTTGATATCGTTGTTATGCTAGATCATTGCACATCCTGGTACACTGCCGGAGGCATTCATATAGAGTCATTCTCTGTTATAGGTATCGAGTTGTAAGTTTTTTATTTATATTGAGTTGTAAGTAAATAGAAGTGTGATGATCATCATTATTCATTTTTAGACCATTGCCCAAAGGGCGTAAAGGATGATGGAGACTATGATTCCCCCACAAGTCGGGATGAGACTTTGGACAATGAGAGAAAAAATATAAAAAGGAAAAGAAACAAAAAGAAAAAAAAAGAAGAAAAAGAAAAAGAAAAGGAAAGAAAAAAAGAGAGAAGGGCATGTTAGTTCCACACTTGTGCTTCAAAGTAGCACCATGTTTTTATTTGGAGAGTCTCCTATGTTGTCACTTTCATATACTAGTGGGAATTTTTCAGTATAGAGTTAGATGCACACCCACTTAGTTTCATATTGAGCTTTCATACACTTACAGCTCTTAGCGCATCCGTTGCATGGCAATCCCTACTCCTCACGTTGATATCAATTGATGGGCATCTTCATATTTCGTTGGTTTTTGTATCGATCTGAGACTTTCTTACTTTTTGTCTTCTCTATATTTACCCCTATCATCATACTCTATTCCACATGTAGTGCTATATCCATGGTTGTAAGTGCATCTAGTGCCCCTTAGTGATTTTGGTGTATTGAAGACTTATAGGTTAAGGGACTAATGTGTTTTGAGTGTTACACGGGTCTATAAGTCTATGAGGAGTTTGATATTTACATAGAAAGTCAACTCCTTAAAAATGAATGTCTTCAATCAAGACTTTGGCTTTCAAGACTTTGAAAGTGAAGAAATTGGTGTGATGAAGACTTAATATTCATGCGAGGAATATGAAGCGTGAAGACTTTTTTTGTAGTTTCATTTTCTCTTTCTTGAGTCATAGGAAACATTGTACTATTAAAGGGGGTCGAGGTAAAACTAAGGAAAAGTTTCCAAGTGATGCTCATCTCAAAATCCTACACCTACCAATCCTTTCAAGTGAAGCCATTGGAAATCTCATACAGTTCAGTCAATTTCAAAGGATGTAGACGAAGATCTTCCGGTCTTTGAGGAATTTGTTCGACCGAGGAGTTAGGAATTCTATAAAGGCGGATTGCGCTACAAGTGAGGAACATGATAGCCCCGAGGAATTTGATAGTCAAATTTTCGAATTGTTGTGCTATGCCCCGCCTATCCCAAAATATCTTCCCACCTAATGGTCATATCATTGAAGGGCATTTATGTCTTATCATGTCGTTGCTCCTTAGGCTATAAATAGCCATTTCTCACAAACAATAGCTGGTTGGCTGCCCGAGAGAAAGCCCGACACTTGTCATTGAGAGCATCCCATCCTCCGAGGATTTTGAGCGAAAATCATCATGTGAGGAAAACCCAAACCCAAACACCTACAAACCCAAAGTGATTGAGCATCACTAAAGAGATTGTTCATGTGTGGAACCGACGCTTGTTACCTTTGAATACTTTGCATCTTCCAGACGGTTAGGCGTCATGGTCTAGAGCATCCAAGAGGAAATTGTGGATCGCCGAGCGTAATCGAAGTTTGTGAAGGCTTGAAGTCACCAAGACTTACCACTTAGTGATCCGGTGAGGTCTGTGTGACTCTTAGCTCAAGGAGAATACAAGTGAGGATCGTGTCTGGACCTGTGTGTCTCGTGGTTTAAATACTCAGCCGCTCCAACCGGATATACGATCGTCGCTACAGCAGTTGGAACTGGCTCTACCAAATCACCGCATCTTCACCGAAGCCACCGGTTCCTATTTCCTCAACCCTTTCATTTCCTCATTACTGTGTTGTTGTACTTGATCGTTACTATTTGAAGACTTTGCCTGAAGACTTTCTCCATTTCCTCAATCCTGTTTCTTCAGTCAGTTTGTCTTCAGCCTACTTATCATGTGTTTACGCTTCCTGTACTCAGTGCTTGTTTTCATTTCATCATGATGACTGTGCTACTACTTTGTTATGCTTAGATCTGAGTACTTGTTCCTCTGCTAGTTGTTCATGACTTAGGAATTTCTCACCCTGAAATTCCTCAACGATTTAATTTGTAAAAATCGCCTATTAGCCCCCCTCTAGTCGATATAACGTGACTTTCAATTGGTATCTAGCATAGTACTCCCTTGTTCTTTGTGATTTTGGTTTAACCTCCACGAAGTTTTAGTTATGTCGCACCATGTGAATGAAGATCGTGTCATGCCCCATCTTTGACGGGTCATGATTATCCCAAGTGGAAGGCAATGATGAAGAAGTGCCTCATCATGGCGATGAGCAATGAATCGTGGGACCGTCACCCTTGAGATTGGTCTTCTTGATCTATGCAAGATGGCGGAGGCTGATGATATTCGCAAGTACACCCTACTCAACCTCACAAAGAAAGGACATCATCTCGCTCATGTCTGCATCTCAAAATCCAGTTCAGAACATTATGCATCTCAACCATGGCGCGAAGCTTATCTAGGACCGACTCTCCGAGGTGTATGAAGGTCATCGAACTCCTCGCTATGATCCTCGGTTTGAGGATTTCAAGGAATCGCTCAAGGCGATGACTTTCGATCCTAATCATCATCCTTCGCACCATGCCTTATGGCAAAAGGTGCCAAGGTACCTGAATGCTACCTATCTGAGTCCAGTGATGATGAATCTGGTGATGAATTTGGACCCAGCTATACCAAATTGCTTCCCTTGCCACTAAACAACAAAGAGCTTTGCAAAAGGTTCAAAATAGGCTAGACAAAAGCGATGAGCTGTTGGGTGAAGAAATGGATCGCACTCAAACCTTGACTGGTAATCTTCAGAGACTTCAGTCCAAGTTTGTAATCTTCAGAGTCATCATAACACTCTCTTATCTGATCATGAGAAGCTTTCTTATGAATTTCTTCAAAGGAAGCACGATCTTGAGAAGCTAAGGGAGAATTATGAAGATCTTCAGATGGAACATGATTCATTGCTTGCTCAACACATCAGTGCCGCTCAGGAAAAATTCGTTCCACCTTATTTAAAATGCATTGAGCGTGAATTTTCTAATTCTTCACCTGAAAGTTCAAATGCTTCTATTGCTGCAAATTCTTCAATTGTCTCTACTATCACAAATTCCTCATCTGAGGATGCTACAAGTATCACTGACAATGCAGGGCTGAAGGAATTGTACTCCCTCCGTTCCATAATGTAGTTTATAGATTTTTTTGAAAAGTCAAACTTTGCAAACTTTGACCAAGTTTGTAGAGAAAACTATTTATATCTACAATACCAATAATATATAGTGTGAAACTACATCTTATAATGCATCTAGTGATATATGTTTCGCATTGTAGATGTGAATATTTTTCTCCACAAACTTGGTCAAAATTTGTGAGGCTTGACTTTTCAAAAAATCTATAGGCACTACATTATGGAACGGAGGGAGTATGTGACAGGCATGTACAAAAGCCTCAAAGGGCATCAGGCTCTTTGTGATGTGCTTAAAAAGCAGATCCTCAACATGAAACCTAGGAAAGAGGGTATTGCCTTTGAAAGGAAACTCAATGCTGATGGGACCTACTGGAAGCCTGAGCAGTACCCCAAAACCTCATGGGTTGCTGCAAAGGGACCTCCCGTAGATCCATCTACTTTATCTGGCTTCGCTTGTGAATATTCATATTCTTCTGATGAGTCGTTTGACTCCAACTATAAATTGTTAAAAAATCAGAATGGTGAAGTATTTGTTAGATATGTTGGCACTAACTGCAGGAATATGGTCCCCCTATGAAGAAAATCTGGATTCCCAAAAGGTGGCTTGAAAGTCTTTAGGTGAATATCATCATGACACCACCTGTGAAGAATAGGAACCCCAGATCAAATTCTTCATATGGACCAAATTCTTCATATGGATCCAAGTCCTCGTATGGACCAAAGTCTTCATATGGATCAAAGTCCTCATATGAACATCATCGTGCTAACACTTCTATTTCGCAGGGAAAGACTAAGGGCTATGAATATGTGCGTTATTCTTCAAACCATTATGTTCATAAGTCCTCGAAGAATTTCTCTACTTATGTGAAACGAAGTAGACTGGCATCTATGCCACCTTTCTCATATGGAGCTCGCAGAATGATGAACTCTTTGCCACCCCTCCAGATGTGGGTGGTGAAGAAAAAGAACTAATCTCTTATGCAGGGTTAGGTCTCCAAACGAACTTAAGCATCTGAAGAATTTTCTGGAGGCCTGAATAATGCTTGAAAGGACGCAAGCCAATCATGAAGAAATGAATTTTCATTTCTCACGTCCTCATACTGCTATATCTGTTCCTATTGCTTGATGAAATTGATCTGATGAATTTGACGTCACATTCTTCACTAATGAAGTATATGAGTTCGTAAGATGCACTAATTCATCTGCAGGATGATCAACCCAAAGCCACTGAGTGGGTCCTCGGCAGTGGATGTACAAATCACATGACTGGTGACAGGAACTTATTGATGGACACTGCTTTATCTCCATCGTGATCTCAAGCATATCACCTCACGCCGACAAAGGCAAAAGCAAGGTATTGGGTCTTGGTAAGGTTGCGATCTCAAAGAATCGACACATGGACAAAGTCATGCTTGTCGGGTCCTTAGGATTCAACCTCATGTCTGTCTCAATGCTTTGTGATCTTGGTATGGTTGTTATCTTTGGCAAGTATCATTGTGTTGTGATCATGGAAGCTGACCATTCCAACATCTTCGAATGCTTTAGGAGAGGAGATCTGTGATATTGTTGATTTCACAGTGACCACAACCTGCTATATGTCTACTTGCAAAAGCTTCGTGAAGGCAATGGCATCGATGACTTGGTCATGTCTGGCATGAGAAAAATTGCACACGCCATTCAAGAAGAAGCATGTCATTGGCATCGAGGATGTCAAATTCCTCAAGGATCACCTGCCAGGTAAGGAGCTTGTGAAGCTGGAAAGATGACCAAGGCCAAGCATCCCTCAAAGACTATCATGACTACCACTCGTCCATTTGAATTGCTTCACATGGATATCTTTGGCCCTAATCATTATGCCGCATTCACCAATGAAGCATCTTTATATGGCTTTGTTCTTATTGATGAATATTCTCGTTATACATGGGTGCATATCGTCACTTACAAACGTGAAGTGCAGGAAGTCTTCAAACGATTTTCCTTAAGGGCTTCAACCAACTTTGGTGTGAAGATCAAGCACATCAGAAGTGACAATGGGACCGAGTTCAAGAATACTCGTCTTGATGACTATCTTGATGAACTTGGCATTACTCATGAGTTATCTGCTCCTTATACCCCTCAGCAGAATGGCATCGTGGAGTGCAAGAACAGGACTCTTGTTGAGATGGCTTGCACTATGCTTAATGAATACAAGATGCCTCGTCACTTTTGGCCTGAGGCAATTGATACTGCATGCCACATCATCAACAGGGTATATCTTCACAAATTCTTCAAAAAGACCTCATATGAACTCCTCCCTGACAAGAAACCCAATGTGAGTTATTTCAAAGTCTTCGGTGCTAAATGTTGGATTAGAGATCCTCATCACAATTCTAAATTTGCATCAAAAGCACATGAAGGTTTTATGCTTGGTTACGGAAAGGACTCAGACACCTACAGAGTCTTCAACACCGGCCCACCACAAGGTTGTTGAAATCTGTAGATGTGCTTGGTTCGATGAAACTAATGGCTCGCAAAGAGAGCACCTACCTCCTCGTGCTAGATGAAAAGTCACCTGAGGAAACCATCAAGTTCAAGGCTACTGAGGATGTCATTCCTACCAAAGAATCCACTGAAGAGGTCATTCTAGATCATGAAGAACATCATGCTGGTGCACCTGAAGAAAATGGCTCTGAAGAAAATGTTGAGCCAACTCTTCATCATCAACCCGCTCATCCTCGCGTCGCAAACGAAGTGCAGATCAAGAAAATCATCAGCGAATCAACGCACCAGGTCCTCTCACACGCTCAAAAGCTTCACATTTGTCTAACTTTTGTGGGCACTTTGATTTTGTCTCTATCATAGATCCCACCAAAGTAGATGAGGCATTTCTGGAGCCTGAGTGGATTCAAGCTATGCAAGAGGAATTACATCAGTTCAAGCTCAACAATGTCTGGGAACTTGTCAAGCGACCAGACCCTCGCAAGCACAATATCGGCACCAAATGGATCTACCGCAACAAGCAAGATGAAAATGGCCTTGTGGTGAGGAATAAGGCACGGCTAGTAGCTCAAGGCTACACACAGGTTGAAGGCATTGATTTCGATGAAACTTTTGCACATGTTGCTAGACTTGAAGCAATTCGCATATTGCTTGCTTATGCTAACCATCATAATATCATCTTATATCAAATGGATGTGAAAAGTGCATTCCTCAATGGTAAGCTTGAGGAAGAAGTATATGTTGGTCAACCCCCAGGTTTTGAAGATCCAAAGCATCCTGACAAAGTCTTCAGACACAATAAGGCCCTCTATGGCCTCAAGCAGGCCCCTCGGGCGTGGTATGATACTTTGAAGAAGTTCCTCATGAAGAAAGGCTTCAAACCCGGTTCACTTGACCCAACTCTTTTCACCAAAACCTATGATGATGAATTATTGGTGTGCCAAATATATGTTGATGATACTATCTTTGGCTGTACTGACCAACGTTACAGTGATGAACTCGCCTATATGATGAGTGAGGAATATCAAATGTCTATGATGGGAGAATTGAAATTCTTCTTAGGTCTTCAAATTCGTTAACAGCACAACGGCATCTTCATATCTCAGGAGAAATACCTCAAGGATGTGTTGAGGAAATTCGGCATGCAAGATTGCAAAGGCGTCAAAATCCCTATGCCCACAAATGGCCATCTATGCACTGATGAAAATAGTATTGACTTAGATCAAAAGGTATACTGCTCCATGATTGGCTCCTTATTGTATCTATGTGCATCTAGGCCAGATATTGTGCTTAGTGTTTGCATGTGTGCCTGATTTCAAGCTACACCGAAGGAATCACACCATAAGGTTGTGAAGCATATTCTTCGATATCTAGCTCACACTCCAACACTTGGATTACGGTATCCCAAGGGCTCGGCTTTTGATCTCATTGGATATTCTGACTCTGACTATGCCGGTGATCATGTGGACCGCTAGTCAACATCAGGCACATGCCATTTCCTCAGACGATCCTTGGTATGTTGGTCCTTGAAGAAATAGAACTACATATCACTCTCTACTGCTGAAGCTGAGTACATTGCTGCTGGTTCGTGTTGTGCTCAATTGCCATGGATGAAGCAAACCCTCAAGGACTATGGCATCAACGTGAAGAATGTACCTCTCTACTGTGACAATGAGAGTGCCATCAAGATTGCTCATAACCCAGTTCAGCACTCGAAGACAAAGCACATGCAGATTTGTCATCATTTTCTTCGTGATCACACTACAAAAAAAAGACACATCCGTGACATTTTGGGCCGAACGAATTTTTTTTCTGTCATACATATGACACTTCTATGACAATAATTGTGAAAACCCGGTATCATCATAGATGTGGTGGGCTCCTACTTCTATGACAAAAAATCATGACAGAAAATGGGCTTTTCATCCTAGGCGGGCGTAGACGCAGCCTGCATGACATTCTTTGGGCCGTCCATGTGAAAAAACCGTGGTAGAAGCGAGGGGGAGGAAAATTTCGGGGAGTTCCCGGTTACGCTGGGAGGTCGGGGGCCGAGCGATGCGCGTTTCTCTCGTACATGTTGTGACGCCCCCGATTCAATCGTACACTAAACATGCACGCAAATGTGTACGATCAAGATCAGGGACTCACTGGGAGATATCACAACACAACTCTAAAACATAAATAAGTCATACAAGCATCATAATACAAGCCCGGGGCCTCGAGGGCTCGAATACAAGTGCTCGATCATAGACGAGTCAATGAAGCAACAATATCTGAGTCTGGACATAAGTTAAACAAGTTTTCCTTAAGAAGGCTAGCACAAACCGGGATACAGATCGAAGAGGAGCAGCCTCCGCACAGGATCCTCCTAACTACTCCCCGGTCATCGTCGGGCCGGGCAGCATGTAGTAGTAGGCACCTCGGGGTAGTAGTCGTCATCGACGGTGGCGTCGCTCTGGGCTCCATCGTCTGGTCGCAGCAACCGGAGTAAAGGAAGGGGGAAAAGGGGAACAAGGCAACCGTGAGTACTCATCCAAAGTACTGCAAGCAAGGAGCTACACTACATATGCATGGATATATGTGTAAAGGCCATATCGCTGACCGAATCAAGCAGTAATGCCGTAATAAGAGGGATATCTAATCCCGCCGAAGACTACGCTTCTGGCAGCCTCCGTCTTGCAACATGTAGAAGAGAGTAGACTGAAGTCCTCCAAGTAGCATCGCATAGCATAATCCTACCTGGCGATCCCCTCCTCAATCCCTGTTAGAGAGCGACCACTGGGTTGTATCTGGCACTTGGAACGGTGTGTTTTATTAAGTATCCGGTTCTAGTTGTCATAAGGTCAAGGTACAACTCAAGTCGCACATTACTAGTAGATCACGGCTATTGAATAGATTAACTTCCCTGCGGTGCACCACATTACCAGGCATGCTTGATCCCATTTGGCCGGACACACTTTTACGGGTCATGCCCGTGCGGAAGATCAACACGTCAGTAGCCCACCTAGGCATAACGAGAGGTCAACATGCCGGTCTAAACCTAAGCGCCGCAGTGCAGGCCCATCGCCTAGCACACACACAGCGTTGCGTGGCCGAAAGCAGACTAGCCTAGTGGCATTCGGTCTAATCCGGCGCCGCTCGTCAATGACGTCCAAGAAATGCTTCGGTGATACCACGACGCCGGTTGCCCATATCTTGTCCCACGTGGCGGTAAGTGCGTATAAGGTCAACGACCCAACTCAGATCAAATACCAAGATCTCGTTATGCGTGTTAAGTATCCGCGAACGCCGAACAGGGCCAGGCCCACCTCTCACCTGTGTAGTCTCAACCTGCCTCGACGCTCCGCCACAAAGATCCACACAGAGGGTCGTTGGGACAAAGGTCCTTTCAGCCCCCAATGCGTGAATCACTACGCGGGTGCTCCACAAAGCCGAATTCGACTTTAGTCACCACATGTATCATGTATAAAATATATAGTATATACCCGTGATCAACTCCCGAGTGATCACGGCCCGATAGTATAGCACAGCAGACGGACAAGAATGTAGGGCCACCGATGGAAAACTAGCATCCCATACTAGGCATGTAGGATTGCGGTAAAGGTAACAACAAGAGTAACAAGGACGGCTATGCATCGAGGATAGGATAACGGAAAGTAAAGAATATGCTACACAACTCTAATACAAGCGATAGAAGAGAATAGGCGATATCTGGTGATCAAAGGGGGCTTGCTGGTTGCTCACGGGCAAGAGAGAGGGGTCGTCAACTCCGGTCTAATTGGCCCAGGCTGAAAGTCGGTCTCGTAGTCTACCGGAGAGAAGAGGGGAAGAAACAATGAATACCATGCAAATAGATGCATATCGATGCATGACATGACAAGTAACTATGCTAGGGGGGTTGCCCAATCGCGGTAGTAGGTGATACCGACGAATGGAAATCATCCGGAAAGTATTCCTTGTTTCGCTGCTTTCGGGCAAAAGGAGCCATGGGGGAAAGTTGCGAGTTCGATAGGTTAGGGGGTGTGGCGGATTTAACGGGTTAAGTGATCGGAAACATCTCGTTGCTTTGAGCAACTTTCATGTAGAAAGTATTTTCATCCGAAAGCATTCTGGATTAAAAGATATGATTTTCTAAAGATTTAATCATTTTCGATTTTAATTATGTATTTAAACAAAACATTATCCAAACAGTGTTGTTTATCGATGTCATCATGACGTCGGCTGATCAACGAAGGTGTTGGTCGTCAATCGACGGTGGGTCCGCATGTCATCGATCGTTAATCGACTAACAGATTAATTAACTAAACTAGGTGATTACGTTAATCTAATCAGGATGAATTAAGTTAATTAATTCTTTAATTAATTAACTAATTAATAATTTAATTATTTTATTTATTTATATTTTATTATTTTATTTTATTTTTTTTCTAAATCCTCTTTTTTTAATTCCGTTCTCGAGGCGTGGGCCCTTGCTTGTCATTGCCCAGCAGGGGCCTTAGCGGTTCTGAGCATCTGGCGCCCAGTCCACCCAAGGGGAATGTGAGGCGCTGGGCGCCGCCTTAGGAAAAGTCTGACAGTGAGGCCAATGTGGCTGGTATGGCCGACGGGCTTCTGGGGGAACGGAGTGCGGGCCGGGCGACGAAAGCGTGTAGGCAGGGGAGCCGGGCGCGGTGGTGGTGCGAGAAGGCGAGGACGGCCGGAGCGACGGAGTGGGGAGGTGACGATGACCGCTCGATGAGCGCGGGGCGACGAGCGCGTGGGTCGACGAGGCCTGATCGACGACGCCGAGACGAAAAGCGGCGCCGCCTGGGATGGGTAGGCGACGAAGAGGCGGGCGATGGGTGGTGCGGGCCGGACGCTGGTGCAGAGCCGGGGTGGTGGCGTGTCTGTGATGGGCCAACGCTGTGGCAGCGTCGAGGTGACCATATGGGCGCTAAGCCGGACGGCTAACCCGGGAAGCGGCAGCGCGGTAGGCTATGGGCGTGTGGGGCGATGGCGGCGTCGGCGCGGTAAGCGCGTCGTGGGGGGAAGAGGAGAGGAAGCGGGGCTCACGGCGGGTTGCGGTGGACTAGGCAGCGTGGCGTGAGAGGGCGACGGACAGGCGTCGACGGAGAGGACGACGGGTCGACGCGGAAGCAGCCGCGGGGAGGCGGTCCTGCGAGGCGTCTGGCGTCTCGGCGGGCGGGCAGCCTCGGGCGCCGGCGTCGGGACGGATCGGGCCCTCGATCCGAGATCCAACGAGGAGGGGGAGGCGACGGGGAGTGGGGGGCTGGGTGGCTCGCTAGGGTTTCTCATGCACCGGGGAGTAGTAGCGGCGCGGTTGGCTGGGCCTAAGCGGCTCAGAATAACGGGCTTGGCCGAGGCCCACCGGGGGGCCTTTTTGCTTTGCTTTGTTATATTTCTTTTCCTTTTATTTATCCCTTTTACATTTTTTTAATGTTTAGCACCTAATTGATTTTTTATAAAATATGGGGGCTAGCTCATAAATTGCAGTGCATTAGATCCTAGCACCAAAAACTAGTCTGGGTGAAATACCATTTCACATTAGATTTAGATTAATTAAAAGGTTACTAAATAATGTATTCAAACTGTTAACGCTTGAGGTTGTTTAAATGATTAATCAAATTTCAAAAATGTTGTCTACAATTTTATCCTAGCCTCTGATTTATCTACTATTTAGTGAACATTTTAGTTTTAATATTGGAAGACTTTTGTTGTTTGCCTATATTTTAAATTTGAATTTGAATCGTTTTGAACTAATGCGAGTTTATCAACAATAATCGAGGTGACGTGGCATCATTACCAGAGGGTTACTATAGCTTGATTACCCGGGCGTCACACACGTACGCGCGCGTGTGTGAGGTGTTGGATCTAACTGAACCCGAGCGAGGCGTTGGGTTTCAATCGAACCGGAGCTGCCATTGACCGCAGTTACGCTATCGAACCCGGCGACCGATCGATGGTCGTTAATCAACCCGATCGGCGATTCTTTCACATCGCCGCTAACGAAGCCGATCGATGCTGCCTGGGATGAAATAAAGCGAGCGTTGCGGGGGTTTGGATGAGCAAAGGAGCGGTGGCGTTGCCTCTGGATGAACAGGACCCGTGGTGTGGTGGAGGGTCGGATGAACAATAGACGGTGGCGGGGTGCCCGTGGAGGGGTGGTTGAACAGGACCCCCGTGGTGTGGAGGGCTGGATGAGCGATGAGCGGTGGAGGGGTGCGTGGAGGGTGGTTGAACAGGACCCGTGGTGTGGAGGGCTGGATGAGCAGTAGATGGTGGAGGGGTGGTTGAGCGATTAGCCGATTGGAGTAGCGCACGGTGGAGGTTTGGATGAGCAGGAGCCCGTGGAGGGCTGGAGGAGGTCGACGGTAGCCCATGGAGGCCGGAGGAGGTCGACGGTGGAGATGAACAGTATCCCGTTGAGTCCTGCTTATGCAGTACGCCACACCCCTCCCGATGAACAGGACCCTGCTTTCGACCGTGGCGCTCCAACACAAGTCCGCTTGGCCCTGCTTTTATGGTACGCCACACCTCCCGATCAACAGACTCCCGTTTGACCATAGGAGGTCCGTTTATCCGCTTTTTGCGGCACGCCACACCCTCCCGATCAACAGGACCCCTGCTTCGACCGTGAGGAGGTCCGTTTCCTCCGCTTTTGCGGTACGCCACACCCTCCGATCAACAGGACCCTGCTCAACATAGGAGAGTCCGTTTCCTCCATTGTGCGGTGCGCGAGCCTCGTTCCATCGCATGTTCCTGGCCCAAGCCCTCCCGATGAACACGACCAAGCATTCCGTTCCGACTCCGCCGGTTGGCTCCCGTGAACATGACGACGACGGCATTTCTCCGTTAAACCCAGCCATGTACGTGGCGCGAGTAGGCGTGCCGAGACCCGCCTGTATGTACACATATACGGGTCAGATTTTCTTTCTTGCACCTGGCCAGCGCATGCGTACGCATGTACATGCTATATGCAGCGCCTCTACTACGACACGTCGCGCCTTCTACATCGACCAAGATATATATGCACGCCACGTTCGACCGAATGACAACGCCACGACGCTTCGACGGTGGGTCTCGACCGCACGACACTTCCTTGCTTGCGATGTTGTAGGTGGTGGGTCCCAGCATTGTGGGGGGCGACTTGTTTTTTGGCCGGGACGCACGTGCTTGCGTGCGATGATGTAGGTGGTGGGTCCCAGCAGTCTGGGGAAACGTTTGTTCGTGAAATATGGTGGCCCGTCCGGTGGGTCCCTATTTGCCGGTGGAGGAATAATTATTTTGCGGCGTAATAAGGAGGCACTTCCTTGCGGGCCACCTCGACGGTTGCCGCCTCTCCAGCATGATGCTCTTCCGATGGAAGTCGGTCGTTGACCACGCCGCGCCGAGAGCACCACGGCGGTGGACGATGGCGAGGCCTAGGAAGGGGACAACGCGGAGCCGGGGAAGACGCAGCAGTGGATGCCCACACGAAGAGGAGTATGAGGGTGAGGCTGCCGTTGCCGCAGAATAACAGGGGGTGTGGGTGAGTAGAGGATGGCACAGCCACGGTGATGGGAGTAGTAGAGGCGGTGAGGGCCTCCATAGCATATGACCCGACCCGGGAGGCAGGAGCACGAGGCACGACCAAGGCGCTGGTTTGGGCGGCCGGATCAAGAAGACCAGAGGTTGAAGAAGCACTACGGCCGTTGGATGGACATCGTCACAGTCCTTTGGAACTAGAATCATGCATATTGACTAAGTTGACAAATCCCTCCGCCCCGCCAACTTAGTAGGCCCACAAGTCAGCACCTTTTGCCACTATCTTTGGGTCCCAGCTAACAAAGCGGAGTATTCATTTTTTGTGCGTAATAAGGAGGCACTTCCTTGCGATGCGAAGATATAGTCGGTGGGTCCGAGCCGTCATTGGCGGTAACGTTTTTTCGCGAAATCTGAGAGGCCCTTTCGGTGGGTCCTCGATGTCGGTGGAGGAATCATTATCTTGGCGCGTAATAAGGAGGCATTTCCTGCGTGCGGCCGTGGACCCACTGTCGGCCTCTCCACGCATACCCACTTCAGATGCATGTCGGTCGTTGACCCACGTTGACGGCCGAAGGCACTTGGCAAGCGGTGGTGGACTGACGGCGAGGAACCCTAGGAAGGAACGACACGGAGGCGGTGGAAGACTGGCGATTGTTTCCCACGTGAGGAGGGGAGTACGACCGCATTTAGGATTCGTCTGCCCGCCGTCACGAGAATAATAGCAAGGTGTGGGTGAGTAGAGGATGGCTAGGCCAGCGATGGGAGTCTGGTGGAGGCGGTGAGGCTGCATGGCGTGAGTGACCCAGCGAGGGAAGAGGAAGCGAGCAGTCCCTTGGCGCTTGATTTAATGGCTGGAGTAGGAAGAGCAGAGATTGAAGAAGACGACGGCCGTTGGATGGCCATCCAACGATCCTTTGCTTGTCGTCAACCTTTTTTAGGAAAGCCTCAACTGTGGGAAAATAGCATACAGCCCATCTCGCCATTATTTCTAATAATTTACAGCCCATTTGCTAATTCGTAAGGTTTTTTTGGAGCCCATATTCTTTTTGTTAGCATTACATCCCATATTGTGGCCACAGTTAAAAAATTATACGAAATTTTGCATATTTCGGTGCGGTCCGAACTGTTTTTAATCCTGAAATTTTGACTCACATTCAAACTGATTTTAAAAATAAATGTATATCAATATAAAATCCAACAAATTCTCCACCCATAAAAATTAATGTAATTTAAAATCTCGAAATAAAAAAAAGATATTTGAAACTAACTGTCGGTTTGATGTGTTTTAAATATGTACAGCCCATTTCTCATTACTGATGGGCCATTTTCTCGGCCACCAATGAAAGCTCTCCTCGTCTTGAAAGATTTGGCAACAACAGCACGACAAAGCGAATTTACTTACTTGGCAAATCACAAAAAACTGGGTTGTGGTCGTGAACCCAAATTGTCAGCCTCTCCACGACAAGATTTCTTCCGATGGAAGTTGTTCCTTGACCACGTTGACCACGCCACATGGAGAGCACCACGGCGGTGGGACGACGGCGAGGCCTAGGAAGGGACGACGTGAGCCGGGAAGACGCAGCGGTGGAAGCTCGCATGGAGAGGAGTACGAGGTTCACCGGTTCGGCGGTGATGTGAGCTGCCCCGTCGCCCATGAGGCACAGCAGCCCGGTGGAATAGTAGGGGCGATGAGGCCTCCGTGGCAAAGACAAACCCGGCCACGGACGCAGAGTGGCATGAGGCACCACCGGGCGCTAGTTTGGGCGGCTGGAGCAAGAAGACCAGAGGTTGAAGAAGCACTCACGGCCGTTGGATGGACATCTTATGGTCACTTTGGAGCTAGAATCGTTCATATTGACTAAGTTGACAAAGCCCTTCATCCCCTGGCCAACTTAGTAGGCCCTATTGTTAGCCTCCCACCAAGGTGGGTCCCGGCTAGTAGGGGGAGTATTCATTTTTCATGCGTAATAAGGAGGCACTTCCTGGGTCTAAGTGACACGGGGAACGTTTTTTCACGAAACACGGTGGCCCGTCGGTGGGTCCCAGCGGTCGGGCAAACGCTTTTTTCAAAAATACGGTGGCTCATCCAATGGGTCCCCGTTGTCCGCTTGAGGAATCATTATTTTCCGCGTAATAAGGAGGCACTTACTTACGGCGTCAGGACCCACCGAGACTCTCCACATACAAAGATACTTCCAATGGAAGTCGTTCCTTGACCATGTTGACCTCTTGGCCGTTCCGCTGCATGCATGCGTCCATGGGCGTGGTGCGTCCCCACTGTCGACCTCTCACGTATCTGATCATCTTCCGATGACTCTCGGTTGTTGACCACGTTGACCACACTGCGTCGGCGCACTCCAGACTGGAAACAACCGGAGATGGGGAAGACGAGCGGTGGAGTCGCAGATGGAGAGTGGGGAAACTTCATTTGGTTCGGTCTTGTGGCAAGGCCACAGCCAAGCTGCCATCCACGGGAGACAGGAGCAAGAACAGGTTGAAGAAGGAGTACGGATGTTGGATTAACATCCAACGGTCCAGGTACTAGAATCATTTGTTGATTAAGTTGACAAAGTCATGCCTACATGTCCGCTTAGTAGGCCCACAAGTCGATCCACCAAATCTGACGGTCCCGGTATCACAACGGGATGAATAAATTTTTTCGCAAAACAAGGAGGCACTTCCTTCCGTGCGAAGATATGTACCGTGAGTCCTGTATTGCCGTGGAGAAACATTTTTTAGCTTAATAAGGAGGAACTTTCCTTGTAATGCGACCATGGACCTCGTGGGTCCCACTGCGAGCTCTCCACATCTGCCCTTCTTCCGGTGACTCTCGTTTGTTGACCATGCCGACCGAACATAGCGAGGCGGTGGGCGACGGCGCAGGCCCTTGACGGAACGACTCGGAGATGGGAAAACGCGGCGTTGGAGTTGCAGATTGAGAGGAGGAGAAGGGTTATAACTTCTTCTGTTGGCGGCGTGGGGTGTAGTCTGTGGAGAATAACGCAGGAGGTGTCGAGGGGTGGAGGATAGCACGGCGGCGGTGGGGTAGCGCCGCAGCGATGCGCGTATAAGCAGAGCCGCTTAGTCACGGGAGGCCAGACCAGCGGTCCAGCGACTGGAGGAAGAAGACGAGAGATTGAAGGTGCATGTCGGCGTTGGATATAAATCCAATGGCTGTGGAGGACACAATCATTTGTTGACCAAGTTGACAATGCTCTGCGTGAGGCTTCGACCTATTGGCCCATATGTCACCGCAAAAATGTGGCATATATTTAACCCATGTTTTCTAGAATGTACGGTCCATTTGCTCGGCTGGGTGAACAAATAATTTCGTCAATCGTGGCCCATTTATATTTTCTAAGAAATCCCAGCCCATTTGCACTTCCTTGAAATACATGTATTAGGGTGGGCTCATATATATATAATGTTATGTTACAAGGAGCAATTAATATCAAAGAATAAACCGGAGAGGCACATTATATATATATAATTAAGAAATTAGCGAGTTATTACTCAAAATAAAAATGAGCGCTTTATTATTAAATTGGTCCTTCAAAATCTTAGCAAGCTTTTGTATGCAATCACCAGGATTTTCCTTGCTCGTGAGTCAAAAAACAACCAGGATTTTCCGTTAAACATTTACTTTTATAAGTTAATAACACGTGGGATGTTTTTATAATGTATATATAAGTCTCTATAAAATATACGATAATAGTAATAATATAAGATATAAGATAATATTAATAATATAAATATATATAATGTATTTATTAGGGAAAACATAAATTGGACACGGCATTACTTTTATAAGAGACCTGTGTTTTATACCCCACAAAGAGGGCATACTAACAAGTTCACACACAAATACAATGTAAAAGGTAAACATTCATATCAAACTCACGTTCATGCTGTGACACGTTCATATTCATAGCCAACATTCACTATCAACAACTCAAAAAGATTCATATATACACAAGCTCAAAGATATCTATGCATCCAAATGATTGATAGATCACACGACAATATTCATACATAATTCACAAAAAGATTCAGATATACACATGTTCAAGATGTTTATGCATCCAAATGATTGAGATCACAGCCAATATGATCCATGGGCCGAACTTTAATTACCTAGGTACAGACCGGTAAATGGTGTTCAATCGGAGGTACTTCTTGCTAAAATTAGTTCTTATGCGAGTAAACTTTCGAGTACATAAGAGGCAGCATGCATAATCTGAACTTTGCTTGTAGGTTTATCCTCAAATAGTGGCCTCGCCGTTTAGGGAGGTTTGAGCAAATTGGCCACTACTTTCATCCAACTAGTTTATTGGCTCATCTTGGTCCCAGATCTCGCCAAAATTCTACATTGCGCATTTAGAAAGGAGGCGGTTGAGAAAATGAACCACCCAAATTTTTGTGCGGTTCAACTGAAATGGAGCATCCTTGGCGTGCGTATCGATTAAGTGCCGATGAATATCTGCGTCAACCAACTTGTCCGAATCTTTAGACTCCATGCCATATAGTTCGCTCCCATATGTGCCGATAACCAAAAGGCACTAGTTGGGACCAAAGACTGGACATCGTTTTTCTGGCCTATGCACCAAGCAATATTTTTGGCGTTCACTCTCCTAATACTTGGAGTTTGACAATTGGTTGACTCCAGTTGATACTCGAATGAATATAGGTACTTCTTGTCAACATCGATGCTTGTCTAAGTGAACTTTGGAGTACATAGCAGCAGCATAAGTACCTGTCCATCTGATCATTTTGTGCAGTTCATTGAAATCACCCGATGTAATGATTTGCCCGCGAGTTCAGGCTCCAAATTACTCCTTTATGTAATCAGCAAACAAGAGCACAATACCAAATTACCAATACATATGATAGGCACAATAATCGTGGATAAAGACCAGTACCAACTTTGTGTGAGGTAGCATATGAATTACTATTTCCTTTGACTGAAGCCAGATAAGCCAAGCGACTGACAAAGAAAGGAAGAAAGCAAGCGGAGATTAGCATTAACGAGGTGAAAGAATGGAAGTTGTCGAGGCAATGAAGCACCCAAAGTTTTTGTGCGGTTCCACCAAATTCGAGCATCCATGTTGGCACATATATTGAGAGAGTGAGATTACTGTAATAGTGGGACTAGTTGATGAAACATACACTAACAAATAGAAGCACCCTCATTATCTTAATGGGTAAAGTTAGCAACATAGTACTCTTGCTTAAAGAGAGGTATTAGTTTATTTAATCAGTGCCAATTAGCTCAACTCAACACTCAAAGCATTGCCATTTATCATAGGTTGCAAAACTTAAAAAGTGCAAAGATAAAGGAGTTTCTCATGACAAAGAGTACGATACAAATAGAGATGACAACAAACTAATATGGATGAAGGCCTTAGGCCCATTACCAACCTGAGAAAAAGCTTATTCATGTAGTCCCATAAGAGATGATAAAGCACTCATCGGAATCACACAATAGTATATATTTTTGTGCACTACAAATGTATGGTTGAAATCACTCTTGTTTACCAAAGGTTGAGATTATATCGAAGATTATCAAGAACTTCCGGCAGAAAGTTAAAGCAATCGGGTTGGATCTGATTCATTGTATTGTCTTGTGTAGTTCCACTAAAATGTATGATTGGCACAACATGATCCCTGTTTGCACAAGTAGGAAAAGGTTAAACCTTCATTAGCTCAGTGAGAAAGGATAGGAAGACATTAGCATATTACTCAAACAGTAGCATCAAATTCATGATGGACAATACGCAAAACATTGCCTCATTGAACCAATGGCAATAAATTGACATGCAAAACAATAGCACTATTATGTCATGACACTAATAATATTCCCTCCCCGCTCCACCACATGATTCACCTCCACAGACAAACATTCACACGTACATCATTCATCATAGGGTCCTACTAAAGATTTGTTTAACTCCAAGAGGAAAATTAGGCAAGAATAAATTAGTGGTACTTAAGTACTCCTAATTAATTAAGTGAGACAATGAAGTGGAAGGGCTCCCTCGGAGGATTGTCTCACATGTAAGGTAGTCGCTGTCGAGCCCTTGAATGGCCTCGAATGAGGCCTCCGGCTTCAAAGAAGATCGCCTTTGGCACTGCTTATTCTTCTTCTTCTTCCTCTTCATGCTTTGTTTCTATTTCTCCTCACCCGGTTGGTTAAACCAAGTACATGATTGGCCTTCTAATTCAGAATTGGTTTTGTCGGTGAGGAGTACAAGTGTACTAGTAAAAAACAGCATTATTTTCTCATGGCAATGGAAAATAGAGATGAACACATGCATTAAATATCATTCTTACCTAAAGGAAGGTTATGGCGCCAATATGGATGATGAGGATTGGAACACAGATCTCCCTTTGTGCGGTTCCACCAAAATGAACTAACTGCTCCATTACGACATTCCAGCTTAAACAAAGACAAAAGTTACTTCTTTTAAGAAGAGTTTTGTGCAAAGGCACCAAAAGGTCACAACAGCAACTAGGTGAATTGGATATCCCTCGCTTGCACAAAAAGGCACAGAGGAAACAAATCGAGAGTCTCAAACAATTACTGTGCAAAAACATTTGGCTAAACTTGTCGAGTCTCAAACAATTACAGCAAAAAATAGTGGCATGGCTTCATTTTTTACCAGGACATTATATTAAGAACAGCTAAGGCTGCGTTCGGTTCACGTGTTTGGTGCAGGATTTTCAGAGGAACACAATTCTCACGGTATTCTTTCCCTTCCAACCGTTTGGAACACGGAAAGGTGAATAGTGTTTCATAGGAAAGCCGGTCCGGTAGTATTGATTCCATAGGATTAGAAACATCCACGCTACGCGCTCATTTTTTGAGCTGAAGCCCGAGGCGGTGCCACGCTACCATGCGCTAGACAGGTTGTTGTGCCGTGTTTGCCGGAATAAAAAATCAACCTATGTGTGGTAATGTGGAGGTGAGGACAAGAGTAGTCACTGTGCAGCTGAATAAACAAATAGCATCTCATACTGCCAAGCATGCTACTCTTAAAAAACAAATCTGTATTTGTAGTCCATCCGAACAAATTCTCTTGAGAGTTTCCTCCGGTTCGCTGTTCCATAGTTTTATACCTACATTCCATTCCTATTCCTCTATTTTCATCAAGATCTATGTTTTCTGCCCCTTTATTCCGTAGGAGCCTAAATATTTGGTATAAGGGCATGGGACAAGTTGGGTGCACCAAAGAAGACATCACCATGTACGTAAACAGGCATAAAGTGGAGATTCATAGTTTGTTGCCCGAGAAACAAACATCCAAGAAACATATCTGAGTTGGTCCCATTTTTGTTCACTCTAGCCACCTACTCCTATGTGTGGATAACAAATCTAGTCCTCGGTCATACCACTGCATGGCGTTACCCCTATATTTCCCTTTTTCACCAAGAGACCGGTTGGATGACCGATCTGTACTACTTTCACCCCTTTCCTTCCCTGTTTGTACCAAGTCCGATGTACATACTAAATTCCCCACCCCCACTTTATTTCTTGTTTGAACCAAGTATTCCCTCCGTCCGGAATTACTTGTCATCAAAATGGATGTGTCTAGAACTAAAATACATATAGATACATCCATTTCAATGACAAGTATTTTCGGACGGAGGGAGTACAAGATTCGACTCCATGAAGTAGCTTTACCTCTAACAATAGAAGAAAAAAAATAGGTGACGTTGGACCATCCGATCGAGAGGGGCCGAGAGGTAGAAAATGATGCACATGCAAATGACGTAGCGTGAAGCTAGGGAAGTAGAGCTAAGGCGGTTTTAACGAAGATATACCAAGGTCGTCGGGATGTGGATAGGTGGGCGGCGGGAGGCGGATCAGCCCACTGTGCAATGACGAAGGGATCGGAGGACCTCTGTGCCGGGCGCTCGGCCGAGAGATAATGGTGCGGCCCGGCCGGTGGGTCTCCTCCTCATTGCCGACGACGGCTTAAACGCTGCCTCTCCTCCCTTCACTTGCATGAGGGGGGATACGTCCGGATCTGTAATCAAGGTGAGGATAGAAAGCCAATGTTTTTGAAGGGAGAAAGATGCAGTTACTACCCCTATCTTGTTTAGATCTAGAGAGGATGAGAGTATGTGAATAGAGCAACCCTAGCAAGCAAGCGTGAGGCTCCGGCCTATATGTAAGTAGTGGGGTAGTTTTCCTTTTTCAGTCCATCAAAACAATCGTTTAAAATTGTGTACTACTACATGCAAGGTCGCGGTTTTTTTTAGTTGTTGATTGTTTTTTGAGATATCTACCCGCTTGTTCCAAGTGGTGTTACGGTGTGCCAGGTCGCACTTTGTATCGTTCAAGTCTGATACTACAAGTCCCTCCATTAAATGAACAACCACCCCCTCGTAAAAATTGTGAACAAGCCCACGGCTAAAATTAGCGGAAACGTGGGTTGCCCCAACATGCATTATTATTTATATTTCTACTCCCTCCGTTCCTAAATATAAGTCTTTTATTAGCCACACCTAAGACAAGAATTTTTATTAGCAATGAACCCCACATGTCATAGACACAAAAATTGTGGCAAGATTCCTTAGGCGTGCCAAAGTGTGTCTAACAATTTGAGCAACTCTGTGTTAGGCAAGTGTGGCAAGTGTGGGAAAAATAATGTGGCAACATAAGACAAACATAGTCACAATCCAAATAGCCCCTGTAATTTTTTGTGAGATGCATGAAAATTTGGTTAGTTAAATTTATAGTCAAAATTTGGCAAGGTGCATCAAATCAACACATGCAAGTATCAAAAGGAAAGTCACGGCATGCATGCATGCGTTGTACTCCCTCTGTTTCCAAATATAAGTCTTTTTAGAGATTGCAACAAGTGACTACATACAAAGCAGAATATGACTACTCCTACATAATGGAAGTAGCCCATTTGAAATGTGTAAAAAGACTTTTATCGAAAAGGTGCTTTTGATGTGTCGCGTCAACTCGCATGACAAGACCGAGAAATTTGATTACTACGATGCCCTCTCGCCGCGGGACTAAGCTCTGGTAAACATCGCACTCGCTTATTTGCATGACAGAGGGGCCAACCACCTATTGGGCCCACCTGTCATAGACGCAAAGGTGAGCAAGAATAGAAGCTTCGCTACACGCTATCCCTCCCGCACGAGGTGGGATTTAACATGCAGAGTGGATTCGATACTATAGAAGTAGGAGTAGCATCATTGTTCGCCTTCTTCGAAGAGGCGAAGAGCCAAGCTTAACCCGAACGTGGGGGCTTATGTAACGCTCGCAGATGGTGCGGTTCCTTGGAGCACGCATATACCAGCTGTGCTCTTGCATGAGACAAAATTGCTACCCTCCTTTCCGCTTTATAGTGCTCAATTCAAAAATCTCACCAATCAATGTATATGGTGAGTGGTGGAATACAGTTTGTAGTTTTGCAAAAGCACCTAATAAATGCTCTTGTTTTCCTCAAAAATTATGTTTATCAATGCATTAACTCCAATGCATGCATGCATAAAGTACATGCATTGGTCAATTTTCTCTTAATACTTGCATGCAATGATTTAATGCACCTTGGAATCTAAAAATGTGATGGAAAACAACCAAATTGAGCCTTATAAAATGGAAAACATAAAATGTTGAGATAAGCCCTATAAACCGGAAAGGAGGGAGTATTGTTTAACAATTAAACTCCATTATCCCTTGGTTGATACTCATTACGTGATATGTCCACGCCGCTTTAGCACCGTTTCCTCCTGGGGTCACCAATGTTTATTTGCTAATTAATAGCATTGCATGGAATGAACTAGCCATTGCAAGTCATTAAAAGCATGCACACCCCTCATCACTTATTGGTTGATATGTCAAGAAACAAGAAACAAGGTAGAAGTTAGTGCACCGTGCCTAAGTGTTTTGGGACTATTTGGTTTTCGTAAGATGACTTACACACCTAGACGGAGGGAGTAGTATAGACCTGTAAACCGGAAAGGTGTGTTTGCCTTTTCTAGAGATTTCAACAAGTGACTAGACTACACCGTGCAAGACTTCTCCCTTCCGGTTTATAGGATCAAATCTCAAATCTCATGAACCAAGGCATTTTGCGATTGGAGGAATGTATCTCGTACTTTACAAAACTACCCTAATTAAACTCATGCATTAATTACGTAGTTCTCTCGTTTTCCTCTCCGGCTTGGTCGCGGTGCACATCACTCCTATATGACTAGCCGCTCTAGTATCTACATGCGGGACATTTCAAAGCATCTGGGCCCGCGTGCCATCCACCAAATCACAGCGAGGTGCTACAGTCGTGACTCACCTGTCACCCCGGTGTGCCATCATGACCCGTCATATCACAAAACCCACATCTTTACCAGCAGTGGTAAGGTGGCCTCCAAGTTGGACTGGACGAAGCAACCATCATTTCATTGGAACGCTCGTTCAAGCCATTTCTTCCCTTTCTTGAAGAAAACCTCACCTGTGCTACTCACTTCGCTAGTTTTCTTCTGTCTTGATGAAGGAAAGGTGGGCGAATCAGTTATGCTGCTATATTTTCATTCCAATAATCTTCTTTTTGCGAAGCAATCGACCGATTCTCACATCCTATTCTTTTCCCGCTTTTCATTGCGATTGTGGTCTCCTTTCGATTGCTTTTTGTTTGTCGGTTCATTGATGGATCCTCGAGCACCGTGCCGCACCCTGTGAACTCGATTGCCACCTATGTGAGGCTCAAGACCGAGTTTGAGGAGATAGTCGCCGTTGAGAAGCAGTATTCCCCTGGCAAGGTGATGGCCCCCATCGAGGACGAGGAGATGGCCCCAGGAGGGATGAGATCCCCCGGTGAGCTGCACAAGGTAAAAAATAATGGCTTATTACCATAGTTGTGGTTTTTGATTATTTGCAATGTGCTTGCTAATATGTTAGGGTTGTGCAGTGCCGTGGTTGTCCTTGATGATTCTCGGCGTCGTGGCCCGTCCCGCTGGCATCGCCCGGAGATCGATTCCGATGCCGCTTGTCCATCCTGTGGACATCGCCCGAAGATCGATTCCGATGTCGCGGTCACCCCGTGGACATCGCCCCGTAAATCGATTCCCCATGTCCGTCTGCGGCTGTGGTCATTGCCCGAGAGATCGATGACAAGAAATAGTTGGTCACGCTAATCCTTCGGTAGTTTGCATTGCCCCGTGTTTAATTACCACAACGATGCGTGTTATTAAACCATCTTAGGGCTAGTGCACCGCTCTTGTGTGGGCGGATCTTGCTACTTTTGTTTGATAGTGAATCATGCGATGAATCATGTGAACCCTCTCCGAGTTATGGAAGCAGATGTATCCTCGCCACTTTTGATGTAATATATGGCATGCTTAGATGTAAGTTTGAACTGTTTATCATATCGCCAGGCTTGTTTGATAATTCTTGGTGTTAGTAGGCTAGCTCGCAATGCGAGCTATAGTACTTGCAAAACACTCACCGAAGAGAAACGTTGGGGCTGATGAGCTCGTGGTACGCTTATACTTATCCCTTGTCGATCGACCAATAGCCCTAGCTCCTAAAATTGTAGGCTTAGCGATCGATCAGACAATAGTCGACATACATTCAGGCCTCATTTGGTTCATATGGTAGGAAAATCGTAGCAAAAAAGTACGCAGAACGTGCAACACAAAATCATAGCAAAGGCAGTAGACGCACTCCTCCGCTCCAAAAATATAGATGACCTAGGCGGGCTAGTTTGGCCTAGTGGGTTTCAAAGTGATATGGACGTGGTACAGTGCCGTCCGATCTTAATGTGTGGTAGCAGATTGCGGGTATGCGTGAAGTTTTCTTGAAGAAGCGGAATTCAACGAAGTCATGATGGTTCCTTGGTCCGAACAACTTACAGTGGGAAAGGTCGGGCTCTGCGATACGACCGGGTAGACCAGGATAATTTTGTGCATGGCGTGGACTGTGATGGTCGACGTCCCACATGTCGGCGAATGAAAGTATTATTTCCGATATGGAGGACGAGCAACGAGTATTCATTGTTTATTTTTGATGAAAGCTATTGTCTCCACTGTTACTCCTTGACTTTGTCAATGCCTCTCTCTCCTCCACATAAGCGGGGACTACTTGCTAGTTGCTATGCATTCAGCCAATTTGGCGTCTTAAGGGCAAGGGCGGTGAGAGCGGGTCTAAGCGGTACGGACTCCAAAGATGGCCCACCTCACATTATCACCATATATTTCTTGACTCAGGCGTGCGGGCGGGCGATCTCTTCTCCCTCCCCTTTTCTCTCTTCTCGGTACGCCTCACGAAAGCGATTAGATTTCGCCATCGACGGTTTATTCAATTACGGTCCCACATGTCGCTGAAATTGCAAGACAACGCTGCGTGTCCCTCTCGGTGAGCGGCGTGCGAGTCGGACTGTCGAGGTTGCGACGCGTACGAGTCGTAAGTGTGCCTCCTTTTCCTTTAGAACTTGCGAAGCGTAACATTTTCACGCGATCGATCGACAGAAATCCAGAACAAAATGACAAAGGCGGTGCTTTCCCGCTCGTTAGGCGGGCTAGTTCGAGTGATATGACGTACATGCTGAGCCGCCCACTTGCTCCATTTTTATGTAAGCAAGATTTTACACTCTTACGCGGGAGGAGTGTGAAACACCGCGGATCTGATTTTGATCGAGGCATAATTGTTCCCTGCCAAATAATGGAGGATTGTTAGCGATTATAGCATGATAGTTAGGGCATCGCCAAATACCGCCCACAAATTTACTAATCGCATCCGCGGCAAGGACACCGATGGATTCCATCCGATGTGCCCGCATACCTTTCGGCTAACTATATGAACTAACCGACGAAATTCGTGCAAACAAAGCAAATTTCAAATTAACCGGATGAAATTCATTACATTTCAAAACTTGTCCTACAACCGGACGTAAATTCATTACATATTTCGCACAAATCATACTAAAACCCATCAGTAAACCTAATCTAAACGATCGCCGGGCGCCGACCACCATGTCCGCCATGAACCCGGAGAGCCGGCCATTGCCTTTGCCTCCTCCTCATCCGCCTCGATAACCTCCTCCTCTCGGAGCACAAGGTTCGAAGATTTCCGCCCACGCCGCCATCAAGCGGCTAATCGGCGCCGATGTTTACCCCACCAAGCTTGGCGTCGACCGAGTGGAGAAGCGGTGGCCTTCCGGGACCAGCGGCGGCGACCTCACCGTGTACTACTCTTCCTCGCTGCCGGCTGGCGCCACGACGCTGGCCGGCTTGCGGGTCGCGGGCGGCGGTGGGCGGTCGGGGGTGCCGGCGATCTCCTTCGTTTGCTTCCCGCGACAAAGACGTCGAAGAGAGATTTGAGCGCTACCGAGCGGAAGCCCGGCGATGTCCTCGCTGCTCGCTTCCTCGCGACAAAGACGCCCAAGAGAGCTTCGGAGCGCCAGGAGGCCATGGTTGAAGTGGTGCCGGCTGTATGAAGGGACCGGAGGAGAATAAGTGTGGGTATTTGGCTATGGCCGGAGCCGGGCTCAAGTTAATATAGCGGGCGAATGGCAATGAGCCGCCATTACGAATGGACAATCACGCCGAGTAGGTTCGCTTCGGGCGTGAATGCGGAGTAAATACTATAGCTAGCGATCTGCCGGTACAGTAGTTTTCTTCAAGAAGCGGAATTCAACGAAGTCATGATGGTTCCTTCGCCGGAGCAACTTCAAAGTGGGAAGTGGGCCTGTGATTTGATGGCTCATTAGTCATTGTTATCATGCACGACGACCGGTGACTCTCCTTGGAGTTCTGTGGTGCATGGCAAGTGGACCAGGGATGGTCGACGTCCCACATGTTGGCGAACGGAAGTATTCTTCCGATATCGAGGAGCAAGGAAACCGCGTGGTATAGTATCACCGCTGATTGGTTCGCAAAAAAAAAGATTACCGCCGATTTTTATTTTTGATGAATGCTAGCGCTTCAACTCTTACAAAGGGTGCAAACACTAAGACGCGGCCGGGTGTCCCGTGACGCACAAAAGGAGTGGGACATGAACAGCGTGGTAGCGCCCAAAAGATAAAAAAACAGCGTGGTAGAGCGTCTCCACTTCTTCCACTGGTCGGAGACCACACGTAGTAGTACTTAGTGGTATGAACGATACAAAGTGCGACACTGGAGAGAAAGACACGCCTAGTTGGAAGGTCTCGGCATACACGTAAACAAATATAAAAGTTAATATGTGCCTCCAACTAATATAGTAGTAGTAGAGTACTTAGGCACGCATCTATAACATCATTGTGCATTGCACGCATAACATTTAGTGGTAGTACGTAGTAAGAGACAAATGCCGCCTAAGAGTTCCCTTCTCGACCTACTTTTGGGGTGTTTGGTAGAGTGTATGGAGGGTGCATGAGTCCACACTAGTTTAGCACAAATACACTAGAAGCATGCATGAAGAGAGCATGCATGAAGAGGGGTGTTGAGTTGAGCATGCATGAAGAGGGAACAACTATGCTGAGACGAGAACGCAACCAAACACACCCTATATGTCATGCATGTTCATACCATTTGTGTCTTTCTACTTCACTTATCGCGCTTACATTACTCGTGTTCGTACATCCACTCCTCGGTACATGTCCGCCTCAGTAGTTCCAAATTCCACGTGTTCTTCATATAGATGGAACGATCCTTGCATAACATGTGCACCTTTCTGTCTCGCGTGTTGGCAAAAGGATGAACAAAGCTCACGTAAAAAAATAGAGTGGAAGAACATATATTCCGGACGACCGAGAAGGAGCAAGGAACCTCGTGGTGGAGCGTCTGCACTCATAATATTTAATATTATTCAGCGATATAAAATTGACCAATCATCTCCACAGTGGACTGGAAGAGTACGAAACATGGCAGCCCATTGTAGTTACATCATACTAGAACATGGCTAACCCACGCTATCACCATATTTCTTGGCTTCCGTGCGATACCTATCTCTAGTAATCCAAAGAACAGACGCTTCTCCCTCCTCGCCTCTATCAAAGTGCGGGCTGGCATTTCTGCCTGCCTATTGAGGTTGGTTAACTATCACATGTTAGCGACATGCCAAGAGCACTCTAAAAAATTCCTTTCACGTTCCTTTTCAAAAAGAAAAAATCCTTTCACGCATTTAATTTGCATGTATGCTTTGAGCAACTTGCATTTCCTATACTGCTCCTGTTTGATACTCTAACTTAGCTAGAGGTTAGACTAACTCGTGACTAACCCTGAACTAACTGTAGCCAAAGAGGTGTTTGGGTGACAGGGTTAGATTTATAATAAATTTACTTCATGGAGAGAGAAAAGTGATTTTTCAGTGGTCCCAATGAGAACTATCTCCAGTTAGCACCTCTTGGGTGGGATAGTTTTTTTTTTGTGGGTTCGGTGCAACTTGCTCCAATTTAAACCCTCATGCTTGGATACTTTAGGGCTATTTGAGCCCCAACTAGCTCAAACTAACTCTAGCCCATGGACCCAAAAAGGGCCTATGGCCAGTCTCGACGCGGAGCAACAAGGTGCTCGGGAAGCAGCGCTTCTCTCGGCCGTCAGCGCCACTTCAAAGCCGGCGCCCGGTGAGAGGTCGCCTCCGGCTCGGCCGCATTAATGCGTAATCGACGCCTAGGGCGCTCTGACGACCGTTTCACGCGAAGCGTATACCGGCAAGGGAGTACAGTGTTTTGAACTGCTTGTGTAGTAATCGGTAGTTTGCAAAACTACTCAATTATTGCACTCAGTTTCTAAGAAATTGTGGTAAAAACGTTACTCCACAGCCCGCTTCCCTTTGTCCTTCCTTCTTCCACCGCTCACAAGACGTCTGGGGGAAGCAACCGTCAACCCTTATATAGGAGTGCTAGCACAAAAGATGCATGCATGACCACTAAAATTTCCATATTAAAGCGCCGCTCCGGGCGGAGTATGGCGATGTTGTAACCTCTTCGCCGCCCATGGCTACCGGGCGACGGCGACCAGAAGAAGAGGCGGGAGGAATGAATGCAGCCATTGTTTGGGTTCGCCTTCCGGCTTAAATAAATGCGCAAGAAGATCACGGTATCACTGGTGCACAAATTGTAACATACTCGTGGTCTCCGCTTAAGTGGGCGCTATGTAACCTGTGTGTGTGTGTGTGAGAAATTTCGAGAGACAGTGCGTGTGTGCGACTCTACTCTTGGACATGTACTCAACCTTTTGCATCGGGATATAAGTATAATGGTATTTACTTTAGCTAGTGATTTACGTGGCCATGTTAACGTGGTTGTGTCAAAAAATGTCACTTCCTCGCCGTGATTTGCCTTATATAATTACAAGCAAGATTCTCGTGCATTGCACGGAACATCAAGATGCATTTTTTACAAAACACCTGTTGTGATTGACCCATACAGGAGTAATCCCATGTGTAAAAACTAATGATATCTCAAGAATTTTATCAAAAACTGGTATCTCGAGAATGTCATCAAAAAATGAAAGATGAGAGATAAGGCGAGGAGGAGTGGAGTGTGGTGGTGACTGGTGGTCGAATGGGCGGAGGCATGGGGATGGATTTGCCGCAAAGTGCAAGGCCACCATGCATGCTAGATTGTTCCAGAATTATTCCTTTTTAATTCTTTGAGCAAATGAGGTTATGGGAGATAATGATGTGGAGAGAGGTGCAGGTATCTTTGTAAAATTATCATAGTTTGCTTTCTATCCGCCGATATAGATCATACAGTGCGTCAGACATAAAATGGCAGGCACACCATCATCGCCAACTCGTTTTTTTATAAGGGCATGAGATGATAAGTTTCTTGACTACTAAAGTAAAGTGGAATTTGTCCATGTTATGCAAGTAAATAAAGGTGATTGTTTATCATACGGGTAAGGTTGGATGAAGGGTGGTAGGAACAAATGCTCCGCCTAGAGCATGTGTGTGTGAGATGGAGTCTTAGTGTGTGTGTGGGGTGTGTGTGTGTGTGTGTGTGTGTGTGTGAGAGAGAGAGAGAGATGGAGTCTTAGTGTGTGTTTGTGTGTGTGTGAGAGAGAGAGATTGAGTCTAAGTGTGTGTGGGGGGTGCGTGCGTGTGTGTGTGTGTTTGTGTGTGTGTGAGAGAGAGAGATGGAGTCTTTGTGTGTGTGTGTGGGGTGTGCGTGCGTGCGTGCGTGTGTGTGTGTGTGTGTGTGTGTGTATGTGTGTCTGTGCGTGTGTGTGTGTGTGTGTGTGTGTCGCGGGGTCCTCTCTGTGGCGGATATAATATAAGTGTGAATGGCTACATCAGAGAGAGGTGATGTGTATTTCAGAGGCCACCAACGATGGGGTGCGAGAGAGAAAATGCCCAGAGAGAGGGAAGTGAAGGTGCGTCTTGGCGTGAGAGGAGTCGACATCGAGAGAACGTGGTTTGTTCGAGAGACACCGAGGAAGACTACTATATATCGATGGTGCATGTAGGCGGAATTAAACAAAGGGATGGTCTTATTTGTTTCGGGGATATAGGGGAAGAGTGAGAGGCGTGGGGGGTAGCTAGAAGGAGATTGTTATGTGAGTGTGTGTTTTACCCATCCAAAGCGGGAAGTTATGTGCACAAAAGAGGAGAACAGTTTGATGTGGTGTTAGGATTGAGGGTAATTAACTACGTATGGAGACATAGAGACCTTGAACGTGCATGTGTGAGAGGTATACATGTATATGTGGATGTGTGTGTGTGCGCGCGCATTTACGATCGAGATAAAAGAAAGAAGACTTAGGTCATAAGATCAACGACATGGTAGAGACGGATCGGTATGACAATATGCATGAATGTGAGAATGCAGGGAAGAAGGCCCGACAATTGAGCATGTGTTTTTGTCTTTAAGAGATAGTGGCGTGGGCTGGAGCATGCATCTATGGCTAGCAGAGGGGGTGAGGCGCAACGATTGTGCAAAAGAGATCAACCTATAAATGCATATGTATGGAGAGACATATATAGTGTGGGTGATAGGAAGCAAGACTCCGTGCGAGAAAGAATTGTTGACGGAGATACTACAGATAGATACCGAGTTGGAGATGCTTGCTAGAGGGACATCCGCTAGTTTGGGTGTTGGAGATGACCGTCGAATTGGTTCAAAGGGTGAAGTTATATATGTGTGTGAGAGGGCACTTGACTGCATGTAGAGAGAAACATATGTAGTGTGCGTGATAGGAATCAAGAGTGAGGGTGAGAAAGAAGGTTGATGGAGAAATAGATAAATAGAAAGATAAAGATGCTAGCTAGTGTGCGTTAGAGATAGGAGTCGAGTGGATCAGAAGGCTGGGTTATGTGTGCGGGTGTGAGAGAGATAGAGAAAGGGTGCATGTGAGTCACATACAAACATATATCAGAGAGAAATGAGATCCAAAGAGATGGAGTTTTGTGTCTGCGAGAGAGAAAGATATTTCACAATGAGAGTGATAGCTAGAGAGACATATGAGGGAACGCACGATATCTCTAGGGAGAGAGGGTGTGTGTGAGCGACATACAAGAGAACAATGGAGAAATATGAGACCCTCGGGAGACAGAGTTTGTGTTTGTGTGTGAGAAAGAGATATTGAAGAGGAAGAGTCGAGAGGTTCTCATATCTAAGGAGTGAAAGACATCTCAGTATGAGGGGTGTGGGAGTGGCACACATGGGAATAGTAGAGAGAAATGAGACCCCGGAGACAAAGTTTTGTGTTTGTGTGAGAGAAAGAGATTCCACATGGAGAATCATAGTTAGAGACACATAGCAGGAGCTTAGATATACTTAGAGAGAGATAGAGTGGTGAAGGTCGAGGAGAGAGTACCGTCGATGTGTTACTAAGATAAAATATCATTGTCGACATACGTAGCACGAGAGATATCTAAGAGACGATGAACACGTATAGGTCCGTAGAGATAGTCCTATATAAGCATGAGTGATAGCTATATGAGACTTAATATCCTGGATTAAAGGGATTCAAATATTTAAACTGGAGATCACGACATCGATAATATCATAACGCAAATTGGTGTATCAAACATGCATATTCATTTGAATTTGGGGACACTTGTAATGTTATATAGTTTATCAATATTGGTGATCCATAGATTCTTCAATTACAAAACATGCATGGTTTATATGCAATTAATGTCTAAACGGGATTACACTATATGTTGCATGTGTGAAACACATTATACATGTTTGAGAAGTTAAAAGAACCCGCATGAAAAACACATTAATTGGAGACAGTTAGCGAGGAATGCATACATTGGATTTCAACATAAAGTGGTTTCAAATATTTGAAAATCCAAATTGATGGATACAACTTTATGAATCTGAGATCATGCCATTTGTAAACCATATTTATGTATAAATGGTGTTGTGCTTTTGAAAGTATATATAAAAAATGATGTATATAGAATGTAATTCCAATTGAAAATGGATACCTCCCGAAAAAAATAGAATACAAACGTGATTCGAATTGAGTTGGCACGGTAAACGTGCACTCTGCAAAATTTGAACGAAGCGGGAAAGTCGCAGAATCACCGAAACCAAAATCATGAGATGGAAATCACTATCGCTTATCCTCGCCACGCAAAGCCTATATGCTGGATTTCTATAGGTTTCGATAGGGGTAGGTTTGTAATTTCACCAAACGTGATGTAACCGCCTCACCCGGATTCATACACGATGGGCGCCAAAACACAAGGTGTGTCCCTACCGAAATCGACTCCCTCCCCGATTAATATTCATACACGGTGGGTGCATAAAAAAATCTCTCGTCGGCAAATATTCTGTGTATGCGAGATTACCGTCCTATCCCCAACCGACTAATGTTGCTGTGATGTAGTAGAAATTTGAAACGGGGGCTAAGTTTGTAAATTTCCTTGCATTTGAGACAAGTGCACCCTGAATACATGGTTCCCCCTTCCTCTCTACCTCCCTTTTCCCCATTCGTACTCCATGGGCGCCAAAACACCCTCTCCACCCCACCATCCTCCGTACGCCGTCATCTGCCACCCCATCCACCGCCGTCCTCCTCCACCATGCCGGAGCTGATACCCCGTCGCCGCCCTCCATTACAAGAGATCGACCTCTCTCATCCACGCCTTGACCGGATCCTTGCATCACGCCCTCTCGCTTCATCCCCGCCGTCGTTCACCTTGCCGACGCCGCTCCTACGATCGCTCCTTCGCCCACCGCGCTTCCACCACCACCGCTCACCCTCCTAGATTCGCTTCCACGCCACGACAAATTATCGCCATCGCAAAGCACCGCCAAATTCTCGTGGAGATGCGACACGGGCGCTACCGCACTGCAGGCGGTACTCTTTCAGATTCGGCCAACTTATTTATCGCAACAAGAAAATAGACCGCCACCGCTTTACTCGATTTCTTGTCTTGGTGCGGTTGCCTTTGTCCGGTTTGCACCTTCAGATCCGCCATGGTACGCCAACACTATACTCCCAATGCTTATGGTTTCCCTTTTATATTCCACACTAGTTAAATCACAAGAGACTAAATTTCAAAATTGGGTCACGATTTTTCAGAGCTCATTGGAGTTTTTTTGAGCTCACGGAGTTCACCGGCGATCAAGGGGCTCGGTGGTTGTGGGCCTCACGAACTAAGAAAACCTCGACGCTGGTGGGGGTTGGGGCGCGGGTGGGGGTGGGGTGGCGGAGGAACAGCGGTGGGGGCCGTGGTCCGGCCGGGCCCGTCTGCGGTGTTCTGTATGGGAAGAATCGTAGACGAGGAAGAAGAAGGGTTAGGAGACGAGGATCTTCATCCAACCGCACGAAATGGTCGAGAGACAGTGGGAGTTGCATTCTTAATGCGCTCTGGTTCATCATGTGTGGGCACTGCGCAACCAACATTTTATTATCCAAAATCTCCTTGCTCTTCTTTACCATGTTCGATAGAGCTAGCCTGTACGTGATCGATAGGTTTTCAATTACTAGCGGCAATACACCACCGTATTTTCAAGCCAGTTCCACTTTCCCGATTTATATATCGTGGTTATGGTGTACCCACATTATGTACACTATGATCTGCCTAGTTCTTTGTGTGCTCTTGTTATCATGGTTTGGCAATAAACTCTCTATAAAGATATTATGAACCTATCATCTCGCCAGCTATCCTTACTCGGAGCCTATTTTTGTGTACTTGTGCCATATTATATAAATGCACGCACCATATTACAAAGACACACATGAGCTCTCTCATCGTAATCCAAAGTGATAGCACATAAGTGTTTACAGGGGCACCCCTATATTAGAATATCATCTGCATTATAAAGATAATCTCACAACTATTTATGTTTTTATGGTTCTCAGATATTATACGCAATTACAGTGAATATCAGAATCCGCGCATCAGAAGAATATTGTGGAACACTGCAATGACCTACAAATTTGGCACCAAGGCATTGAGTGCCATTCGAAGCAATGAAACTCAGACGCTCCCCACCTGTTGATTCTTGTTCGTAATATCATCCTAATGACTATTCTAACCTCGAGGAGTCAAAGGCGGATGGCCTGTCCTGCTCACCCATCAAGGTGCATGTTCTAATTTGGCAAGGTTTTATTGATTGCGTGTATCTTGCATATGTTGTCTTGCATTTCTTCTACTTTGTTGCACCGCCATCTGCTTAGTTTACTCATCATATAACTCGAGATGCCATCCCACCCATTATCAATACATATTCCATCTGTCATCATACCATGCTTTTCCACTCAAATGTTGTTCTTGTGCATCAGACATCAAAAAGGAAGAGGGTGATTGCCAACTCAAGGAGCACCACAAAGTCCTTGAAAAACGTGGTGGTGCCGGGAGAAATCGACAAATACTTCCACTTATATTGGTTGTACAACCAAGTGACACAAAACATAGGACCGACTCAGCAGACTGCACCCATACTTCACCGCCACACCACTAGCCCCACCACACGGGACCTGCACTCTAGCAAAAGGTATACCGATTTCATTTGCCATAGCACCAAATTGCACTACGTAAAAAATCCCACTCCAAAGAAAAAAGTACAAGAAGTCCAGCCGAAGACCTATCCCAACTGCAGAGACGGCCAATTCCTGCAGATTGGAACCCCATTCCATTTATTCCCAGTCTAAAAGACAATGCTTTCAATGTTGTTAGGGACTACGTGCATATATTCCCATCATGGGAAGATTATAGTGAAGACAAACACCATTTTCACATCTTCTGTCCAACTTACGTGTAAGTGCTATTATTCATGGTTATTATTTTCTGCTTTTCTCAACGATCGAACACATCAATGTTTTACATTACATTGTTGTAACTAGGCGAGAGTCAATCTGGATAGTCATGACGAGCAAAGCTTGCTTGTGCTTTTCAAGGAAGCATTGCAAAGCAAAGATCGGTGTTACCCGAGGAAATCACACTATGATGGCAAGTCTATAAACGAATTTCGGTGAAGTCTCATGTGCTAAATTTAGAAGACATTGAATGGAAAAACCTTGTTATGCAATGGTCTCGTTCCTGTGATGAGGTACTGTCTATGAAATCACATGAGAATTTGAACTTCTACTTTTCCGCATGTGCGTTCTGGATCTTTTTGTGAAATCTGCTCGAACAAGAATTCGGTTTGAAAAAGAACGACAGTGATATCACAAATATGATGCCCGCCGCTTTGCTCTTGTTAGTACCGTTGTCTGTATCACCGTACTTGCTACACCGGTTCATTATGTGACAATGTGATTTTGCATGATAGCTTGCTTATCAATTGTTCGCTCCAAATTATCTGATCTGTATGAATGGTTACATTAGTGTAGAATATATCCAATGCCAATGAATTTTTTTAGCTCTGCATTGTTCTTGTAAGTACATGTTGTCCTTTATCGCTGTACTTATATTGACAGTAGTCGCTCATGTACCATCACTGCAGCTTATTTTCCTTTGCCTCCATTTTCTACACATCAGTCTATATTTACTCTTACCATAAGGTTGGTACTAAAGAAGTTTAGCTGTGCATTGCTCTTGGCTGTGCCTTTTTGCCTCGTATCGCTGCACATACATTTATAGCTACTTGGTTATGTAGCATCAATATTAATCTTATCTTAAATATTCTCCATTTTTTGTATATTATCACATCTATATTTACTATTAAAAAAATGTAGAATAAAGGCAATTCTTTTTAAGAATATTTTGTGCTAAACTTCTTGAATTACCCCCCATCAAGATGGACAAGGGCTTTATAGAGCCTGTCTTCACCAAGAATGTAAGTTTGTCCTTCTCAAGCCTTCAAACTTTGTTGTGTATATTTGGTTAGACATGACTGCAATAGACTGTTTATTTTTGGTGTTTGCATCAAATTGCATGTTTAAAGTTTATTATGTACATAAACAAAAGTTTGTCCTTCTCAATTTAAGTTTTCAATTGTACAACCAAGTTCCTTCTTCATACCATGTAAATTAAACTATACAGAGCAAGTGATCTTCTTTTGCACTGCATGTATGCTTCGTTCTTCATCCGTAATCCAAAGGTGTGGTGAACCTACCCACTACAAAGACAATGTCATATTCTCGCAATGTCTTAACTATGAACAATGTCATATCATTCTACTATTATTTAAACCGTCTCTTTATTTGGCGAATCTGAAATGGGATAAATTGACAAAGACACTAACCATTGATACTTATGAGTTCTTGATCTGTAATCCGATTGGTGTCGGAAGCTGCCAACTCCTTCACAATGTCATTTCCGCCATGTCTTGACCTGAACAATACCATATTGTGTTAATGCAATTTCAGATTTGTGTCACTTTATTCGTCAAGAAGAAATATGATGAATTGTCAAGATCGATACTTTTATGTGCAAAACACATCAATTGTCCCGCTTGTTTATCTTTCAGAGTGAGGAAGATATAAGCTGTTGAACAAGCGCTAGATCTCATCATCTTGCTTAGCGCTGCCATACCGCACTCCAAATAGGGCTAACCTTTCTTGAACTCTATTGAAGTCTTTGTCGGTTTTGTATATTATTTTGTCGGCGTGTTTATTTGCAATCGGTGGCGATCTTTGATGCCCAAAGTGAATGTAATCATTGTCCGCTTGTGCTTTATTATCATAGTGGCGAACTTTGATGTCCGGTGGATGTAATATGCCGTAATTTCTTTATTGTATAGTCTAGGTTTTTCTTATTCACGATCTTGCAGCTTATTTTATCGTATATATATATCCTGCCTTCTCAAGAATCGGCCAAACCGTAAAATTACGGTACATAATCGGGCCGTCATGCAATCACAATGTATGATCCGCATCATGGGCCCCATCAAATCGGCCCACTAGTAGATTCGGACCTTTAATAGGCCGAGTAACCCCGCCCTCTTTTCGCAAGAAAACTCAATGGGCTTTTAGGTGGTCGAGAAGTAGGTTGGCCGAAACGTGTCGAATAGCTCACGGCTAAGAGCTCGAAATGGACCCGGCCCATGATTGTGTGAATCAATTCATGGGCTTTTAACGTGCCAAAGTTGTCTCGGTCCTTGTTAGCCCAATCGATATCCGCCGCGAAAGGTGTCGGATGCAAACCAAAGTCGTAGTTAGGCCCAACTATATGACGGGCTTTTAATAGGCCGAAATTAATATAGGGCCGAAATGTTAAACGGGCCCTTAACAAGCCGAAACTAATATCAGGTCAAATTACTAAATGTGCCATTAGCAAGTGGGCCCAAAAGCATAGCCTCCAGTTAACAGGCCGAATCTGATATAAGCCATAATTGAGCCCAAAGCCTCTTAAAGGGTCGGACCTGATCTGGGCCGTGATTTGGCCCAAAAGTGGGAGGCTTTAACGGTCGGATCTTATATGGGCCATTATTAGGTCTTAACATGGCAGGCCATTAATGGACGGATCAAATATGGGCCGCATTTGGCCCAAAACATGGCAATGAAGTTAATGGGTCGGCCTACTAGGGTCCTCAAAATCTTGTGGGGTTTACAAATTTGGGCCGCCCATTAATGTCGGCGAAATCTCGTGGGCCTTTAGTCGGGCCGCCCATTATGATCCGCAAGAAGAATTTTGTGGGTTTTACCGGGCCGCCCATTATGGCACACAAAAATCTTTCAGGCTTTTACCTGGCCGCCTATTATTATGGCCCGCGAAATCTTGTGGGTTTTTAGTCGGGCCAGCCCATTATGGTACGCATAAAATCTCGTGGGCTCAGAGTTGGGCCGCCCATTATGGTCCGCAAAATTCAGTGGGCCTTTAGTTGGCCCGCCCATTTAAGCTTGATGGGTCGGTGCACGTGTCGACGATATCATAGGCGCTTCTTCATCCCAATGAGTGGATGACATCCGCCCCAAATGATGAGCCGACACGTGTTTCCTCCACCAATGATGATTTTACATGTGGAAAATCCCCATTGGTCGGGTCATAACGGGATATCGGATCCAAAACCCGACACGATAGCTTAACGGCGTTCCATTACGGTGGATGCCACGCGGTCGGCCACCCTTGACGAAAAGCACTTCGTGACGCGCGATTTATGGTCATGGAAGTGGACACTTCCGTGATGATAATTTTGGTAATTTCATGGAACACTTCTACGACAGCACAGGTATGACTATCTTTTTTCTGTCATAAAATCGTCATGGATGTACATGCATGATAGAAAACGCGACCTACTGTGACAAACATGTATCATCACGAAAGTGTATTTTTTTTGTAGTGCCCCTGACCAAGCCCGCGTCATCAGAGACACGGCAATAGTGATCAGCTGCCGACAAGACCCGGGAGCGGCGGGTACGGCCTGCCGGCCCCGTACCCAACCAGTCGGTGGGGCCCACCAAAGTATGGCCCCAGTCAAGGCGGAGAAGCTTGCGGTCAAGAGACCTGACTCACGGGCCCTACGCTTCACGGGTTACCATTGTACCCCTTAGGGGTAGGCCTATATAAACCCCCCTGTGGCACCCATGCAAAGGGTTCGGACCGGTTAGACTAGACCAGATCATAGAGGAAGGAGAGCTAGCCTTGCCTTCTCCTACCTCTAGCATACTGACTCAAGGAGCACCTGTGTATCCACTTGTGCCTTTAGTGATCATGCGGAGACCCCGCAGAGCAGGATTAGGGGTGTTATCTCCTAGGAGAGCCTCAACACAGGTAAAGTACGCCCGGCATTCGTGTCTACGCCTCATCCCGCTTCCGGGCACCGGCGACGTTCTACTTGCTCCCACCATGATAAGCCATCCTTTGGCATATGTCGCACCCAACCCCCGACAGGCCATCGTAGGGAACACCATAGGGCGGCGCAATTGACGGAAACGCAGGGTATGCATCGTAGATCGATGGCGCGGTGGCGTCGTAGTGCACCACTGGGCGGTCGTGAGATACGGTGAGTAGCGCCATAGGATGGTAGCGGGTTGCTAGTAGCCGCTTCGACATTGGCGGGCAGGCCGAAGTTTATCCGGAGCAATGTCATAGGACGGCGGGGGCACCGCAGGGGCGGTCGGCGGCACAGGGGCGTCGTGGAAGCCGGTCGCTGGCCCTCCGTAGGGAGGCATCACGAAGACGCCAGAGGAAGAAGGTGCGGAGGCGGTTGGCGGCTGCAGCTGATTCGCAGAAGTTCCGGCCATAGACGACGGCCTGGAGTGGGACCTAGGCCAGAGGACGAGACGACAGAAAAGGTGATGCAGATGGCAGTGGGGCAGCTGCCGCGGCATCATCAGAAGGCGGCGCAACGGCGATCGGGATGGAGGCGGCAATGAAAGCCATTGGACCGATCTAAGCTGATACAATGTAAGACGTAGGGTTTGGGAAACTATAAGACACCCTAATACGGGTGTGGCTATCTCATATATAGAGAGGTACACATTGTGTATAATACAAGATACAAGTCATATGCATAGGCTACATATACATATAGTCTAACAAGTCTTTGGACATGGATGTAGGAGGACGCCATCCAACCCTATCATGTATATGTCCGTCAGTAAACTCAAATTCAAATGTAGGCCGATCCGATCCATAGAGCGCGCCGGATCGCATACCCTATCGCAACCAGAAAAGGGAAAATATACTAAGTTTTTACATGCTCGAATCCAAAAGAACATCAGTCCGACAGTCCATGCATTTATGCTCTGCCGGACCGGCAATCCCAGCTAGTTGCTCCCCAATCAAGGAGGTGTCGTCACCGCCGCGTAGGCAGCCTCCGCCTCCGTGTCTGCCTCCGCCTCCGCCGCGTCCTTATAGTCAGCCACCACCAACGCATCTTTCTGCCACTTCAACATCTGAAAGCAAACGGATTGCACGATCATTCTTGTGTCGGCATCCCAAGAGTCAACATTCAAGGTCAACATCTTGGCGTCCTCCACAATGGCAGCAATCTTCACCCTCTTTTCCTCGAGCGCGGCCTGATACGTCCATTTTGCATCATGTTTTTCTTACTTTTATTTATGATGTTTTTATGCATAATAATGCTTTTTGGAGTAATTCTAATGCCTTTTCTCTCATAATTTGCAAGGTACACACCAAGAGGGAGAATTCTGGCAGCTAGAAATCTGGACCTGAAAAAGCTACGTCAGGCTACCTATTCTGCACAACTCCAAATGAGCTGAAACTTCACGGAGAATTTTTATGGAATATTTGAAGAATATTGGAGCAAATAAGTATATGAGGGGCTCACGGTGGGCACAACCCACTGGGCGTGCCGAGGGAGCCCAGGCGCGCCTCGGGTGGGTTGTGCTCACCTGTGCCCACCTCCGGTGCCCATCTTCCGTATATAGGTCATTTTGACCTAGAAAAATCAGGAGAGAACTTTCGGACCTGAGCGCCACTGGCCTCGAGGTGGAACTTGGGTAGGAGCACTTTTGCCCTCTGGCGGAGCGATTCCGCCGGGGGAACTTCCCTCCCGGAGGGGGAAATCATCGTCATCATCATCACCAATAACTCTTCCATCTTGGGGAGGGCTATCTCCATCAACATCTTCAAGAGCACCATCTCATCTCAAAGCCTAGTTCATCTCTTGTGTTCAATCTTGTTACCGGAACTATAGGTTGGTGCTTGTGGGTGACTAGTAGTGTTGATTACATCTTGTAGTTGATTACTATATGGTTTATTTGGTGGAAGATTATATGTTCAGATCCACTATGCTATTAAATACCCCTCTGATCTTGAGCATGACTATCATTTGTGAGTAGTTACTTTTGTTCTGAGGTCACGGGAGAAATCATGTTGCAAGTAATCATGTGAATTTGATATGTGTTCGATATTTTGATAGTATGTATGTTGTGATTCCCTTAGTGATGTCATGTGAACGTCGACTACATGACACTTCTCCATACTTGGGCCTAAGGGAATGCATTGTGGATTAGCAATTAGATGATGGGTTGCGAGAGTGACAGAAGCTTAAACCCCAGTTTATGTGCTATCCCGTAAGGGACCGATTGAATCCAAAAGTTTAGTGCTATGGTTAGAATTTATTCTTAATACTTTTCTCGTAGTTGCAGATGCTTGCGGGAGGGTTAGTCATAAGTAGGAGGTTTGTTCAAGTAAGAACAGAACCTAAGCACCGGTCCACTGACATATCAAATTATCAAAGTACCGAACACAAATTAAACCAACATGATGAAAGTGACTAGATGAAAATCCCATGTACCCTCAAGAACGCTTTGCTTATCATAAGAGACCCTTTTGGCATGTCCTTTGCCTCAAAAGGATTGGGCTATCTTGTTGCACTTTTGCAACTACTATCATTACTTGCCCGTTAGAAATTATCTTGCTATGAAACTACTCAGTTACTTACAATTTCAGCACTTGCAGACATTACCTTACTGAAAACTACTTGTCATTTCCTTCTGCTCCTCGTTGGGTTCGACACTCTTACTTATCGAAAAGGGCTACAATTGATCCCCTAACTTGTGGGTCATCAAGGCTATTTTCTAGCACCGTTGCCGGGGAGTGAAGCGCCCTTGGTAAGTGGGATTTGGTAAGGAAACATTTATATAGTGTGCTGAAATTTATTGTCACTTGTTACTATGGAAAACAATCCTTTGAGGGGTTTGTTCGGGGTATCTTCACCTCGACCGGAACCACAATTAGCTACCCCTGAACCTACTGCACCTCCTGAAAACATTGAATATGAAATTCCTTCGGCTATGATAGAACAACTGCTAGCTAATCCTTATGCAGGAGATGGAACCGAACATCCTGATATGCACTTTATATATGTAGAACAATTTGTGGATTGTTCAATCTTGCAGGTTTACCCGGGGATGAAGAAAAAGGTTTTCCCTTTATATTTGAAGGGAAAAGCATTGGCATGGTATAGGCTATGCGATGATATTGGATCTTGGAATTGGAATCGTTTGAAGTTGCAGTTCCACCAAAAAAATATCCTATGCATCTAGTTCATCGTGATCGGAATTATATATATAATTTTTGGCCTCGTGAAGGAGAAAGTATCGCTCTAGCTTGGGGGAGGCTCAAGTCAATCTTATATTCATGCCCCAATCATGAGCTCTCAAAAGAAATTATTATCCAGAACTTTTATGCTCGGCTTTCTCGTAATGATCAAACCATGCACGATACTTCTTGAGCTGGTTCTTTTATGAGAAGACTGTCGAATTCCGGTGGGATCTTTTGGATAGAATTAAACGCAACTCTGAAGATTGGGAACTCGACGAAGGTAAAGAGTCAGGTATTAAGCTTAATTATGATTGTGTTAAATCTTTTATGAATACCGATGCTTTTCAAAAGTTTAGCACTAAATATGGACTTGACTCTGAGATAGTATCCTCCTTTTGTGAATCATTCGCTACTCATGTTGATCTCCCTAAAGAGAAGTGGTTTAAATATCACCCACCTACTAAAGAAAAAATTAAAATTAAATAACCTGCATCAGCTTAAAGAAGAAACTATAATTTATAATGTTGATCTAGTTGTTCCTTCCGCTTATATTGAGAAACCACCTTTCCTGTCGGGATAAAGGAACATGCTAGAGTTTCAACTGTGGTTAAAAAAGCTATATTAGAACACCTAAACACGATGAACAAATCAAAGTAGAACCTAGTATTGCTATGGTTAAAGATCTCTTGGAAGAAGATATGGATGGGCATGTTATTTACTTCTGTGAAGAAGCTGCTAGAATTGCCAAACATGATAAAAAAGATAAACATAGACCTGTTGTTGGCATGCCCGTTGTCTCAGTTAAATAGGAGATCACTGTTATCATGGTTTATGTGACATAGGTGCTACTGTGTGTGCTATTCCTTAGACCTTATATCAAGAAATTATGAATGACATAGCACCTGCACAGATAGAAGACATAGATGTTACTATTAAACTTGCTAATAGCGACACTATATCACCAATAGGGATTGTTAGAGATGTTGAAGTCTTGTGTGGGAAAATAAAATACCCTACTGATTTTCTTGTTCTTGGTTCCCCACAAGATGACTTTTGTCCCATTATCTTTGGTAGACCTTTCTTGAACACCGTTAATGCTAGAATAGACTGTGAGAAACAAATTGTCGGTGTAAGTTTTGGTGATGAGTCTCATGAGTATAGTTTTTCCAAGTTTAGTAGAAAGCTTCATGAAAAAGAATTGCCTAGTAAATATGAATTAATTGGTCTTGCTTCTATTGATGTGCCTCCTACTGATCCACTAGAACAATATTTGTTAGACCATGAAAATGATTTACATATGCATGAAAGAAATGAAATAGATAAGATTTTCTTTGAACAAGGTCCTTTGCTTAAACACAACTTGCCTATTGAAACTCTAGGAGGTACTCCTCCACCTAAAGGTGATCCTGTGTTTGAATTAAAACAATTGCCAGACACTTTGAAGTATGCTTATCTTGATGAAAAGAAGATATATCCTGTTATTATTAGTGCTAACCTTTGAAAACATGAAGAAGAAAGATTATTGAAAGTTCTAAGACAACGCCAAGCTGCTATTGGATATACTCTTGATGATTTAAAGGGCATTAGTCCCACTCTATGTCAGCACAAAATTAATATGGAACCTGATGCTAAACCTGATGCTAAACGTCGGTTAAATCTGAAGATGAAAGAAGTGGTAAGAATTGAAATATTAAAACTTCTGGAAGCAGGTATAATCTATCCTATAGCTGATAGTAGATGGGTAAGTCCTGTTCATTGTGTCCCTAAGGAGGTATAACTGTTGTTCCTAATGATAAGAATGAACTTATTCCACAAAGAATTGTTACAGGCTATAGAATGGTAATTGATTTTAGAAAATTAAACAAAGCAACTAGAAAAGATCATTACCCTTTGCCTTTTATTGATCAAATGCTTGAAAGATTATCTAAGCACACACACTTTTGCTTCCTTGATGGATATTTTGGTTTTTCACAAATACCTGTTTCTCAACCTGACCAAGAAAACACCAATTTTACTTGTCCCTTTGGAACCTATGCTTATAGATGTATGCCTTTCGGTTTATGCAATGCACCTGCTACCTTTCAAAGATGTATGACTGCTATATTCTCTAACTTTTGTGAAAATATTGTTGAGGTTTTCCTGGATGACCTCTCTATTTATGGTAAGTCTTTTGATGATTGTTTAAGCAATCTTGATCGAGTTTTGCAGAGATGTGAACAAACAAATCTTCTCTTGAATTGGGAGAACTGCCACTTTATGGTTAATCAAGGTATTGTCTTGGGTCATAAGATTCTGAAAAGGGTATTGAAGTGGACAAAGCTAAGGTTGATGTGATTGAGAAAATGCCATGTCCTAAGGGTATGAAAGGTATTCGTAGTTTCCTAGGTCATGCTGGTTTCTATAGGAGATTTATCAAAGACTTTTCTAAAATTTCTAGGTCTCTTACAAACCTTTTGCAAAAGGATGTCCCTTTTGTTTTTGATGATGATTGTTTATAAGCCTTTGAAACACTCAAGAAATCCTTAATTTCTGCACCTATTGTTCAACCACCTGATTGGAACTTCCCTTTTCAAATTATGTGTTGATGTCGCTTGAAGCTATGTTGGTATTTCCCCAAAGAGGAAGGGATGATGCAGCACAGCGGTGGTAGGTATTTCCCTCAGATGTGAAACCAAGGTTATCGAACCAGTAGGAGAACCAAGCAACACAACATAAACAGCACCTGCACACAAATAACATCTTCTCGCAACCCGGCATGTAAAAGGGGTTGTCAATCCCTTTCGGGTAGCGGCGCCCCAAGATGGGCAAACGGACGTGAAGTAAATTTGTAGTAGATTGATAGATCGAACGCCAAATAAAATAAATAAGAATTAAATTACAGCAAGGTATTTTTGTATTATTGGTTTAATAGATCTGAAAATAAATGCAAAGGAAAAGTAGACCGCAAAGGCAAATATATGAGAAAGAGACCCGGGGGCCGTAGGTTTCACTAGTGGCTTCTCTCGAGTAAAATAGCAAATGGTTGGTGAAAAAATTACTATTGGGCAATTGATAGAACTTCAAATAATCATGACGATATCCAGGCAATGATCATTACATAGGCATCACGTCCAAGATTAGTAGACCGACTCCTCGCCGCATCTACTACTATTACTCCACACATCGACCGCTATCCAAAGATGCATCTAGTGTATTAAGTTCATGGAGAAAGCGAGCAATGCAATAAGAACGATGACATGATGTAGACAAGATCTATCTATGTAGAGATAGACCGCATCGTTTTATCCTTAGTAGCAACGATACATACGTGTTTGCCTCTTCCGTCACATCGGGATCAAGCACCGTAAGATCGAACCCACTACAAAGCACCTCTTCCCATTGCAAGATAAATAGATCAAGTTGGCCAAACAAAACCCAAATATCGGAGAAGAAATAGGAGGCTATAAGCAATCATGCATAAAAGAGATCAAAGAAACTAAAATAACTTTCATGGATATAAAAAGATATAACTGATCATAAACTCAAAGTTCATTAGATCCCAAAACACCACAAAAAGAGTTACATCCACTACTGCAGGATGGCCCAAACGCGACACTACGATCAGAGACCCTTCGACGAAACTGTGTGCGATGCCATAATCGCAAACGGTGGTGTAAAAAAACGTCAAAAAAGGTGCAAAACATTTGCGATGACGGATGCATCAAACACGGTTCAGAATTTAGTTGCGTGTGCGATGCAGGGCACATGGTTAACCTCAATTAACTATTTGGGATGAGGAGGAACAAAAGAAACGGGCAGCCAGATGAAGGCGTGTGCGATATACAACATACGGTTCACTGGGATGAACTGTGTGTGATTAGGCAACACAATGGAAACGGTTCAACTGAACAAGATGTGTGTGATACGCGGCAATTAGGTACGTAATCAAAAATGTGTGCGAAGACCAATAATAACACAGACGATTGCTGCTAATAAGCCGTGTGAATTGCTCTGTTTACAGTAGAATAACATGTATGTATATATAGTATATAACTGAAATAAACATCCAATTACATAAGTGACTATACAGATCATTCGCACATACCTCAATAAACAATTGCATGCATTCTAAAGTAGGAGAAATGATCGTCTAGTCATCTACTCCTTGTGACGCTCCCGCCACTGCTATGTGGCTCGATCCCTCGTCTGGGTTAGGAAGAAGACAGTTCCTCATGTCAACGATCCGCCTGTACATATCGTAGCTTGTGTACGCGTCCATGGCCGCGTACTTGACATGTTGTTCATCCAGTCTCTCATGCCACACAGTGTGCCAGGCGTTCCTGTCCTTATTGCTCTCTTCCTTCATCTTCGCATAGTACAGGTCGATGATGGCCGGGGCGAGGTCAACCAGGGAGTTCAGTTTGTTTTTGTCGCTGCCCCAGACCTTGTAGTGGTGCTGGATGTTGACAAGATTCGGGCATTTCAGGTCTGAAACCTTGAGCGCATTTAGATTGTTGGTGGTGTCCACCAGAATAAACCGTAGGTCGAGCTGCTGTTGATAAACCCGAGAACTTCGCGAGGCCTTGTGGCAAGGTGGTAGTGGTAGATGAGGACGTCATGTAGCATGCACGACTGGGCGACGGCAACCTTCTCATCGTGCCTGACACGACCGATGGTGTACTCGAGGTCGAAGCCCACCACTCGGTACTTGTCCTCGACAAGGAACTGCTCCATAGTTTGGATGGAGCTCTCCATCGAGACCGGATCGTTCGTGTACACCACCAAGAGGGCCTTCCCCCTCACGTGGGTGTCCACTACGTGATGTGTGGTGAAGCGCTTTCGCCGTTGTAAATGCGTCGGTCATTTGGGAGCGCCATTGGAGCCACGGGGAGCGCCATTGGAACCGCTGGATGTCCTCTCTGTATGTGTCCTCGTGGGTGTCCATATTGTGTCGTGTGAAATGAGAGATGAAGGTAAATGGCCGCAGGAATAAAAGGGGGCCGGGCGGCATGGATTCTCGGCGCGTCCACATGGCAGTTTTTGCAGCGGGTAACTGCATCGTCGCGCCGTGCTCGGCGCAACCGCTTGCACACGAACGTGTGTGATCGTGCGCCGACCCCAAACACTGGCAGCGCGCGTGGAGGGACGAGGGCAGAGCACCCGAAGGGACACGAGAGTAGAGCGTGCACGGCGGGACGCGAGTAGAGCACGCCGCGGCCGCCTGAACCGCAAGCAACCACACGCATAGAGCAGTTGAACACGCAGGAAATGGTCGCTGCGTAGAGAGCGGCCGTGTGCTACCACCTCCGTCTAGTCAATAGTATCCTTTATATTTTGTGCCATACTTTGCCCTCAAATTTAACCAACTAAATGTTAATGCATGTTTTAAAAATTATATAATTGGAAACTATGTTCAAATACAAATCCAACTATATAATATTTGGCGACATGCATTCATATTTTATTAGTTAAATCATACTTATAAACCAGGACGGTGGTATAGTAGGTAATTAAATCGCGAACGTTTTTTTATTAACCATATGTGTACGTGGCCTTTCGTCCTCCTCTCGCACGTCTTGTCACCCCGCTGCCGCAGATGGCTTACAGCGCAAGAAGCTTTCATGAGCGCTTATGGGGCGTTGTTTTGGCCAAACAGTGGCACCAATGAATCATCGGTGAGCCCGTTCCCGCACAACCTCGCAGTTCCCGCGCAAGCTTCCCGCCCGACTCAGTGAAATCCCCCGAAATCCCAATGCTTACCGGCCTGCTATAGAAACCCTCACGGCCGGCGAGTCCTGTGTCGCATTTTCTCCTCCCTCCCTGTAGCTTATCTCATCTGCTTCTCCCACAATCGCTGTTGCCACCGGTCCATCATCATCGCTCAGCCACTCCGCCATCATCAGAGGACAGCTCTAGCTGGGAAGCTACTACGCGGCGGTGGCGCAGTCCCCGGCGTAGTTTAATGCGCGTGGCGTCCCTATTGGGTGTGCGCGCAACACCCACCACACGCTTCCGCCACCGCTGCCGTCGGCTTTGCTACCGCCGCGTTGCCGCCACACCACCATCGAAAAGCGGGGCCATCGCCGCTTCCACCGCCCGTGGTTCGAAGGCGGGAGGTGGCCATCGTGACGCCACCCCATTGTCGCCACATCGTATTATCACCCACTCCCCACCGCGCCCTGAAAGCGGGAGGTGGTGTTCGTGGCCGCCACCCGTTGTCGGCCATCGCGGCCAGCAGCCCACATCGACCGGGGAGTCATCACCGCTCCGCCACCACCGCCCTAAGGCGGGAGGCGGAGGTGGATGCCCGCACGTGCGTCAGCGACCTTGCGCGCTACGCCGAGTTCCTACGGGGGGAGGAGGAGCGCCTCGTTGAGCACGCAAAGAGCCTTACCGCCGCCGTGGCCACAAAGACACGCCCTCGAGGAGAGAGAATCGGAGATCTACAAGGAGAACCACCGCTTCGAGAGGGGTCGTCTGGAGCGGCAGAGGGCGTTCGAGGTGAGCGTCGCTAAAGCTACAACAGCGGCAGGCACCGTATTGCGGTTGCCCCAGCTCCTCGGTAGGCTCCTCCTCCTCCGCCTCTTACTGAGCGCACTCGGCAGAGGAGAGGCAGGCGGAAGTAGTACAAAGCCCCTCCGCAGTAGTATTTAGGGGCTATTTTTTTTAGTTCATCTGACTATAGATGTGGTGGAACTGTACAACATACTTAAAATTAGCTACTATATATAGTTGAACTAGCTATTTCAGTACGTGGTTGGCAACAATTGGGAGAAGTTTGCTCGGTTCAAATTGCCGAGTTGAACTGCTTTGTATAAATTAAGAACGCATCGCTTAATCTATGAATGAAATATATGCTTAATTACTGAATTTTAGTTGCAAAATTAGATCTCGTTAGTGATTTTTAGCTTCATATTTTGACAAATCACAGTGTTACAAGGATTGACAAATCTTACCAAATTGTTTGTACGTGCTTGCACACGGGTCATCCAAAACAACCGTTTGCGTTCAAGGGATGCACAAATCATGTGTTGCTTCACTTTGCATACGGGTATTCTATCTAAAACGTTTGCGATCAAGAGCTGCAGAAATCCTGCTCGGCACATTTTCTCTTGGCTTCCTGGGGAAGCTGTCGGTTTGGATACGGGTGTTCTAACAAAAACATTTGCGCTGAGTGTTTTATATTTAAAAAGCGAATTAAACTGTGGCTTGGACGCCATTAATGGAGAGGATGTGAGCAAGGCGGGCGACCATGAAAGTTAAAGGGCTCGCTTCCTAGTCAGCCTGCGCAGCGTACAGCTCGCACGCTTCCCGATGAGCCTGCGCATTCGAGGACAGCTTGCACGCCTCTCAGTCGGCCAGCGACCGACGGCGCCAGACGCCTCCCGTTCGATCAAGGTCAAGCAGCTGTCCGCACGGCACCTCCTACGACCATTAAAACCAAGACACGTGGCGCCACGTGAATGGTTAATGTAACGCACACGGTTTGAATTATACAAGCGTTTGTGATATTAAAGTGGCAGCTATTTTTTCAAAATGCCTTTGTTGGTTGTCATTATTCGAGTGCGCCTTCTCTCAAAATGGACACGACAAATACCACAGCATGTCGGGTGCCATTCCATGATAGAATGCCAAGTTTCATGAATTTCAAACGACTTTTGGATTTACTAGAATTTAAAAATAAAGTACTCAACGTTTTGCCGACATTCAACGGTGCCTTGGTGTTTGAAATTCATTCCCATTTCTTGCATGGGACCTAAGCATGCCCCCAAGGACACAGAATTTATTTTTCAACCAATTTATATGCACTGGAGCATGTGCATGTAGTTCAAATTTGAATTATGCACATAAATGCATTGAAAACTCAGTTAATGCATAAAAATGTCCAAACGAACTTCGAAAAATCACAAAAATTCACACAACACTCCTGTTGTTCTATGTTGACACGAGAAAAAAATTGAAAGCCATAAGTGGCAATGGATATCGTTTTGTCCCCTAAGGTGGGACGTTCCCTACCGAAAACCATCATGCTTGTTGTGAGAAGCTCCGGTTTGTGAGAAGCATATACCAAAACCTGCACCAAATGGGACAAAAAATTTACCACGGCATGTTGATGCTGCTCCATGATAGCATGCCAAGTTTCATGAATTTCAGACGAGTTTTAGATTTACTAGAATTTAAAAACCAGGCATCTCAATGTTTTGCCAAAGCATTCAAGCGGTGCTCGGTGTTTGAAATTCATTCCCATTTCTTGCACGGGAACTAAGCACGCACCCAAGGTCACAGAATTGATTTTTCAACCAATTTATATGCACTGGAGCATGTGCATGTAGTTCAAATTTGAATTATGCACATAAATGCATTGAAAACTCAGTTAATGCATAAAAATGTCAAAACGAACCTCAAGAATCACAAAAATTCACACAACACTCCTGTTGTTCTATGTTGACACGAGAAAAAATTTGAAAACAATAAGGGGCAATGGATATCGTTTCGTCCCCAAAGGTGGGGCGTTCACCGAAAACCATCATGCTTGTTGTGAGAAGCTCCGGTCAGAGAAGCATATACCCAAACCTGCCCCAAATGGGAAAAATTTACCATGGCATGTTGATGCCGCTCCATGATAGCATGCCAAGTTTCATGAATTTCAGACGAGTTTTGGATTTACTAGAATTCAAAAACCAGGCATCTCAATGTTTTGCCGGCAATCAATGGTGTCCTCACGTTTGAAATTCATTCCCATTTCTTGCATGGGACCTAAGCATGCACCCAAGGACACTGATTTGATTTCTCAACCAATTTATATGCGCTGGAGCATGTGCATGTAGTTTAATTTTGAATTGTGCACCTGAAATGGCTAGAAAACCAATTTAATGTATAAAATGTTCAAACGAACCCTGGATAATTCCAATTCTTTTACGACACACATATAGTTGCATGTTCAGTCCAGATAAAAGTTCTAGCAATTCAACACCGTCCATTGCCGCTGTGACCCCATTATGTAATTCAAATCAAGATGAAAAATCAAGTAGATCGCACACAGTTTATTATCAGCAACCGTGTGAGATGCAGCACAAAATATCCTGGAGCACCGTCGGTGTATAGTGGGCCCCTGTGTAAAGTACGCCTACAGCTTACGCGAGAAGGTGCGTCATCTACAGTCCATAGCCAGCGTCTCAAGCACACTAGCTCTCTCCCCAAATATCATTTCACTGTTCAATCGTCGCCGGTGAAAGATGGGCACGTGGACCCGCGTCGTGAGGGCAACTTCGGTGGCCCACTCCAGCGAGAGCGCGGTCGTAGCCGCCTTGCGCGTGCTAACAAGGTGCATGAGCGCGGCCACAATATGCAACCGGGAAGCAAAGGCAGTCCAAACAGCCGCTGTTGCTTCTCAGGTGGTGGCAGCAACATCTGCCTCGGGGATAGTGATACGTCTCCAACGTATCTATAATTTTTTATTGTTCCATGCTATTATATTATCTGTTTTGGATGTTTAATGGGCTTTAATATGCACTATTATATTATATTCGGGACTAACCTATTAACCGGAGGCCCAGCCCAAATTGATGTTTTCTTGCCTATTTCAGTGTTTCGAAGAAAAGGAATATCAAACGGAGTACAAATGGAATGAAACCTTCGAGAGAGTTATTTTTGGACCGGAAGCAATCTAGGAGACTTGGAGTATACGTCAGGGAAGCAACGAGGAAGCCACGAGGCAGGGAGGCGCGCCCCCACCCTCGTGGGCCCCTCGTGGCTCCCCTGACCGACTTCTTTCGCCCATATACGTCCATATACCCTAAAAACATCAGGGAACAGAATAGATCAGGAGTTCCACCGCCGCAAGCCTCCAGAGCCATGAAAAACCAATCGGGACCATGTTCTGGCACCCTGCCGGAGGGGGATCCTCACCGTGGCCATCTTCATCATCCGGCGATCTCCATGACGAGGGGGAGTAGTTCACCCTCGGGGCTGAGGGTATGTACCAGTAGCTATATGTTTCATCTCTCTCTCTCGTGTTCCTGATTTGGCACGATCTTGATGTATCGCGAGCTTTGCTATTATAGTTGGATCCTATGATGTTTCTCCCCCTCTACTCTCTTGTAATGGATTGAGTTTTCCCTTTGAAGTTGTCTTGTCGGATTGAGTCTTTAAGGATTTGAGAACACTTGATGTATGTCTTGCCGTGCTTATCTGTGGTGACAATGGGATATTCATGTGATATACTTGATGTATGTTTTGGTGATCAACTTGCGGGTTCAATGAACTTGTGCATAGGGGTTGGCACACGTTTTTGTCTTGACTCTTTGGTAGAAACTTTGGGGCACTCTTTGAAGTACTTTGTGTTGGTTGAATAGATGAATCTGAGATTGTGTGATGCATATCGTATAATCATGCCCACGGATACTTGAGGTGACATTGGGGGTATCTAGGTGACATTGGGGTTTTGGTAGATTTGTGTCTTAAGGTGTTATTATAGTACGAACTCTATGATAGATCGAACGGAAAGAATAGCTTCGTGTTATTTTACTACGGACTCTTGAATAGATCGATCAGAAAGGATAACTTTGAGGTGGTTTCATACCCTACAGTAATCTCTTCATTTGCTCTCCGCTATTAGTGACTTTGGAGTGACTCTTTGTTGCATGTTGAGGGCTAGTTATATGATCCAATTATGTTATTATTGTTGACGGAACTTGCACTAGTGAAAGTATGAACCCTAGGCCTTGTTTCCTAGCATTGTAATACCGTTTACGCTCACTTTTACCACTTGTTACCTTGTTGTTTTTATATTTTCAGATTACAAAAACCTATATCTATCATCCATATCGCACTTGTATCACCATCTCTTCGCCGAACTAGTGCACCTATACAATTTACCATTGTATTGGGTGTGTCGGGGACACAAGAGACTCTTTGTTATTTGGTTGCAGGGTTGCTTGAGAGAGACCATCTTCATCCTACGCCTCCCATGGATTGATAAACCTTAGGTCATCCACTTGAGGGGAATTTGCTACTATCCTACAAACCTCTGCACTTGGACGCCCAACAACGTCTACAAGGAGAATGTTGCGTAGTAGACATCAAGCTCTTTTCTGGCGCCGTTGGGAGGTGAGTGCTTGAAGGTATATATTTAGATCTTGCAATCGAATCTTTTAGTTTCTTGTTTTATCACTAGTTTAGTCTATAAAAGAAAACTACAAAAAATGGAATTAAGGGTGCCTCATATGCTTCATCTTTTAATGTCTTCCGTGAAAATAAGGATTCCGATAATTGTGCTCAATTGCTAGAGGAAGAATGCATTAAAATGTTTGGCACTAAATCTTTGAATGATGAGCATGATTGCAATGTTTTTAGTATGAATTCTTTGAATATCCCAAAACCACAAGCTTGGGGATGCTATGTTTGATGAAGATGATATGTTTATTCCCCCAAGTTTTGATGAGCACATTTATTATGATGAAAGCATGCCTCCTATTTATGATGATTATTGTGATTACACATATGCTATAAAGATTAATAATAACCATGAAACTTGTCATCATGATTTAATTTTCAATTGGATTATGCTTCATAAGATAGTTATTTTGTTGAGTTTGCTCCCACTACTATTGATGAGAACAAATTTGCTTTTGTGGAGAGTAATAAAATTTCTATGCTTTTAGATCATGAAAATAATGCTTTATGTGATATTTATATTGTTGAATTCATTCATGATGCTGCTGAAAATTATTATGAGAGAGGAACATGTGCTTTTACATATTGCAATAATATCAAGTTTCCTCTCTATGTGTTGAAATTTTTGAAGTTGCACTTGTTCTGCCTTCCTATGCAAGTTGATTCTTGTTCCCATAAGTTGTCTGCTCACAAAATCCCTATGCATAGGAAGTGGGTTAGGCTTAAATGTGCTAGTCATATACTTCATGATGCTCCCGTTATGTTTCAATTCTTATCTTTTATGTGAGCATCATTGTCATCATCATGCCTAGCTATCGTCGCGGAGTTTAGGCGAAGCCCTGCGTCGGTAGAACATCATCATCGTCACCACGCCCGTCGTCTTGTGGAACTCATCCGACACCCCATCGGATCGGAGTCCGGGATCGTCATCGAGCTGCACGATGTGCGAGAACACGGAGGTGCCGTGACGCTCGGTGCTTGGATCGGTCGGATCGTGAAGACGACGACTACATCAATCAGCGTTGTCATAACGCTTCGCTTCGGTCTATGAGGTGCGTGAGACATACTCTCCCTCTCGTTGCTATGCATCACCATGATCTTGCGTGTGCGTAGGAAATTTTTTGAAATTACTACGTTCCCCAACAGGGCTATCTCCATCAACATCTTTAACAGCACCATCTCATCTCAAACCCTAGTTCATCTCTTGTGTTCAATCTTGTTACTGGAACTATAGATTGGTGCTTGTGGGTGACTAGTAGTGTTGATTACTATATGGTTTATTTGGTGAAAGATTATATGTTCAGATCCATTATGCTATTTAATACCCCTCTGATCTTGAGCATGTTCTTGAGGTCACGGGAGAAATCATGTTGCAAGTAATCATGTGAATTTGATATGTGTTTGATATTTTGATAGTACGTATGTTGTGATTCCCTTAGTGGTGTCACGTGAACGTCGACTACACGACTTCACCATACTTGGGCCTAAGGGAATGCATTGTGGAGTAGCAATTAGATGATGGGTTGCGAGTGATGAAGCTTAAACCCGGTTTATGCGCTATTCCGTAAGGGACCGACTGGATCGAAAAGTTTAATCCTATGGTTAGAATTTATTCTTCATACTTTTCTCGTAGTTGCGGATGCTTGCGGGAGGGTTAATCATAAGTAGGAGGTTTGTTCAAGTAAGAACAGCACCTAAGCACCGGTCCACCCACATATCAAATTATCAAATTACCAAACACGAATTAACCCAACATGATGAAAGTGACTAGATGAAAATCCCGTGCACCCTCAAGAACGCTTTGCTTATCATAAGAGACTGTTTTGGCCTTTGCCTCAAAAGGATTGGGCTATCTTGCTGCACTTTTGCTACTACTATCTTTACTTGCCCGTTAGAAATTATCTTGCTATGAAACTACTCAGTTACTTACAATTTCAGCACTTGCAGACATTACCTTACTGAAAACTACTTGTCATTTCCTTCTGCTCCTCGTTGGGTTCGACACTCTTAGTTATCGAAAAGGGCTACAATTGATCCCTATACTTGTGGGTCATCACGGCCTTCCTCTCTTCAATCATGGTCACTCGAGCTTGAGCTTCGTGTCCGTCGCGTCCATCAACAGTTTGAACATCTCCGTCTTATTCTCCTCCTTGATCTCCGAGCGCCTCACACATGCCTCCTCCTTCTTCGCCAAGACGTCCTCAAACCTCTCCATCATCTTGGCCGCCGCACCTTCTCGCTTTGCCCTCTCCTCCTCCCACTTCTTCCCCCGCAGATTTCTTATAACCTTCTTCGGCGGTTCTTGGGTTGGGTCGGTAAGGTCACCGGTTTCTTCCTCATTGGCTTGGGCGGCGACCTTAGCAATGAAAAGGTTTCACTTTGATTGCCCATTCAACTTCAACCAACAATGCATGAAGGTGAAGGACTTCTTCTCCAACTTCTCTACACCACACAAGCACAAGTAGGCTACAAAATGAAACAATGTCGACAATGGATATACGTCTATTGAGCAACAAAACAATACATGTCCGGCTAGTGATCAAAAAAATTAAAGCTTATCCGGCTAGTGATCAACTTACTTGATCGGTGATTTGTGCACCGCTAGGCCACCGTGCGATGAGATGCTTCAGGTGCCCGGAATACTTGGGCATGGCCTCTTGGATATGGTGTATTGTCGATGGTTGAGGGACTTCCATTCGCGGTTGCGGATGACCGCGTCAGAGTGCGCACGTAATACTTGTGCTCATGGAACCATATGTGAATGTTCCTCCAAAAGGTTGTGCCCTTTTGCTCCGTGCCATGGACAGGATCAAGGCTAGTGGCCAACCATGCAGCGCACAACAGCTCGTCCTCCCGCATGTTGAAGCTTTCTCCTCTACCCTTCTTCTTCGAATCGCCGGCTGTATCATCCGGATCATCGTCGTCGCCGTTGCCCTCCTCCTCCTCCTCCACATCGGGCTGCTGCTCTCCGGCGGCCCAATGATGTTGTTGTTGTGTGCCATCGTTGGTCTGTGTGTGCAACTGCTGCGTGGCCGTCTGGGTATAGGACTGCTGCTGGTAGTTGCCGAACTAGGTGGAATCCGAGTCTTCCACCAGCCCGTCCTCATAGCCCCTCCCCCTCCCTCGCATGCGTTGTGGATGATGTTGAGAATCTCCTTGTCTGCGCCGTACACCAGCTCCTCCGTTCTACGCATTGCAGCGAACAGTGTGCGGGCACCCATCTGCTCCCTAGCCGCCGACCATGCCCGGACGAGCTGCGGGAAGAATACTCAGAGAAGAGCGGCATTGCGTTAACGTCGACGATGTAAGGCACCGTACCGGCTGGGGTTCCGAGCTGCTTGACGGCGTAGTAGTATGAAGGGTTGTAAGGCTTCGATCACGACGCCGTCTTGTATTGTGGGCGCCCCCGTCTGGCGCGTCCGCGCCGACCGCCTCGTCCGCCACGACCTCCACGCCCATCGCCACCACCAGGCCCACCAGCGGCCAACCGCTTCTTGAGCTTCTCCTCCTTTGCGGCCTTTGGTCTGACGCGCCGAGTTTGCCGCGTCGCATAGCTGATCTCCCGGGCGAGTGTGATGCCTGAATCCTCTGGCACCTCCCCCGGCTCCATCTCCGATAGGTTCTCCGAAGGTTCCATGCGTCGGCGGTGGAAGGAAGGAGAGGATGGGAGAAAAGAGCGGAAAGTGGGTGGAGAGCAGCGGGAATGGAAGAAGAGAAGTGGGGGATTTTGGCGCGAAAACAGGCGTGATACTACAAAGCGGGCTCCGCCTCCCTTTTGGATGGGCCGAGGGGGGGTAGATAGCGACGTTTCTCGTGTCCGGATTCCCGAAAAGCATCCCACGTTTGTCTCGGTTTGCGGGTGAAATTGCGTTCGGACAGCGCCGCGGACCAATACAGACCCGTGTGGGATGGCTTTCACAGTCTGGACAACATGGTCCAAACGGTTACGGGATATTTGCGGGTCGGTGTTGAAGATGTGAGAGCCAGGGCACACGGGCGGCGCGTTTCATCAACAGAATTTTTCCGCATCGTGGCATACACGGATGCCATACCGTGTCCTGTCAACTTTAGAAGTGCAGTCCTCGGACCGCACAGCGATGGTTCTACCTGATCATGTGCTCGATCAGATGCTTGACTTGCAGCAGTGTGATTTTTAAATGGTGGAAGCCAACTGTTGCTGTTGGATTGGTGTGCTTGCTCACAATTACATACTACTACCTGCTGGATTAAACCTTCTCAAGGTGAGATGTTCGTCAGACCCCACTACTAACGAACTAGATTAGCCAAGACCCAAGAGCGCCAACAATTAGACTGTGATGCACGTGTGGCGAAGAATAATGGAGGGTATCCAATATCGATCCGGTGAAGAAAGGTCACATCTCGGTAAAGCCACGGAGACGCGGACCGCCGGCTCGGGCATCTGAATTCTCTCCTGAAGAACATGTAGATGGAGCATACTCGGTCGTTGCTATTCTCAGGATGAAGAGCAAACAAGTTGGCATCCACTTTCGTGTACTGTACTACTCCCTACGTCCCAAAATAAATGTCTTAGCTTTGTAGTAACTCTAGCACAGATTTGTACTAAGCTCAACACATTTATTTTGAGTCGGACGGAGTATTAATCAACGGAAACGAGAGTGTACTGAAACTGTACTGGATGTCGGAGTAATTTTTTTCCCCACCGGCTGCTAAAGGAGAGGGCCTCTCCTGGCAGGAGGAAGCTGCCGGCCTGCTGCCCCTCATGCACCACGCATCCGCTCGCCGCCTGCTTAAAAATATCCATGGAGCTCCTAATTCGCTCCCGGATCAGATTAGATTAGGTGCCAAATAAGAGCAACTCCCACGCACGGACCCAAATGAACATAGATTTTGTCCGTTTTTTGTTTGTTTAGTTCATCTGTCCGCGTAGCGGATACAGCGGACATGCGACGGACACGCGATGCACCCAATGCAGCAATACATGAAGCGGACAAGCACAACAGCACACACTCAAGCGCACAGCAACAGCAGCACCAAGCGAGCCGGCCCCACGCACGACAGGCAGTGCCCCGGCCCCGCGCCGCCCCCCGCCCAAGGGCAGGGGCTCGCCGACGTCCCCCCCCCCCCCCCCCCCCCCCCCTCCCTTCTTCCTCACCAGGAACGCGACCGCAGCCACCACTGTCGATCTCTATCTGTGTCTCGTGTGCGTGTGCGGTGCACTGGAGGGGCGGCTGGGGTGGGCGCCATGATCCCGTGAAGGAGAAGGAGAGGAGGGGATAGGTGCATGTGTAAACAAAAGGGCCGGGTCTGGAGCACAGGAGCAGGTGCACGCGGGAGGGGACCGACCATGCGCCCCGCTTCAAGGCCACCGGCACCTTCAACGGCGAGACCTTCCACGAGCCCATCCCTATGGACGAGATCTGCAGTTCCCCGGTCTCGTCGCGCCGCGCTGCCCGCCTGTAGTTCCCCGGCCCCGTCGTGCTCTAGTGCCCCAGCCCCGCGCCGGTTGCGGTGCAGTTCCTCGGGTATCCCCGCTGCCGGAGATCTGCCAGCTACTCGGCTCGGCTCAGAACGGCAGGCGGCGGCCAACACCAGTGGCCTCGCTGGTGAGCGTGGCAGTGGCCTGGCCTGCGCAGGTGGCCTCGTGGGTGAGTCAGTCCTCGCTCGGTCACTGATACGTGGGTCCAGGGGCGGACACGAGATGGCAGCAGCGGACGACGAGAGCGCCCGCTTTTGTCCGCCGCAAACCCATTTATGGTCTATTTTTGCGTTCAGTTTGGGTCGGGCTGGATGACAAACGGACAGCAGGCGGACATGCGCGTTCGTTTAGGTCGTTCCGTTGGGCCAAATTTTCTGTCCAGATGATCCAAACGGACAAAATGGGTCCTTACGGTGAAGTTGCTCTAACCTCGGCCGACACATTTGTTTAAAAAAGAATACTCCTGCCACCAAATCACACTGCCGGCAGCACACACAAGCTAGTACTTTTTTTTTTGACGGGAACATGGAAATTCCATTAAACTTCAAGCACAGCAATGTCACTGGCTAACAGTTTTACAATACAATTGGGGGCAGAGGCCTCCCAGAAGGTGTCATCAGACACAGAATGAACGCCTACTTGGCAAGCTCATGGGCTACAGAGTTACAAGTGCGTCGGCTGAAACAAAAAGCATAGGAATCAAAGTTTAGGATGCATAGGCTTCTAGCTTCCTTCACCAACACACCAATGGTTGCCTTGTCATAATCGTTGCTCTTCAAAGCCTGTATAAGGGTTGAGGAGTCAGACTCGAAGATGACTCGATTTGCCCCAATCCTGATCGCCCCATCAATGGCAGCAAGGCAGGCTACAGATTCAGATTGCAAAGCACATTTCAGTGTTCACGGACTTGCCCGCACCAAAGAGCGATAAATTCGCAAATTGACTGATCACGGACCACATAGCCCCAGCCCCCTGCACATGTATTTTCATCAAAGGCACCGTCGAAGTTAACCTTCACCTGATGCACGGGGGGCTTGCTCCATTTGTGAATGTCTGGTGGCCTAGGGTTATTTTCATGCGGTTAGCCAGACTATTGTGGGCAAGGCGCCACACAAACATCTTTATTTTGCTGGTGGCCTTCAGGGACCAGACATGCTTCCAATCAAATTTGACCAGTCTTTGTTAGCAGAATTTTCCTTAGAGCTTGCAGCATCTCTCCCCAGCCTTCTATCGCGCAGCATAACACCAATCTTATAAGCAGACTTGACAGAGAAGATGCCACGCTGATCAAAATGCCAAGCAAAATTATCCTCCATCCCTTCGCAGATGCTAATGGAGAAAATGGCCTTTGCGTCTTCCTCCTGAAAGAGATCGCGGACCAACGCCTCGTCCCAGCCCCCGGTGTTTGGATTGAGCAAATCTGCTACAAGAGTGATTGGGGAGCGCCCAGGGAGAGTTCTAGGCCTCCTTGTATCGCCCTCGGGGATCCAAGGATCTTCCCACACCTTGATGTTAGTCCCATCCCCCACTCTCCAGATAATCCCTTCCTTCAATAAGTCCACCCCTTTTAGGATGCTGCGCCAAGTGTATGATATGCCAGGGGCGGGAACAGCGTCCAGAAGCTTCCCGTTAGGGAAATATTTAGCCCGCAGCACCCTCCCACACAAGCTAGTACTAGTACAGCTACGTCCGTCTCGCAGGCACTGGACGCACGCACATGGGCCCCGGCCGGCGGCTCGGTGGCATAGTGGGCGGATCACGCAGCCGCGGATCTGGTCGCGGGCGCGGCGCGGCGCGGAATAATTCGCGTGAGCCGTGGCCGGTGGGGACGCGGCCGGAAAGGGACAGCCAGCCAGCGGTCGACCGGCCGCCCCTCCCCTGCGATCACGATTCACAGGCGCACGTACGTACGACGACTACGTGCCCGCCTCCCGTCCCGTGGTCGCTGTCCGCATTTCCGCCCGCCGCTGGGCCCCCACGCGGAGAGCGGCTTTTGAGGCGCCGGCGCCGTGCGCGCCCGTGGTTTGTTCCCTCCGCTCCACCTTCCCGGCGGGTCAGTGACACGTCGCCGTATGCCCGCCCGCCGGGTCGCCGTCGCCTTTCCGTGCGCGGCGCCGAGCTCCAGCGAAGTCACCCGGTCCCTCTCCCCACGCCGTGTGGTGAGGCGCACCGATCGGTCTGGTTCGTTTCACTTTCCCTTCCATTTTTCCTGCCACGCGCTGCCGTCCGTGGATCGCATGACCCAGGATTCGCCGGATCGTCTACGCTACGCACGCAGCCGTGAGGCCAACTCCACCACACGACTTTATCCTGTCCGGCCCCATCTGTTTGGAGTAAAACGGACAAACGAGGCGGCCCAGCGCGCGACGGCCCGAACCCATCTTGTCCGTTTTGTGTTCGGGCCGACTCATTTCGAGCGCAAACTTGCACCGGGTTTGAGTCGCGCGACACTAACAGACGCTGCTACGTCTGCTGCCGAGCGTGGCAAGCAGCCACCTATCTCCGCGCCCACATCAATGCGCAAGACGCTGCGGCGGCTTCTGTCATTATCCGCCCAGCGAGGGGTCGCGGTCCTTCTTAAATGGAAACCGTGGACGGTCCTCGTCCACACCGCCACGCCACCTTCGCGGCCTCTCGAAACCCGACAACCCGCGGATGGCCGGAGCGGAGGCCTCGCCTTGGGAGGAGGTGGTGCAGGCACCGGCCACCTTCCAGCCCGCCGCCCCCGTGCATCACGGACCGCCGGCCCACCTGTGGATGCCGCGGACTACGTCGATCTCGTCAGCGACGACGGCGACACCGGTGGCCAGTGAAGACGGCCACGGCCACGGCATCGACGGGCGCGGCAGGAGCGTGCGGGAGGCTTTTCTTTTTTGATTTTAAGTTAATTATGAAACAGGGCCGTTTAGGTGGACTGAGAAACTGGGCCGTTTTGTGTATGTGTTTTATGTTTTTTTAACTGCGTTTATTTACTTTTTTAGTCATTTCATTTAAGTTTTTATATATTTTTTTATCCACGTCCACCCCGGACAGGTTTAGGGGTGCGGCCGCACGTTGGGCGCACCCATAACCCATCGGACAAACGCGGACATAGACGAACACATTACCACTTCAAAGGGATAAAATTCGGCCAAACCGAACATACATTTAAGGTCGTGCGGTGGAGTTGGCCTGACAGCGCCCGGAATTTCTCTTGGTTGGGTTGGGTAGTACTTGGGTTGCATGTTCGTGCGCATCCAGATTCCTTTTGGGGAGGCTGGTTGGTCAGCGACACCGTGTGCTCTCGAGGTCAGTTTTATCTTTGTTTAATCCATCCATCAATCACGATTAGCCCGCCGTACGCACGCGTCGTCTCGGTCCAGGAGATGGAGAACGATCCAGGAGTCACACATGTCAGCGAGTGGTGGTCTACTGACTTTCGTTGACCGACCGTGGGCACGATGCCTCGCTACTCTGCGGTCTGGCCCGCGTAGTGGTACTGTAGGTGGAATCTGCGTCAGTCATCGTGTGGAGGCGGCCATGCAGGTGCGGCGCCCAAGCTTTATCGTTGTTTATTACGGGTACAGTTAGAGCAACTCCAAAGCGACCATCAAACGGACGCGCGTTTTATCTGTTTTTTGTTTGTTTGAATCGACCGCACGCTCGTTGTTCGTATTTTTTGTGTTTGTGTCGACAGTGCATCCAATGCGCGAACGCATTTTCATCCTGGCGGTTGGCCTGCCGTGTTCTTCAAACAAAATACAAAAAACTTACATGGTTTCACAACCAAACAAATATATCATAGTTTACAAGCAAAATAAATATATCACAGTTTACAACCTAAATAACAACTAAATTGTTTCAAATACATTAAAAAAGATACATCTATTGGTTGCCGGAGTGTGCCCCGAAATCAAGCTCCGGAACAGTGACCGCTGCATACTAAGATGGTCATGGACGACCAACACAACAGCCAAGGACGGCGCCACCTGCGCAACCGTAAGGGAGGTATGGGCGGCTGCCTCGGGTAGCCATAATCTGAAGGAACAGTATTTTTTTAGGCAAGCGAGAGAAGGAAGAGTAAAACCATTAATGTTGGACGTGGACCTGTACTTAGCAGAAAACGGCCTAGTTGCAGCCCAAATCAAATAGTTTACGACATTTTCAACATGGACTCTCAAATCGACCGCAAACATCTGAACCAAGCTATCCGGACGTACTTTACCATCCAACATGGTAAAGTGCCGGGCCGACTCCCATAAATTGGACACAAATCAGGGGAGCTTTGCGGGCGTCCGGATCGCCGCTGGCACGTCCAACCCAAAACTCTCTCTGCCAAAAAACCCATCTCCACGCAAAGCTGTCGCCGCTCATTCATGTCGGTCAGGCTGCTCCAGAGTGGACGCGACTACGCATGTTATTGATACCGGTGAGAGCGACATGACTGGACGAGCGGCAACGACGCTTCAATGCCCGGCGACTGACAAGCCTATTCCGGCGCCGCATTGAAGTCGGCTTCTCATTTGATCGCCTGACCGTGGCCTTTTAAGCACGGCTCTGACGCCGTCTAACCACACCGCACCACTTCTCTCTGCTTACAGCCTCTCCGATCTTCTCCGCTCCGACGCTGTCCTCACCACCCTTGCTCCGCTCTCCATGCTGCAATCATGCCAGTAAGAGCGGACTTGACCGGACTAGACGACGAGACGGATTCTTACAAGTATTCATGTTTGCTAAGCGCCAGCCGCCGCCCGACATTCACATCGGTCGTCCGACCCAGAAGACTACTCCGGCCGCTACCCACATTGAAGCAGAGCCGGTCCGCCAGATGAAGGCGGCTAAGCGTTTGCGCCCGTTATGTTTTTTTTTAAAATTGGTTGTTATATCATCTAGTTATCGAGAATCTTGTACTATTTTTAAACCATTAATTATGTTGATTTTTAGTGCACCTAGGTCTGTATTTGAATTTTATGAGTTCTGATTGAAGAGCTTGTATTGTACATTAATTTTTTTAGAAATCAAATGTTTCACCCCGGATAAGTTCAATTCCTAGATTCGCCATTGACAGCAGCCACAAACTCCTCATTGTCGAAGCCCATTTGTACCTTGCAGATAAACTGTCAAACAGTTTGCGGGGGTCTTCGAAGAAGCTGGCAGGTGAAGAGCCACGCGCCTCCACTGGACCAGGTAGCTGGCCTTGGCAACGTCCGGTGGGCGTGGCGGCGTCAGACGAGCGAGGTCGTCGCGCTATTGTCCGCTTCAGCAGGCGGTAGCGAGGGCGAGTGGTCTGCGACGTCAGAAGGCATGGCGGCGGTGGCGGCGATGTTGGAAGGTGGCGTCTTTGAGAGGTATGTGGGCACGGACGACTGGCCTGACCGAAACTATGCGGCGGCGACGGGGTGGGGCGGCCCGGTGTCCTGGCTATCGATGGGAGAAAGATAATGGCCTATGTGCCACCGACCGACGGACCAGGGGAGAAGTAGGCGGGCGTCGTGCGCGTCCGCCTCATGTCCACGCCGACGCAAACGAGGCCTAAATATGGGTCTTGGAATGGGTCACCCGGCAGACTAAAAATGGAGGCACGTATGTTTAGGTCGGCGCATTGGACCGTTTTTTGTGTCCGCATACGGACACGCGGGAATAAAGTGGCTCGGCGTAGTGGAGTTGCTCTTAATAATAATATTACATGGACGAGCCACTACTATCGACCGAGGGCGACGGCGAGCGAGCGGCGTGATGGGCCGTGGGGGACGGGCGGACGTACTACTCCACGCACGATCGCGGCAGGTGAGGTCGATTTGGATGTGTCCCCTCCGCCTGTGACGTTTCAGATTTCGGCGGATACAATGCGGTGCTCTCGCCCTCTACGTGGGCACGGGCGGCTCCTCGGCGAGTCGGCGGTCGATCGTCCGCGCCTTCGGCGATCGGAGGAGCGCGCCGTGTGGCTTCATTTTCTTTCCATTCCGGCGCTGGGAGGAGGATTGGATATCGCATCGTTCTCCGTTGGTGGTTGGTTGTAGCGTATCGTGAGAGCGTATTGGACTACTGGTTTTTGCTACCTGGCTGTTTGCTGTCCTGCGAGATGTGTGCTCATAAGCAAGCTACCCTGCGCATGAGGAAACTGGGCTCTGATGGCTGGCCTGTGTGGGTGGGATTGTGCGTATGGTGCCGGTGCTTGGTGAGCTCTGGAGCCGAAAGTGGCTCTGATCTCCTGATTTGTTGTCTGCCAGTGTTATGTTAGAGCATTGACCAGACCGGTGATGACCGCGTGAGCAAGCAACATCCTGCCTGCCTCCTCCGGAAAAGCACACACGCTCCACGCTCAATTTTCAGCAAGACGAGCATAGATAACCGGGAAAACGAAATAAGGACCGACAGTGCCATATCGGCCGGCGGAGCAACGGAATCAAGCCCCTACTGGTGTAAGCACACTGCTAGTACTAGCTAGGATTAACATGGAGCGTGCTCCTTTTCTTCTCGCTCACTGTTTTTTTTTCTTGTTTGAGACACACTACTAGTACTGCTGCCACTGATGGAGGGGGACTGCTCCTCTGGTCTTGGAGAGAAGCGGAGTTCAGCAAATTCAGAGCGGCAACGAGGCTGCATCCATTGCACAGGAAAAAAAAGTGAAGCAAAATCCTTGCCCGAACTGGAATATTCCGTCATGTGTACTAGCTAGTAATACTAGTATGCATGTCATCTCATCACTGATCCAAGGGTTGAGTCCACACGGAATTGACTTGATGCAAGCTCACTCTATTTTTCTTTTCTTTTCTATTTTTGTTTTCTTTTGCCAGAATGGCTGCATTCGCGGAACAAAAAAAAAGAACGGGTGACAGGTGAAGTCTTCACTGCAGCTCGCGGACGGAGACCGCAACAGCATAAGGATGGCCCGGTGCCCATGACATGATTACGAGGTTACTGGACAGTTTCTGCTGCTGTTCATGCCCCCGGTGTGGCTTTTGCGCGGTTGAACATGTGCCGCAGCTGTGGTTTAGTTTGGCTGCTAGGCGCGTTTTCTCAACCAAAAACCGTAGAACAATCTTCATGTAAGATCCCATGCATATGGCATCGACTGAGATTTGATTAAGTCTCAGTCGACTAAGATTTAGCAATCCCATAGTTATATATTAATAATAAAAATATACAAATGTACAACTGCTACAGAACAGCCCACAAACAACTATAGCCAATACCAGTTTATGGAAACAGTTGGAAACCATTAGAAATCAATTGAGGTTCTGTTCAATCCAGGTAGAGTAATTCTCCTAATGCTTGACCTTGTTTGATCATGAGAAGATCAAACCTTAACTGCCTTTTCCATGCATTGATTGACTGTGGCTGGGCTTTAGCTTGATCCGGCATTTGATCATGAGAAGATCAACCCAACGTCAGCCCCCGCTTGACTCCGCCCCGACCCTCTGTCTGACATGTCGTCCTCCGCCACAGCGAGCGCGTGGTGGCGCTCCCTCAACGGTGCCCTAGTGTGTGGCTCGCTGTGGCGCACCTCCGCTGGTGCCGGTGTCCAGCAGGCCAACGACACGGCCTCCTTCACCACATCGTTCCTCTAGAACGACCATGGACGCCGGCACGGTGCTCATGCATCTGTATGGCGCTGGCAGCTCCATCCATCCTCTATTTGTCAATTTTACCCTGTATTTTTGTATTGGATGAGTATTTATTGTAGATTTGATAATTGTGTGAATATAAAAACGATTACTTGAGAAATCCTTTTGTGAGCCCGGGCTCATCTGCAACCCTGTTGAATGAAAAAATCAATATAAATACTAGAAAAATTCAAAAAATTCCATTTTTTTACCCATGGTAGAAAATTTGTTGCGTGAGGTCTTCCCTAATTTTCAAATCATTTGGACAACTGAGCAACTCTCGGCAAAAAAGACAAATTAAGGGTCTGTAAAACAGTTTATTGTTCATGTATTGTTTTGACCCAATTTGTCTTTTTTTGCTGAAAGCTACTCAAATGTCCAAATGCGCTAAAATTTGCAGTGAACCTCACGCAATAGATTGTCTACCATGAGAATTTTTCTTGGATTTTTAAAAAATGTTCTAGTATTTGTTTTGAATTTTTTCTAACCGAGTGTAGATGAGCCTGGGCACCGAACCGCTGCACTCCATTCGATGACTAACTGTCACATGATTTTTCTAGTGCATGTTCAAGTTTATTCACATGTGTAAGGATTTTGCTTGATAGATGTTTGTAATAATGCTTCATATGTGTGTGTGTGGTTCGAACGGCGGATGAGTTAAAAGTTGTTCATTTTAGACGCGAAACTATTTGAAATAACCAACTGCTAACGGTCCAGCATTCAGTTTTAATCTAGAGGTGTTACACACATTTAAACACACAACTTATACAACAATCGCAGGCTGAAATCACAGAAAAGAACTGCACAACTAAATCTGTGGGCATACGATTCAGTGGGCAGTTTCTCAGAATCAGATTGCGGAGAATTATGAGGGAAAAAGTACTAACCCTTAGTTTATGATGGTCGTACTAAGAGTATCTATAGCGATGGGCAAATCCGCCCCTCAAACGCCCGCGGACGCGCACGGCCCGCGGACGTGCCCGTGCGCGTCTGCGGGCACGCCTCATATCTGTCATTCTGCATCTGTGTATCTCATATCCGGCGTCTTATATCCATACTACACATGCAATGTTGATCTACTCTACGTGATCAAACGACGGAGAATAAAAATCGACTGCAAAACGGACATTAACAAACTTCGCCACATCCAAAAGATCATAGTTCGACACCGGACAAGTTCGTAAACTTCTACAACTCAAAACGATAAAAACAATGAGGATTGGAGGGGGGTGTTGGGGAACGTAGTAATTTAAAAAAAAAATTCTACGCACACGCAAGATCATGGTGATGCATAGCAACGAGAGGGGAGAGTGTGGTCCACGTACCCTCGTAGACCGAAAGCGGAAGCGTTATGACAACGCGGTTGATGTAGTCGTATGTCTTCACGATCGACCGATCCTAGTACCGAACGTACGGCAACTCCGCCATCTGCACACGTTCAGCTCGGTAACGTCCCACAAACTCACGATCCAGTAGAGCTTCGAGGGAGAGTTTCATCAGCACGACGGCGTGATGACGGTGATGATGAAGCTACCGGTGCAGGGCTTCGCCTAAGCACTATGACGATATGACCGAGGTGGACTATGGTGGAGGGGGGCACCGCACACGGCTAAGAGATCAATGATCAACTTGTGTGTCTATGAGGTGCCCCCCTCCCCCGTATATAAAGGAGTGGAGGAGGGGGCGGGCCGGCACTCTACTATGGCGCGCCCTGGAGAGTCCTACTCCCACCGGGAGTAGGATTCCCCCCTTTCCAAGTAGTAGGAGTAGGAGAGAAGGAAGGGAAGAGAGAGAGAGAAGGAAGGAGGGCGCCGCCTCCCCTAGTCCAATTCGGACTAGGCCTTGAAGCCTTGGACCTGCCCTAGGAAGCCCTCTGTCTCTCCCCGTAAAGCCCAATAAGGCCCATATACTCCCCGGCGAATTCCCGTAACTCTCCGGTACTCCGATAAATACCCGAACCACTCAGAACCTTTCCGATGTCCGAATATAGCCTTCCAATATATCGATCTTTATGTCTTGAACATTTCGAGACTCCTCGTCATGTCCCTGATCTCATCCGGGACTCCTAACAACCTTCAATACATCAAAACACATAAACTCATAATACCGATCGTCAATGAATGTTAAGCGTGCGGACCCTACGGGTTCGAGAACTATGTAGACATGACCGAGACTCATATCCGGTCAATAACCAACAACGGAACCAGGATGCTCATATTGGCTCCTACATATTCTACGAAGATCTTTATCGGTCAAACCGCATAACAACATACGTTGTTCCCTTTGTCATCGGTATGTTACTTGCCCGAGATTCGATCGTCGGTATCTCAATACCTAGTTCAATCTCAATTGCACGGCAAGTCTCTTTACTCGTTTCGTAATGCATCATCCCGCAACTAACTCATTAGTTACATTGCTTGCAAGGCTTATAGTGATATGCGTTACCGAGAGGGCCCAGAGATACCTCGCCGACAACCGAAGTGACAAATCCTAATCTTGATCTATGCCAACTCAACAAGTACCATCAGAGACACCTGTAGAGCACCTTTATAATCACCCAGTTACGTTGTGATGTTTGGTAGCACACAAAGTGTTCCTCCGGTATTTGGGAGTTGCATAATCTCATAGTCATAGGAACATGTATCAGTCATGAAGAAAGCAATAGCAATATACTAAACAATCAAATGCTAAGCTAACGGAATGGGTCAAGTCAATCACATCATCCTCTAATGATGTGATCCCGTTAATCAAATGACAACTCATGTCTATGGCTAGGAAACTTAACCATCTTTGATTCAACGAGCTAGTCAAGTAGAGGCATACTAGTGACACTCTGTTTGTCTATGTATCCACACATGTACTAAGTTTCCGGTTAATACAATTCTAGCATGAATAATGAACATTTATCATGATATAAGGAAATATATATAACAACTTTATTATTGCCTCTAGGGCATATTTCCTTCAGTCTCCCACTTGCACTAGAGTCAATAATCTAGTTCACATCGCCATGCGATTTAACACGAATAGTTCACATCACCATGTGATTAACACCCATAGTTCACATCGCCATGTGACCAACACTCAAAGGGTTTACTAGAATAAGTAATCTAGTTCACATCGCCATGTGATTAACACTCAAAGAGTACTAAGGTGTGATCATGTTTTGCTTGTGAGAGAAGTTTAGTCTACGGGTCTGTCAAATTCAGATTCATATGTATTTTGCAAATTTGTATGTCTACAATGCTCTGCACGGAGCTACTTTAGCTAATTGCTCCCACTTTCAATATGTATCTGGATTGTGACTTAGAGTCATCCAGATCGTTGTCAAAGGTTGCATCGACGTAACTCTTTACGACGAACTCCTTGTCACCTCCATAACCGAGAAATATTTCCTTAGTCCTCTAAGGATAATTTTTTACCGCTGTCCAGTGATCTACTCCTAGATCAAAATTGTACTTCCTTGCCAAACTCAGGGCAGGTTATACAATAGGTTTGTTACACAGCATGACATACTTCATAGAACTTATGGCTGAGGCATAGGGAATGACTTTCATTCTCTTTCTATCTTCTGCCGTGGTCGGGCTTTGAGTCTTACTCAACTTCACACCTTGCAACACAGGCAAGAACTACTTCAAAAACTTGTCAAGGTATGTACTCATTCAAAAATCTCATCAAGCATCTTGATCTATCTCTATAGATCTTGATGCTCAATATGTAAGCAGCTTCACCGAGGTCTTTCTTTGAAAACTCTTTTCAGACACTCCTTTATGCTTTCCAGAAAAATCTACATCATTTCCGATTGACAATATGTCATTTACATATACTTATCAAAAAGGCTGTAGTACTCCCACTCACTTTCTTGTAAATACAGACTTCTCCAAAAGTCTGTATAAAACCATATGCTTTTATCACACTATCAAAGCGTATATTCCAACTCCGAGAGGCTTGCACCAGTCCATAAATGGATTGCTGGAGCTTGCACACTTTGTTAGCATCTTTTGGATCGGCAAAACCTTCTTGTAGTATCATATACAATTCTTCTTTAAGATGTCCGTTGAGGAATGTAGTTTTGACATCCATTTGCCAGATTTCATAAAATGTGGCAATTGCTAACATGATTCAGACAGACTTAAGCATCGCTACGAGTGAGAAAATCTTATCGTAGTCAACACCTTGAACTTGTTGAAAACTTTTTTTGACAATTCTAGCTTTGTAGATAGTAACACTACTATCAGCGTCCGTTTTCCTCTTGAAGATCCATTTATTCTCAATGGCTTGCCGATCATCGGGAAAGTCAATCAAAGTCCATACTTTGTTCTCATACATGGATCCCATCTCGGATTTCATGGCCTTAAGCCATTTCGTGGAATCTGGGCTCGTCATCGCTTCCTCATTGTTCGTAGGTTCGTCATGGTCAAGTAACATGACCTCCAGAAATGGATCACCGTACTACTCACAGTGCGAATCTTACTACTGTTGACCTACGAGGTTCGGTAGAGTAACTTGATCAAGTTTCATAATCATCATCATTAGCTTCCTCACTAATTGGTGTAGGAATCACTGTAACTGATTTATGTGATGAACTACTTTCCAATTCGGGAGAAGGTACAATTACCTCATCAAGTTCTACTTTCCTGTCACTCACTTCTTTCAAGAGAAACTCCTTTTCTAGAAAGGATCCATTCTTAGCAACGAATATCCTGCCTTCGGATATGTGATAGAAGGTGTACCCAACAGTCTCCTTTGGGTATCCTATGAAGACACATTTCTCCGATTTGGGTTCGAGCTTATCAGTTTGAAGCTTTTTCACATAAGCATCGCAGCCCCAAACTTTAAGAAACGATAACTTCGGTTTCTTGCCAAACCACAGTTCATATGGTGTCGTCTCAACGGATTTAGATGGTGCCCTATTTAACGTGAATGCATCTGTCTCTAAAGCATAACCCCAAAACTATAGCGGTAAATAAGTAAGAGGCATCATAGATCGCACTATATCTAGTAAAGTACGATTACGATGTTCGGACACACCATTACGCTGTGGTGTTCCGGGTGGCGTGAGTTGCGAAACTATTCCGCATTATTTCAAATGAAGACCAAACTCGTAACTCAAATATTCTCCTCCACGATCAGATCGCAGAAACTTTATTTTCTTGTTACGACGATTTTCCACTTCACTCTGAAATTCTTTGAACTTTTCAAATGTTTCAGACTTATGTTTCATCAAGTAGATATACCCATATTTGCTCAAATCATCTGTGAAGGTGAGAAAATAACGATACCCCCCGCGAGCCTCAACATTCATCGCACCACATACATCAGTATGTATGATTTCCAACAAATCTGTTGCTCGCTCCATTGTTCCGGAGAACAGAGTTTTAGTCATCTTGCCCATGAGGTATGGTTCGCAAGTACCAAGTGATTCATAATCAAGTGATTCCAAAAGTCCATCAGAATGAAGTTTCTTCATGCGCTTTACACCAATGTGACCCAAACGGCGGTGCCACAAATAAGTTGCACTATCATTATCAACTCTGCATCTTTTGGCTTCAACATTATGAATATGTGTATCACTACTATCGATATTCAACAAAAATATACCACTCTTCAAGGGTGCATGACCATAAATGATATTACTCATATAAATAGAACAACCATTATTCTTTGATTCAAATGAATAACCGTCTCGCATCAAACAAGATCCAGATATAATGTTCATGCTCAACGCTAGCACCAAATAACAATTATTTAGGTTTTAAAACTAATCCCGAAGGTAGATGTAGAGGTAGCGTGCCGACCGCGATCACATCGACTTTGGAACCATTTCCCACGCGCATAGTCACCTCGTCCTTAGCCAATCTTCACTTAATCCGTAGTCCCTGTTTCGAGTTGCAAATATTAGCAACAGAACTAGTATCAAATACCCAGGTGCTACTGCGAGCATTAGTAAGGTACACATCAATAACATGTATATCACATATACCTTTGTTCATCTTGCCATCCTTCTTATCCGCCAAATACTTGGGGCAGCTCCGCTTCCAGTGACCAGTCCCTTTGCAGTAGAAGCACTCAGTCTCAGGCTTAGGTCCAGACTTGGGCTTCTTCACTTGAGCAGCAACTTGTTTGTCGTTCTTCTTGAAGTTCCCCTTTCTTCCCTTTACCCTTTTTTTTTAAATTGGTGGTCTTGTTGACCATCAACACTTGATGCTCCTTCCTGATTTCTACCTCCGCAGCCTTTAGCATTGCGAAGAGCCCGAGATTTGTCCTATCCATCCATTGCATGTTATAGTTCATCACGAAGCTCTTGTAGCTTGGTGGCAATGATTGAAGAATTCTGTCAATGACACTATCATCCGGAAGATTAACTCCCAGTTGAATCAAGTGATTGTTATACCCAGACATTTTGAGTACATGTTCACTAACAGAACTATTCTCCTCCATCTTGCACCTATAGAACTTATTGGAGACCTCATATCTCTCAATCCGGGCATTTGCTTGAAATATTAACTTCAACTCCTGGAACATCTCATATGCTCCATGACGTTCAAAACGTCGTTGAAGTCCCGGTTCTAAGCGGTAAAGCATGGCACACTGAACTATCGATTAGTCATCGCTTTTGCTCGCCAGACGCTCATAACATCTGGCGTTGTTCTGCTGGGTTTGGCACCTAGCGGTGCTTCCAGGACGTAATTCTTCTGTGCAGCAATGAGGATAATCCTCAAGTTACGGACCCAGTCCGTGTTGTTGCTACCATCATCTTTCAACTTAGCTTTCTCTAGGAACGCATTACAATTCAACGGAACAACATCACGCGCCATCTATCTACAACAACATAGACATGCAAAGTACTATCAGGTACTAAGTTCATGATAAACTAAAGTTCAATTAATCAAATTACTTAAGAACTCCCACTTAGATAGACATCCCTCTAATCATCTAAGTGGTCACGTGATCCAAATCAACTAAACCATGTCCGATCATCACGTGAGATGGAGTAGTTTTCAATGGTGAACATCACTATGTTGATCATATCTACTATATGATTCACGCCGATCTTTCGGTCTCGGTGTTACGAGGCCATATCTGCATATGCTAGGCTCGTCAAGTTTAACCCGAGTATTCTGCGTGTGCAAAACTGCTGGCTTGCACCCGTTGTATGTGAACGTAGAGCTTATCACACCCGATCATCACATGGTGTCTCAAGACGCATTTAACTTTCGCAATGGTGCATACTCAGGGAGAACAATTATACCTTGAAATTTAGTGAGAGATCATCTTATAATGCTACCGTCGATCTAAGAAAAATAACATGCATAAAAGATAAACATCACATGGAATCAATATAAGTGATATGATATGGCCATCATCATCTTGTGCCTTTGATCTCCATCTCCAAAGCACCGTCATGATCACCATCGCCACCGGTAGCGACATCTTGATCTCCATCGTAGCATCGTAGTCGTCTCACCAACTATTGCTTTTATTTAATTATCGCTACCGCTTTAGTGATAAAATAAAGCAATTACATGGCGATTGCATTTCATACAATAAAGCGACAACCATATGGCTCCTCGCCATTGTCGATAATTTCGCTATAAAACATGATCATCTCATACAATAAAATTTAGCATCATGTCTTGACCATATCACATCACAACATGCCCTGCAAAAACAAGTTAGACGTCCTCTACTTTGTTGTTGCAAGTTTTATGTGGCTGCTACGGGCTGAGCAAGAACCGTTCTTACCTACGCATCAAAACCACAACGATATTTCGTCAAGTATGCGCTGTTTTAACCTTCACAAGGACCGGGCGTAGCCTCACTCGATTCAACTAAAGTTGGAGAAACTGATACCCGCCAGCAACCTGTGTGCGAAGCATGTCGATAGAACCAGTCTCGCGTAAGTGTACGCGTAATGTCGGTCCGGGCCGCTTCATCCAACAATACCATCGAATCAAAGTATGACATGTTGGTAAGCAGTATGACTAGTATCGCCCACAACTCACTTGTGTTCTACTCGTGCATATAACATCTACGCATAAACCTGGCTCGGATGCCACTGTTGGGGAACATAGTAATTTCAAAAAAATTCCTACGCACATGCAAGATTATGGTAATGCATAGCAATGAGAGGGGAGAGTGTGGTCCACGTACCCTCATAGACCGAAAGCGGAAGCGTTATGACAACGCGGTTGATGTAGTCTGATAATCCCCAAGTGAAGGGAATCATCGTAGCAATTTCCAAAGGTGGAAGTGATAAGTATGGAGTGTCTAACCCACAAGGAGCTAAAGGTAAGATCAATATTCTCTCAAGCCCTATCTGCCACTGATATGACTCTACGTACACCGAACGCTTGCTTCCAACTAGAAACGAGAAATAAAACTACATTGTGGGTATGAAGAGGATAACTTTGCATGGTGTCAGAGAGCTAAAACATAAAAGTAGGTGTTGTTATCATAAAGTTAGAATATATTACTAAATATTATAAATAGCGAGTGTGGAATAATGATGGATCGGTGTGCGGAATTGTCCTAGGCAATTGTTAACAAGATCAGTCGTCATTGCAATTCCATATGAGGGAGAGGCATAAGCTAACATACTTTGTCTTCTTGGATCATATGCACTTATGATAGGAACTCTAGCAAGCATCCGCAACTAATAAAGATCAGTAAGGTAAAACCCAACCATAGCATTAAAGCATCAAGTCCTCTTTATTCCCATACGCAACAACCCCCTTACTCGGGTTTGTGTTTCAGTCACTCACCAACCCACTATAAGCGAATCATGAACGTATTGCAACACCCTATAGCGGAAATCCCTCACGCTTGCGCGACACGGAGGGCACCATAGGACAGCACCAAAATAAAACATACAACTCGTACCAATCTAGATCGTCAATCAACCCAAAGACAAAGGATATCTACTCAAAACATCATAGGATGGCAACACATCATTGGATCATAATATGTGGCATAAAGCACCATGTTCAAGAAGGGATTACCAAAAGGGGGTGCGGGAGAGTGGACCGCGAAAAGAGATGAGGATGGTGATGATGCTGGTGATGTTGATGAAGACGATCACCATGCGATGATTCCTCCCGATGGCACTCCGGCCCCACCGAGAGAGAGGAGGAGAGGTTCTCCCCCTTGTGCTTCCACCTCCATGCCCCCCCTAGATTGGGAGAGGTTCTCCCTCTGGTCCTTGGCCTTCATGGCGATGATGGCCCCTCCGGGATCCTCCTCCATGGCCTCGGGTGATGATGACCCCCTCCAGCAGGGTGCTGGAGAGGGCCTAGATTGATTTATCGTGGCTACAGAGGCTTCACTACTGGAATTAGCTTATTTGCCATCAGCCAAGTCTTTGCCGTCACCGGTCGACGCAAGAAAGAAGGTCTTGCCATCCGCCACGTAAAACGGAAGACAAAGAACTGGCTGATGGCAAAGAAGGGTCTTTGCCATCAGCCAATTCTTTGCCGTCAGCTAGCGGACGGCAAAGGATCTTTGCCGTCATCTAGCAGACGGCAAAGAGAGTGATGGTCCCCACTAACGAGCTAATTAAAAAAACTTATCGACCCCTCTTTGCCGTCACCATGACGGCAAAGAGAGAAAAAGCGACGACAAAGGTTTGGCATGACGGCAAAAGAACTAACCTAACTAACGGTGAGGCCCACCGCCTGATCCATCTCTCTGTTTCTCTCCTCTCCTCACCGAGCCACCACGCCGCCGCCTACCGCCGCCACCGCCTGGCCACCTCCTGCCGCCGCCTCGGCCACTCTGCCGCCTTCGCCGCCGCCGCCTCGCCACCCCGGCCACGCCTCGCCTCCTCGGCTGCTCGAGGCCGCTGGCCACCGCCTCCCCCATGATGAGCTCCACCGCCCAAAGCCGAGCCCCTGCGGCCCCGTCGCCACCGCCACTCACGCCTGCCCCCTGGCCGGGCTCCAAAGTGAGTTATTTTTCTTTTTTTACTTATTTTGCTGTTTAATTGTTAGTGTTAGGTTTAGTGCTAGATATATATGTGTTAGTGTTAGATTTAGTGCTTGGGTTTTAGATAATTAGTCATATAATTAAAAGAAGTAGAAAAAAGATGAAAAAAGAAGAAGAAGAAAAGAAGAATATGTAGAAGGGGAAGAAGAAGAAGAAGAAGAAGAAGACGAAGACAAAGACAATATGCGCGCCGGACTCGTCGTCATTGAAGCCTGGTTCAGGGGCTACTGAGGGAGTCCTGGATTAGGGGGTGTCCGGATAGCCGAACTATCACCGTTGGCCGGACTCCTAGACTATGAAGATACAAGATTGAAGACTTCATCCCGTGTGGGATGGGACTTTCCTTGGCGTGGAAGGCAAGCTTGGCGATATGGATATGTAGATCTCCTACCGATGTAACCGACTACGTGTAACCCTAACCCTATTCGGTGTCTATATAAACCGAAGGGTTTTAGTCCGTGAGGACTAACAACAATCATACCATAGGCTAGCTTCTAGGGTTTAGCCTCTGATCTCGTGGTAGATCTACTCTTGTACTACCCATATCATCAATATTAATCAAGCAGAGGTAGGGTATTACCTCCATCGAGAGGGCCCGAACCTGGGTAAAAACAACGTGTCCCTTGTCTCCTGTTACCATCCGCCTAGACGCACAGTTCGGGACCCCCTACCCGAGATCCGCCGGTTTTGACACCGACAAAGGCCGTATTAGTGTGACGCTGTTAAGGCAGTCTCACATTCTTTCCTTGAGGGACACGCGCAGCTTCCCCTTAATGAAATGATGCCTCGTGGACCGGGCATTTTAAGTTTAAGAGATGCATAATGCGGTATTGCATTAAAGCGGGCGAAAGCTTCAGCCCCAAAGAGTGCTTGATGGCTACTTTTAAATGGGGCGATGTGGAAGACCAACTTTTCGCGACGGAAGTTGTCGGGTGAGCGAACATAAGTTCCCATAGTAGGGAGCCCATACAATGGGCATATGTGTCTGCATTATTCCTTGGAAGGAAGTGTTGCTATGGCTAATCCTGTTTGGGTCTATCCCCATATTGCGGATTGTGTCCTCGATATAGCAGGTTTAAATCATCGCCATCGTCCATTAGGACTTGCGTAAATTGAAGAAGACCGTCGATTATAGGTTCTAGTATCAAGGCAGTCCATTCTGCATTCGGATACTTTCGGAGTAGTCCACGATGGTCGAAGGTGATTGGTTTTGACAACCAGTGTTGGGACTCATTGTAGACTGGTATGCGCGTAATTCAATGGGCGCCGCTTTATTTTCCCTTTTGTTACTTGAAGTAAGTTTACTGTTTTGACCTCTTGTGGGAAATTCTTTTGTTTTCCGGGCTCGCTTGTGGTGCTCGTCATCATCCTCACTTGATGTGTCGAGCCCTTGTGTTCGGCGTTGAGTCTGCCGGATCGCTTGAAGACCCAACAATCTCTGTGGGTATGGTTTGCGTGCTTCCGGGACCATCGTGGATTTGGCATATCTTGTCCAAGATTTTGTTTAAGTTGGATAGCTCATCGCTATTATCCTTAAGGGGCAGTTTTTATTGTTCTGTCGTGAGCTTTTTGAATCCGGCGTTATCGCTGCCGCGCTCTTTGGACTGTTCCCCTTAATCCGCGCTGGTCCTTGCTGCGTCGTGGTTTCCCATTCCCATCCCCTCGACTTCAGATGTACTTGGGTTGTCGGTATCGCATCTTGCTAGCTAGCTATCCTCTCCATGCAAATGCGGGTCATGAGGCTTGTTAGTGCGGCCATTGTTCTTGGCTTTTCTCGCCAAGGTGTCTGGCGAGCCATTCGTCCCTGGACGTTGTGTTTAAAAGCTGCTAAGGCTTCGGCGTCCGGACAATGATTATTTGGTTCTTTTGGTGAGGAACCTGTTCCAAAATTTTCGGGCTGACTCTCGGGCTGTTGGGTTATGTGACTTAAATCGCTCAAGCGTCCGAGGTCGGACATAGGTTCCCCGGAAATTGGCTGAAAAGCATCCTCAAGCTCTTCCCAACTACCAATGGTGTTTTCGGGGAGGCTTTTAAGCCAATGCCGGGCTGGCCCTTTGAGCTTGAGGGGTAGGTATTTTATGGCGTGGAGATCATCTCCTCTAGCCATGTGTATGTGGAGGATATAATCCTCAATCCAGACTCCAAGGTCTGTTGTTCCCTCGTATGCCTCTATGTTTACGGGTTTGAATCCACTGGGAATTCATGATCCGGCACCTCATCGGTGAAACATAGAGGGTGCGCGCGCCTGTATTTGGGTATGCCGTGATGTTCTGGACACTTGACGTCTTTGTATTGTTTGCTAGAGCTTGTTTCCTTGGCCCATAGATAGATCTGACTGGGCCATCCTTTTGGTGCGAATCCTTATGCGGATCGCGTGCCGGCTTGTGTGCGGCGCCGCTTGCCGCTCTATGTGTGCCATGTGGTCATCTACCCGACCGGGCGGTCTCTTTGTTTTTGATCGTGGGGGCTCTACGGCCTCCTCGTCGAATTCGGGCAGTAGTTTGCGCTTTGGGTAGCTCTTTGTTTGGCGGCTATTGCTGTATCTGTCTGCGGTGTTGAGTACTTTACTCCATCTTATTCGGAGTGCGCCTTTCGCTGTTCTGAGCCTCTGTTTCTGCTTTTTCAAGCTACGTGTAGTGGCGAGGAGCTCTTTGTGGAGGTCTTTCTGTTCCAATGGCGTGTCCGGCGTGAGATCGTCGGATCGTTATCTTTGCCGGGACGGGTTGTTTGTCCAGTTGGCCTGCTCGGATGGTTGCTCAATGGCATGTTCGTCGGCCGGCTCACCCCTGCTCTATGGCTGGGTCTGTGTGGGCGCTTATCTTTGTCGAGGTGGGGTTTTGAGCGCTTTACGCCACGCCGCTCGACCGCTTCCCGAGGAATTATCTTCGCAGCGTCCGCCGCTCCTCGTTATCGCTTCCCTTAGGTGTGTCCACCATGTATACATCGTAAGTTGAGGTGGCCCTCCAGCGTCTCGTGGGCACCGGTTCTGGTCATCTCCGGCGCCGTCCATACCGTCGATGTCCTCGGAGTCGAAGTCGAGCATGTCGGTTAAGTAATCGGCAGTGGCTACAAAGTGGGTGGTGGGTGGGCGTTGAATTTCTTCGTCCGTCCAATCCCAACCTTCCCGACCATAGTCCGCCAGGCTCCCCGACAAAGAGAGAGACTTTAATGAGTTCAGTGATATCGCCAAAGGGCGAGCTGAAAGATGTCCGCGGGCGGTGAATTTGATAACCGGCGCCCACCGGCTTCGACCGGGCAGGGCGCGGGAGGTTCGAGTCCGGAAAGGAGTCCGCACTGGAGTCACGAGCTTCGCAAGGGACAGGGATGGTTTTCGGCTCGATTGCCGTAGAGATTTCAGCCCCGGAGGCGGTGTCCAACCAACCGTCCTCGATCGGCGAAACCGGCTCCGGATTAAGGGTCGGAGCGGGCATTGGTGCGGCCCGGTGGCAATCGCTCGGCGGCAGAGCTAGATCGCACTCCATCGAGACAAAGGCGGCACGCCTGCGGCTCGAATCCGTCGATGATCAAGTCTCCACGGACATCGACCGTATAGTTCAAACTTCCAAATCTGACCTGATGGCCAGGGGCGTAGCTTTCAATCTGCTCCAGATGGCCTAGCGAGTTGGCCCACAGTGCAAAGTCGCCGAATATGAAGATTTGTACGGGGAGAAAAATCTCACCCTGGACTGCGTCGTTGCTGATGATTGAAGGAGCCATCGGGCCTATAGGTGACGACACAGAGGAACTCTCAATGAAAGCACTAATGTCGGTGTCAAAACCGCGGATCTCGGTAGGGGGTCCCGAATCGCGGCGTGTAGGCGGATGGTAACAGGAGACAAGGGACACGATAAGCTTTTTACCTGTGTTCGCCCTCTCGATGGAGGTAATACCTCATCTCGCTTGATTAATATTGATGATATGGGTAGTACAAGAGTAGATCTACCACGAGATCGTAGAGGCTAAACCCTAGAAGCTAGCCTATGGTATGATTGTTGTACGCCCTCACGGACTAAAAACCCTTCAGCTTATATAGACAACGAATAGGGTTAGGGTTACACGTAGTCGGTTACAATGGTAGGAAATCTACATATCCAGATCGCCAAGCTTGCCTTCCACGCCAAGGAAAGTCCTATCCGGACACGGGACGGAGTCTTCAATCTTGTATCTTCATAGTCCGTGAGTCCGCCAAAGATGATAGTCTGCTATCCTGGACACCCCTAGTCCAGACTCCTCGCTTAGGGTTACATGAGTCGGTTACAATGGTAGGAGATCTACATATCCGTATCGCCAAGCTTGCCTTCCACGCCAAGGAAAGTCCCATCTGGACACGGGACGAAGTCTTCAATCTTGTATCTTAATAGTCCAGGAGTCTGGCCAACGGTGATAGTTCGCCTATCCGGACACCCCCTAATCCAGGACTCCCTCAGTGGGCCTTTACGGAGAAGAGGAGAGGCGGCCAGGGCTGGGCCGCGCGCCCCTCCCCCCCTAGTCCGAATAGGACAAGGAGAGGGGGGCGGCGCCCCCCCCCTTCCTTCTCTCCCTCCTCTTCCCCCTCCGAATCCTATTCCAACTAGGGGGGGAGTCCTACTCCCTGGGAGTAGGACTCTCCTGGCGCGCGCCTCCACTTGGCCGTCAAGCACCCCCCTTGCTCCTTTATATACGGGGCAGGGGGCACCTCTAGACACACAAGTTGATCAGTTGATCTCTCCCAACCGTGCGGTGCCCCTCCACCATAGTCCACCTCGATAACATCAGAAGCGGTGCTTAGGCGAAGCCTCACGCCGGTAGAACATCAACATCGTCACCACACCGTCATGGCGTCGACGTAAACTCTCCCTCAACACTCGGCTGGATCGGAGTTCGAGGGACGCCATCGAGCTGAACGTGTGCTGAACTCGGAGGTGTCGTGACGCTCGGTACTTGATCGGTCGGATCGTGAAGACGTACGACTACATCAAACGCTTGTGCTAACGCTTCCGCTTTCGGTCTACGAGGGTACGTGGACAACACTCTCCCCTCTCGTTGCTATGCATCACCATGATCTTGCGTGTGCGTAGGATTTTTTTTTTGAAATTACTACGTTCCCCAACACAAATGACATCTCCTCCTCCCCCCTTCATTTGCTCTGTTCCGGTCTTTGTGCCGATGAAACTTGCTAGCTACAGGTGTCAATCATCAGTATGCGTAACCACTATGCGTATCCCGTTCGAAAGGGTTACATCTATAAATATGCATGCATTTGCATATTTATAACCGTGATTCTTTCGAATTGTCCAACGCTATCCATGGACAACCTGAGTATGTGTAGATTGGGTTCGTTTTCCCATTATGTTTGCTCGATTCGACGCATAAATTTCGCTGTTGCCTCCCTGTTGTTCTCCGGGTACACATCCTCTGTTTATTGCGGAGACGTGTATCAGAGAACAGTGAGGAGGTGCTGCCAAATTTTAAGGCCGGATCCGAGCATAGCAAGGGAAAATGAACCCAATCTACACATACTAGGGTGGGATTAGGACCTATCATTTACCTATTAGAGGGTAGGTTGCATGGACGTAATAAAATTGACAAACTAGATCAACTGATGAATATATACATGGTGAATTATATATATATATATATATATATATATATATATATGTGTGTGTCCAAAGAGCTCGAAAGTCAAGATGAGTGATCGTATGCGTGGATGTACACCGTCACACCGGGTCGTAAACAAATGGAGCAATCGAATGGTTCACAAAAACCAAGGGGTTTGTGCAAGCCGCTTTTGCAAATGGCCAGAGGAAAAGCTGGTGCCCCTGTTTACGGTGCGATAATTGGGAAAAGAGGACAGAGGCTGAAATGGGCAAACACCTGCAGAAGAGTGGTTTTACGCCCAATTATACGGTGTGGACATTTCATGGTGAATCTTGATACGTCTCCAACGTATCTATAATTTTTGATTGCTCCATGCTATATTATCTACTGTTTTGGACATTATTGGGCTTTATTATTCACTTTTATATTACTTTTCGGACTAACCTATTAACCGGAGGCCCAACCCAGAATTGCTGGTTTTTGCCTATTTCAGAGTTTTGTAGAAAAGGAATATCAAACGGAGTCCAAACGGTATGAAACCTTCGGGAACGTGATTTTCAGAGCAAATATTGGACCCTACGTCAAGAAACACAAGAGGAAGCCACGAGGTAGGGGGCGCGCCTACCCCCTCTGTATGCGCCCTCCACCTCGTGGGCCCCTCGTAGCTCCACCGACGTACTCCTTCCTCCTATATATACCTACGTACCCCCAAACGATCAGATACGGAGCCAGAAACCTAATTCCACCACCGCAACCTTCTGTACCCATGAGATCACATCTTGGGGCCTGTTCCGGAGCTCCGCCGGAAGGGGAATCGATCACGGAGATCTTCTACATCAACACCATAGCCCCTCCGATGAAGTGTGAGTAGTTTACTTCAGACCTTCGGGTCCATAGTTATTAGCTAGATGGCTTCTTCTCTCTTTTTGGATCTCAATACAATGTTCTCCCCTCTCTCGTGGAGATCTATTCGATGTAATCTTCTTTTGCGGTGTGTTTGTTGAGACCGATGAATTGTGGGTTTATGATCAAGTTTATCTATGAACAATATTTGAATCTTCTCTCAATTCTTTTTATGTATGATTGCTTACCTTTGCAAGTCTCTTTGAATTATCGGTTTGGTTTGGCCTACTAGATTGATCTTTCTTGCAATGGGAGAAGTGCTTAGCTTTGGGTTCAATCTTGCGGTGTCCTTTCCCAAAGGATGAGGGGCAGCAAGGCACGTATTGTATTGTTGCCATCGAGGATAACAAGATGGGGTTTTTATCATATTGCATGAATTATTCCTCTACATCATGTCATCTTGCTTAAGGCGTTACTTCATTTTTATGAACTTAATACTCTAGATGCATGCTGGATAGCGGTCGATGAGTGGAGTAATAGTAGTAGATGCAGGTAGGAGTCGGTCTACTTGTCTCGGACGTGATGCCTATATACATGATCATACCTAGATATTCTCATAACTTTGCTCAATTCTGTCAATTGCTCAATAGTAATTTGTTCACCGACCGTAGAATACTTATGCTCTTGAGAGAAGCCACCAATGAAACCTATGGCCCCCTGATGACCCACAAGTATAGGGGATCTATCGTAGTCCTTTTGATAAGTAAGAGTGTCGAACCCAACGAGGAGCAGAAGGAAATGATAAGCGGTTTTCAGCAAGGTATTCTCTGCAAGTACTGAAATAAGTGGTAACAGATAGTTTTGTTATAAGATAAATTGTAACGAGCAACAAGTAACAAAAGTAAATAAGGTGCAGCAAGGTGTCCCAATCCTTTTTGTAGCAAAGGACAAGCCGGAACAAACTCTTATAATAGGAAAAGCGCCCCGAGGACACATGGGAATATCGTCAAGCTAGTTTTCATCACGCTCATATGATTCGCGTTCGGTACTTTGATAATTTGATATGTGGGTGGATCGGTGCTTGGGTGCTGTTCTTACTTGAACAAGCATCCCACTTATGATTAACCTCTATTGCAAGCATCCGCAACTACAACAAAAGTATTAAGGTAAACCTAACCATAGCATGAAACATATGGATCCAAATCAGCCCCTTACGAAGCAACGCATAAACTAGGGTTCAAGCTTCATCACTCTAGCAACCCATAATCTACTTATTACTTCTCAATGCCTTCCTCTAGGCCCAAATAATGGTGAAGTGTTATGTAGTCGACGCTCACATAACACCACTAGAGGCTAGACAACATACATCTCATCAAAATATCGAGCGAATACCAAATTCACATGACTACTAATAGCAAGACTTCTCCCGTGCCCTCGGGAACAAACGTAACTACTCACAAAGCATATTCATGTTCATAATCAGAGGGGTAATAATATGCATAAAGGATCTGAACATATGATCTTCCACCAAGTAAACCAACTAGCATCAACTACAAGGAGTAATCAACACTACTAGCAACCTACTAGCACCATCCCGGACTTGGAGACAAGAATTGGATACAAGAGATGAACTAGGGTTTGGAGATGAGATGGTGCTGGTGAAGATGTTGATGGAGATTGCCCTCTCCCGATGAGAGGAGCGTTGGTGATGATGATGGCGATGATTTCCTCCCGAGGGAAGTGTCCCCGAAGCATTCCTGCCGGAGCCCTAGATTGGTTCCGCCAAGGTTCCGCCTGTGGCGGCGGAGTCTTGTCCCAAAGGTTGCTTCGATTTTTTTTTTCTCATCGAAGACTTCATATAGGAGAAGATGGACGCCGAGAGCCACCAGGGGCCCACGAGGTAGGGGGGCGCGCCCAGGGGGGGGGGGCGCCCCCCGCCCACGTGAACAGGGTGTGGGCCCCCGGGCCTTCAACTTTGGCGATGATTTTTCTTTATTTATTTTAATGTATTCCATGGAGTTTCAGGACTTTTGTAGTTGCGCAGAATAGTCCTTCAATATTTGCTCCTTTTCCACCTCTGTATTCCAGCCCAGGCATTCTCCCTCTTCATGTAAACCTTGTAAAATAAGAGAGAATAGCCATAAGTATTGTGACATAACGTGAAATAACAGCCCATAATGCGATAAATATCAATATAAAAGCATGATGCAAAATGGACGTATGAACTCCCCAAGCTTAGACCTCGCTTGTCCTCAAGTGAAAAGCCGATAACAATAAATATGTCCTCATGTTTAGAGGTAGAGGCGTCGATAAAAATAAAATACGGACATGAAGGCATCATGATTATTCTCATAACAAAGAACATATATTGATTTGTCATATGATTACTTATGTTCAAGTGATGATCTTTTCACAAAGCCAAAGTATGAATCAGAAACCTTATTAACCACCAACAAATTATACCCTCAGTCATTGAAACAATTGCAATTTATCATAACATCGGAAAGAGTCTATGTCAGAGCTTAAAAGCAAGTCCACATATTCAACTATCACTTAGTCCTTCATAATTGCTAACACTCACGCAATACTTGTGGTTACTGTAGTTTTAACCGGACACAGCTAAAGATATGTGCTTATATTTTTTACCCACAACATTTTACCTCATGTTTAATGTCAACAATAATAATTCATGCTCCCCTACATCCAATTAGATATATATATATATCATGTTCTTTCCAACATGCTGGGCTTGCCAAAGGATAAAATGAAAAAGGGAAGGTGAAGATCACCATGACTCTTGCATAAGGTAAGGGATAATAATAAAAGATAGGCCCTTCGCAGAGGGAAGCAGAGGTTGCCATGCGCTTTTATGGTTGGATGCACAAAATCGTAATGCAAAAGAACGCCACTTTATATTGCCCTTGTATGTGGAACTTTATTATGCAGTCCGTTGCTTTTATTACTTCAACAACAAGTTCGTACAAAGCTTATTTCTCTGCACTAATAAGTTATGCATATTCAGAGAGCAATTTTTATTGCTTGCACCGATCACAACTTACTTGAAGGATCTTACTCAATCCATAGGTAGATATGGTGGACTCTCATGGCTAAACTAGTTTATAGGGTATTTGGAAGCACAAGTAGTATCTCTACTTGGTGCTGAGAATTTGGCTAGCATGAGGGGAAAGGCAAGCTCAACATGTTAGAGGAACCATGACAACATACTTTATCTCGTATACAAGAAAACATAACTCATTATATTGTCTTCCTTGTCCAACATCAACTCTTTAGCATGTCATAATTTAATGAGTGCTCCCAATCATAAAAGATGTCAATGATAATATATCTATATGTGAAGTCTCTCTCCTTATTACTTCCTATTAATTGCAACGATGACCAAAACTATATTTGCCAACTCCCAACAACTTTTAATCATCATACTCTTTCTATGTGAAGTCATTACTTTTAATAAGACCAATATGAACTCTTTGTTTCTTTTTATTCTTTTCTTTTATTCGACCAAAATCATGGCAAAGTAATCAAGCCCTTGACTCAACACTAATCTTTATTATATATAGCTCGCGGACTCGATTGCATAAAGGGATCATAAAGCAAAACTTCAGAACTAGATCATGCCATGACTTTATTCTACTATATCAAAATACTACTAATAGGATCGAACTAAGAAAAACGGTAAAGATAGGAGTTGTGATGGTGATACGATTACGGGGCACCTCCCCAAGCTTGGCAGTTGCCAAGGGGAGTGCCCATACCCATGTGATTATGTCTCCTTCTTTGTTGTTGGTGGTGGAGGTGTTGTTGATGATGCAAGCTTGTCGTCCACCTTCCATGGCATAGGCTCACCCTCATAGAAGGATGATCGAGTCTCGGGAATCCTCAAATCTGCAGTGGAAACAACTCGAAACGAAAACAGAGGATATTTGCGTGATACAGTCGTCAAAACCTTCGGGAGAATATATAATGAATTTTATGCACCAAAACTACGATCGTGCAAGAAAACGGAGTCCGGAGGGCACACGAGGTGCTCACGAGGTAGGGGGGCGCGCCCTCCACCCTCGTGGAGGCCTCGTGTCCTCCCCAGACTGCTACTTATTTTTCTATTTTTCTAAATATTCCAAAACAGAGAAATATTGCCTTAGAATTTGTTTTGGAGTCGGTTTACTTACCGTAACACATACCTATTCCTTTCGAGTCCTGAACGCTCGAAAGTGTCCCTTATGTATTCCTCCCGGTTACGGTTTCAATAATATTAGTTTCAACATTTATAGGATTACCCGAGATATAGTGTTTGATCCTTTGACCGCTTACCACCTTCGGATTTGTGCCTGCGGGTTGCTGATTTTTATGGCACCTAACGATAGACCTCCTCGATAACGTAGGGACCTTCCCATTTAGAGAGAGAAGTTTTCCTGCAAAAAATCTTAAACGGGAGTTGTATAGCAATACATAATCACCTACATTAAACTCACGCTTTTGTATCCTTTTTGTCATTGCCATCTTTTAACTTTTTCTTTAAACAACTTGGCATTTTCATAGGCTTGGGTTCTCCATTCATCAAGTGAGCTAATATCAAATAACCTCTTCTCACCCAAGCAAGTTCGAAATCATAGTTGAGCTCTTTAATAGCCCAATATGCCTTATGTTCTAGTTCAAGAGGTAAGTGACATGCTTTTCCATAAACCATCTTATACGGAGACATACCCATAGGATTCTTATATGCAGTTCTATAGGCCCATAATGCATCATCAAGTTTCTTGGACCAATTCTTTCTAGACCTATTAATAGTCTTTTGCAAAATTAATTTGAGCTCTCTATTGCTCAATTCTACTTGACCACTAGACTGTGGGTGATAAGGAGATGCAATTCTATGATTAACGTCATATTTAGCAAGCATATAACGCAAAGCACCATGAATAAAATGTGAAACACCATCACCATTAAATATCTAGGGACTCCAAACCTAGGAAAAATAACTTCCTTAAGCATTTTAATAGAAGTGTTATGATCAGCACTACTAGTTGGAATAGCTTCTACCCACTTAGTAACGTAATCAACAACAACTAAAATATGTGTGTATCCATTAGAGGCGGAAAAGGTCCCATATAATCAAAGCCCCAAACATCAAATGGTTCAATAACAAGTGAATAATTCATAGACATTTCTTGACGTCTACTAATATTACCAATTCTTTGACATTCATCACAGTATAAAACAAACTTACGGGCATCCTTGAAGAGAGTAGGCCAATAAAAACCAGACTGCAATACCTTATGTGCAGTTCTATCTCCAAAGGTGGTGTCCTCAATAAGCTTCGGAGTGACACTTATGTAGGATCTGTTCCTCGCTTCATGCTCGGGCACACAACGCCTAATAACACCATCTACTCCTTCTTTATAAAGATGTGGGTCATCCCAAAAGTAATGTCGCAAATCATAAAAGAACTTTTTCTTTTGTTGGTATGTGAAGCTAGGTGGTATAAATTTAGCAACAATATAATTAGCATAATCGGCATACCATGGAGTGCTACGAGAAGTGCTTACGACATTTAATTGTTCATCAGGAAAGCTATCATCAATAGGTAGTGGGTCATCAAGAACATTCTCTAACCTAGATAAGTTGTGCGCAACGGGGTTCTCAGCTCCTTTTCTATCAACAATATGCAAATAAAATTCTTGCAGCAAGAGAACCCATCTAATAAGTCTCGGTTTAGCATCTTTCTTTTCCATAAGATATTTAATAGCAGCATGATCGGTGTGAATAGTTACTTTAGAATCAACAATATAGGGTCTGAATTTATCACAAGCAAATACAACTGCTAAAAGTTCCTTTTCGGTAGTAGCATAATTTCTTTGAGCATTGTCTAGAGTCTTACTAGCATAATGGATAACATTTAATTTCTTATCAACTATGTGCATTAGAACAGCACCTATAGCATAATCACTAGCATCACACATAATTTCAAAGGGTAAATTCCAATCAGGTGGCTGAACAATAGGTGCAGAGACTAATGCTTTCTTAAGTATTTCAAGTGCTTCTACACAATCATCATCAAAGACAAATGGTACATCTTTTTGTAACAAATTAGTCAGAGGCCAAGAAATTTTTGAGAAGTCCTTAATGAACCTCCTATAAAACCCGGCGTGACCAAGGAAACTTCTTATACCTTTGATGTCCTTGGGACATGGCATCTTTTCAATAGAATCAACCTTGGCTTTATCAACTTCAATACCTCTTTTCGTAAACTTTGTGTCCCAAAACAATACCTTCATTAACCATAAAGTGGCTATTTTCCCAATTCAAGACAAGATTAGTTTCTTCACATCTCTGCAAAACTCGATCAAGATTGCTCAAGCAATCATCAAAAGAGGAACCATAGACAGAAAAGTCGTCCATGAAAACCTCACAAATCTTTTCACAATAGTCGAGAATATAGCCATCATGCATCTTTGAAAGGTAGCGGTGCATTACATAAACCAAAAGGCATACGCCTATAAGCAAAAGTACCAAAAGGGCATGTAAAAGTAGTATTTGATTGATCTTTAGCCGACAGGTATTTGAGAGAAACCAGAATAACCATCTAGAAAGCAATAATGTGTATGTTTGCATAATCTTTCTAGCATTTGATCAATAAAAGGTAAAGGGTAATGATCTTTCTTAGTAGCTTTATTTAATTTGCGGAAATCAATTACCATCCTATAACCTGAGATAATTCTTTGCGGAATCAATTCATCTTTATCATTAGGGGCAACAGTAATACCTCCCTTCTTAGGGACACAATGGACAGGACTTACCCACTGACTATCAGCAACGGGATAAATTATACCTGCCTCCAGAAGCTTGAGTATTTACTTTCTTACCACTTCTTTCATTTTAGGATTCAAACGCCGTTGAGGATCACAAACTGGTTTGGCATCCGCTTCCAAATTTATTTTATGCTGACATAGAGTGGGACTAATGCCCTTAAGATCAAGGTAGTCAGAATCCCGACTCGACTGCTAGAAACCTACGACTTCATGACCCTATGCAAGCATGTCGATCCAACTCCCACTATGAATCTGGATCAGATAGAATCCATGTTGAGTCGCGATCCAAGTCATAAAATCCTATACAAAACTGCAGAATCCCGACCATGCTATGGACTATGTCCGATTCTACTAAATTATCTAAGCCATTTGTTAAGTTATAGCAGAATACTATGCCCTCATTCAGACCCTCTTTCACATGCCTCATGGCCCTTTATTCCCCTCCCAAACCCAAACGCTCAGCCGCGGACATCTTTATGTGGCTCTCAGAAACCGTAGGTCAAACTAAGGATCAGGAATGTCGATGGATGGAATTGGCGTCAGAAGGAGGATGCCTCAAGATTGATTAGAGAAGGAGAGATAGATCCTTCAAGGTTCAGCACTGCTGGTTAGCTATACAAGTGATTGGCTATTCAAGAACTCTTAAAAAACCTCCTAAGTAAATTTCATGCATGGAAGATTTAAATGTTCTATATATTTCCCTCTCATACGTGTTCCATACATGCAAGCTAGATTACAGGATAGCCATGAAAAGAACTGGAATACAACTAGCATTGATGTGTATGTTTTTTTCTATATTTAGTGTTAAAACTCTATAGGACCCATATAATTTTCTGGCATGGATTCAAAATATCTTATTTGAGAAAATCCAGTAGAATCCTCGATTCCATGACTCGATACTACGACTCGATTCTGTCTAAGGAAAATCGATCCGACTCCGAATCCCGACTCTGACTACCTTGCTTAAGATCATCAAGAGTATATCCAATAGCGGCACAGTGCTTCTTCAGAGTTTTCAATAATCTTTCTTCTTCATGCTCTGAAAGGTTAGCACTAATAATAACAGGATATATTTTCTTTTCATCAAGATAAGCATACTTAAGATTATCAGGCAACGGTTTAAGCTCAAACACGGATTACCCTTGGGTGGAGGAGGATCCCCTAGGATTTCAACAGGCAAATTGTGTTTCAGAATAGGTTCTTGTTTAAAGAATACTTCATCTATTTCCCTTCTTTCTTTCATAAACATATCATTTTCATGGTCTAGCAAATAGTGTTCCAAAGGATCCCTGGGAGGTACGGCAATAGAAGCAAGACCAATAATTTCATCCTTACTAGGCAATTCTTCCTCACGATGTTGTTTACTATTTAGAGAAATTAAACTCATGAACCATATCATCCAAGCCAACAGTAACAACATTCTTTTTGCAGTCTATCATAGCATTAACAGTATTCAAGAAGGGTCTACCAAATATAATGGGACAAAAGCTATCTTGCGGAGAAGTAAGAACAAGAAAATCAGCAGGATATTTAGTTTTTCCACACAAGACTTCAACATCTCTAACAATCCCAATTGGTGAAATAGTATCTCTATTGGCAAGTTTAATTGTGACATCAATACCTTCTAATTCAGCAGGTGCAATTTCATTCTTAATTTCTTCATATAAAGTATGTGGTATAACACTAGCACTCGCACCCATATCACATAAGCCATTGTAACAATGATCTTCTATTTTAACAGAAATAACAGGCACGCCTACCACATGTCTATGTTTATCTTTAGCACAGGGTTTAGCAATTTGAACAGTTTCACCTTCGAGCTGAATAACATGCCCATCAATATTATCAGACAAGAGATCTTTAACAATTGCAATATTGGGTTCTACTTTAACTTGCTCAGGAGGTACATAAGTTCTGATATTGCTTTTACGAACAACAGTTGAAGCTTTAGCATGATCCTTTACTCTAACAGGGAAAGGTGGTTTCTCAACATAAGAGGTGGGAACAATAGGATCATTATAAGTGATAGTCTTTTCTTCAACTTTAATAGGTGCAGCTACTTTTACTTCTATGGGAGGATGATATTTAAACCACTTCTCCTTAGGGAGATCAACATAAGTAGCAAAAGATTCACAGAAAGGAGCTACTATCTCAGAGTCAAGTCCATATTTAGTGCTAAACTTATGGAAAATATCGGTATCCATAAAAGATTTAACACAATCAAACTTATGTGTCATACCTGACTCCTTACCTTCGTCGAGGTCCCAATCTTCAGAGTTGCGTTTAATTCTATCCAATAAATTCCATCTGAATTCAATAGTCTTCATCATAAAAGAGCCAAAGACAACAAGTATCGAGCATGGTGCGATTGTTATCGTAAAGCCGAGCATAAAATTACGAAGAATTGTTTCTCTTGAGAGGTCATGATTGGGGCATGAATATAACATTGATTTAAGCCTCCCCAAGCTTGAGCGATGCTTTCTCCTTCATGAGGCCAAAAATTATATATATAATTGCGATCACGGTGAACAAGATGCATAGGGTAATACTTTTGATGAAATTCCAATTTCACTCTTTTATAGTTCCATGATCTCGTATCACATAGCCTATACCATGTCAATGCGTCTTCCTTCAAAGATAAAGGAAAAGCCTTCTTCTTAACAATATCATCGGGTATACCGCAAGCTTAAATAGTCCACAAATATCATCCACATAGCGAAGATGCTCGTCGGGATGCTTTGTTCCATCTCTGTAAAAGTATTAGCTGACAGTTTTTCCATGATACGAAGGAAATTCAAAAGGAGTTTCATTTTCAATAGGTTCAATAGGTTGAGGGGCAAATCTTTGCTCTACTGGAAGGGGTGAAGATACCCCGAACAAGCCCCTCATAGAATTACTTCCCATAGTAACAAGTGACAGAAAATTTCAGCACACTATATAAATTTTTCCTTACCAAATTCCACCTACCAAAGGCGCTACACTTCAAGAACGGCGCCGTAAAAGACTCTTGATGACCCACAAGTATAGGGGATCTATCGTAGTCCTTTCGATAAGTAAGAGTGTCGAACCCAACGAGGAGCGTATGAAATGATAAGCGGTTTTCAGCAAGGTATTCTCTGCAAGTACTAAAATAAGTGGTAACAGATAGTTTTGTGATAAGATAAATTGTAACGAGCAACAAGTAACAAAAGTAAATAAGGTGCAGCAAGGTGGCCCAATCCTTTTTGTAGCAAAGTACAAGCCGGAACAAACTCTTATAATAGGAAAAGCGCTCCCGAGGACACATGGGAATATCTTCAAGCTAGTTTTCATCACGCTCATATGATTCGCGTTCGGTACTTTGATAATTTGATATGTGGGTGGACCGGTGCTTGGGTGCTGTTCTTACTTGAACAAGCATCCCACTTATGATTAACCTCTATTGCAAGCATCCGCAACTACAACAAAAGTATTAAGGTAAACCTAACCATAGCATGAAACATATGGATCCAAATCAGCCCTTACGAAGCAACGCATAAACTAGGGTTCAAGCTTACATCACTCTAGCAACCCATAATCTACTTATTACTTCCCAATGCCTTCCTCTAGGCCCAAATAATGGTGAAGTGTTATGTAGTCGACGTTCACATAACACCACTAGAGGCTAGACAACATACATCTCATCAAAATATCGAACGAATACCAAATTCACATGACTACTAATAGCAAGACTTCTCTGTGTCCTCAGGAACAAACGTAACTACTCACAAAGCATATTCATGTTCATAATCAGAGGGGTAATAATATGCATAAAGGATCTGAACATATGATCTTCCACCAAGTAAACCAACTAGCATCAACTACAAGGAGTAATCAACACTACTAGCAACCTACTAGCACCAATCCGGACTTGGAGACAAGAATTGGATACAAGAGATGAACTAGGGTTTGGAGATGAGATGGTCTTTGGTGAAGATGTTGATGGATATTGCCCTCTCCGATGAGAGGAGCGTTGGTGATGATGATGGCGGTGATTTCCCCCTCCCGAGGGAAGTGTCCCCAAGAGCACAGCCTCACGCCGGAGCCCTAGATTGGTTCCGCCAAGGTTCCGCCTCGTGGCGTGAGTCTCGTTCCTAAAGGTTGCTTCTGATTTTTCTCATCGAAAGACTTCATATAGGAGAAGATGGACGTCGGAGAGCCACCGGGGCCCACGAGGTAGGGGGCGCGCCTGGGAGGGGCGCGCCCCACCCTTGTGAGCAGTGGTGTGGGCCCCTGGCCTTCATCTTTGGCGATTTATTTTTCTTTATTTATTTTAAGGTATTCCGTGGAGTTTCAGGACTTTTGGAGTTGCGCAGAATAGTCCTTCAATATTTGCTCCTTTTCCAAAATTCCATTCTGTACTGCCAAGCATTCTCCTCTTCATGTAAACCTTGTAAAATAAGAGAGAATAGCCATAAGTATTGTGACATAACGTGAAATAACAGCCCATAATGCGATAAATATCAATATAAAAGCATGATGCAAAATGGACGTATCACCCCCGGGTCTATCTTCATCATATTAATCTTCCAACACTTAGTTATTCCTTTGCTTTTTTACTTTGCTTTTATTTTAGTTTGCATCTTTATCACAAAAATACCTTGGTTCTCAAAAACTAAGGGAAATACTTACGCTACTTTGCTGCATCACCCTTTCCTCTTCAAGGGAAAATCAACGCAGTGCTCAAGAGGTAGCAAGAAGGATTTCTGGTGCCGTTGCCGGGGAGGTCTACGCAAAAGTCAACGTACCAAGTACCCATCACAATCCCTTATCTCGCGCATTACATTATTTGCCATTTGCCTCTCATTTTCCTCTCCCCCACTTCACCCTTGCCGTTTTATTCTCCCTCTCTTTTCTGTTTGCCTTTCTTTTCGCCTGCTCTTTGTTTGCTCGTGTGTTGGATTGCTTGTTTGTCACGATGGCTCAAGATAATACCAAATCATGTGACTTTACCAATACCAACAATAATGATTTCCTTAGCACTCGATTGCTCCTCTTACCAATCTTGAATCTTGTGAAATCAATGCTTTGCTTTGTTGAATCTTGTCATGAAAGATCAATTCGCCCGCCTTCCTAGTGAAGATGCCGCTACTCATCTAAATAGCTTCGTTGATTTGTGTGATATGCAAAAGAAGAAAGATGTGGACAATGATATTGTTAAATTGAAGCTATTTCCTTTTTCGCTTAGAGATCGTGCTAAAGCTTGGTTTTCGTCTTTGCCTAAAGTTAGTATTGATTCTTGGAATAAGTGCAAAGATGCTTTTATCTCTAAATATTTTCCTCCCGCTAAGATCATCCCTCTTAGAAACGATATTATGAATTTTAAGCAACTTGATCATGAACATGTTTCACAAGCTTGGGAGAGGATGAAATTAATGATACGTAATTGCCCTACTCATGGTTTGAATTTGTGGATGATTATACAAAAAATTTATGCGGATTGAATTTTGCTTCTAGAAATCTTTTAGATTCGGCGGGAGGCACTTTTATGGAAATCACTTTAGGATAAGCTACTAAACTCCTAGATAATATTATAGTTAATTATTCTCAATGGCACCTTGAAAGATCTACTAATAAAAAGTGCATGCGATAGAAGAAATTAATGTTTTGAGTGGAAAGATGGATGAACTTATGAAATTATTTGCTACTAAGAGTGTTTCTTCTGATCCCAATGATATGCCTTTGTCTACTTTGATTGAGAATAATAATGAATCCTTGGATGTGAATTTTGTTGGTAGGAATAATTTTGGTAACAACGCGCATAGAGGAAACTTTAATCCTAGGCCTTATCCGAGCAATTCCTCTAATAATTATGGTAATTCCTACAACAACTCTTATGGAAATTTTAATAAGATGCCCTCTGAATTTGAGACTAGTGTTAAGGAATTTATGAGTTCGCAAAAGAATTTCAATGCCTTGCTTGAAGAAAAATTGCTTAAAGTTGATGAATTGGCTAGGAACGTTGATAGAATTTCTATTGATGTTGATTCTTTGAAACTGAGATCTATTCCTCCTAAGCATGATATCAATGAGTTTCTCAAAGCCATGAGAATTTCCATTGATGAGTGCAAAGAAAGAACCGCTAGGATGCGTATAAGAAAGATTGCTTTATAAAAGCGTGTTCTTCGAATTTCTATGAAAATAAAGATGAAGATCTAAAAGTTATTGATGTGTCCCCTATTATATCTTTGTTTTTCAATATGAATATTGATAATGATGGGACTGAATATGATCCACCTTTACCTAGAAGGCGTTCCAAAAATTCGAGTTTTAGATCTTGATGCTAAAATTGATAAAAGTGGGATTGAAGAGAACAAAACCCTAGATATTAATAAACCCACTATTTTGGATTTCAAGGAATTTAATTATGATAATTGCTCTTTGATAAATTCTCCTCATGCTTACAGTCGAAATAAAGATTTTACCAAACATATCATTGATGCCTTGATGCAATCTTATGAAGAAAAACTTAAGTTGGAAGTTTCTATCCCTAGAAAACTTTATGATGAGTGGGAACCTACTATTAAAATTAAGATTAAGGATCATGAGTTCTATGCTTTATGTGATTTGGGTGCTAGTGTTTCCACTATTCCCAAAACTTTTTGCGATTTGCTAGATTTCCGTGATTTTGATGATTGCTCTCTAAACTTGCATCTTGCGGATTCCACTATTAAGAAACCTATGGGAAGAATTAATGATGTTCTTATTGTTGCAAATAGGAACTATGTGCTCGTAGATTTTATTGTTCTTGACATAGATTGCAATCCTTCATGTCCTATTATTCTTGGTAGACCTTTCCTTAGAACGATTGGTGCAATTATTGATATGAAGGAAGGGAATATTAGATTCCAATTTCATTTAAAGAAAGGCATGGAACACTTCCCTAGGAATAAAATAAAATTACCATATGAATCTATCATGAGAGCCACTTATGGATTGCCTACCAAAGATGGCAATACCTAGATCTATCCTTGCTTTTATGCCTAGCTAGGGGCGTTAAACGATAGCGCTTGTTGGGAGGCAACCGAATTTTATTTTTAGATTTTTGCTTTTTGCTTCTGTTTAGGAATAAATATTTGTTCTAGCCTATGGTTAGAAGTGTTTTTATGTTTTAGTTAGTGTTTGTGCCAAGTTAAACCTATAGGATCTTCTTGGATGATAGTTATTTGATCTTGCAGAAAATTCCAGAAACTTTATGTTCACGGAAATAATTGTTAAAAATCACCAGAACATGATAAAATACTGATTCCAATTTCTGCTGATCAATAAACAAATTTTCTAGGTCGTCCTATTTTTGCTGATGTTTTGGAGTTCCATAAGTTTGTGTTAGTTACAGATTACTACAGACTGTTCTGTTTTTGATAGATTCTGTTTTTCGTGTGTTGTTTGCTTATTTTGATGAATCTATGGCTAGTAAACTAGTTTATAAACCATATAGAAGGGTGAATACAGTAGTTTTAACACCAATATAAATAAAGAATAAGTTCATTACAGTACCTTGAAGTGGTCTTTTGTTTTCTTTCGCTATCGGAGCTCACGAGATTTTCTGTTGAGTTTTGTGTTGTGAAGTTTTCAAGTTTTGGGTGAAAGATTAGATGGATTATGGAACAAGGAGTGGCAAGAGCCTAAGCTTGGGGATGCCCATGGCACCCCAAGATAATTTAAGGACACCAAAAGTCAAGCTTGGGGATGCCCGGAAGGCATCCCTCTTTAAATCTACTTCCATCGGTAACTTTACTTGGAGCTATATTTTTATTCACCACATGATATGTGTTTTGCTTGGAGCGTCTTGTATGATTTGAGTCTTTGCTTTTTAGTTTAACACAATCATCCTTGCTGTACACACCTTTTGAGAGAGCCATACATGATTTGGAATTTGTTAGAATACTCTATGTGCTTCGCTTATATCTTTTGAGTTATATAGTTTTGCTCTAGTACTTCACTTATATCTTTTAGAGCACGGTGGTGGATTTGTTTTATAGAAACTATTGAGCTCTCATGCTTCACTTAGATTATTTTGAGAGTCTTAAATAGCATGGTAATTTGCTTAAACAATCGTAATATGCTAGGTATTCAAGATTAGTAAGAAATTCTTATGAGTGTGTTGAATACTATGAGAAGTTTGATGCTTGATAATTGTTTTGAGATATAAAGATGGTGATATTAGAGTCATGATAGTTGAGTAGTTGTGAATTTGAGAGATACTTGTGTTAAAGTTTGTGATTCCCATAGCATGCACGTATGGTGAACCGTTATGTGATGAAGTCGGAGCATGATTTATTTATTGATTGTATTCCTTATGAGTGGCGGTCGGGGACGAGCGATGGTCTTTTCCTACCAATCTATCCCCCTAGGAGCATGCGCGTAATACTTTTCTTTGATAACTTGTAGATTTTTTCAATAAGTATATGAGTCCTTTATGACTAATGTTGAGTCCATGGATTATACGCACTCTTCTTCCTTCCAGCATTGCTAGCCTCTCTAACACCGCGCACTCTTCGCCGGTATCATACACCCACCATAAACCTTCCTCAAAATAGCCACCATACCTACCTATCATGGCATTTCCATAGCCATTCCGAGATATTGCCATGCAACTTTCCACCGTTCCGTTTATTATGACACGCTCCATCATTGTCGTATTGCTTTGCATGATCATGTAGTTGACATCGTATTTGTGGCAAAGCCACCGTTCATAATTCTTTCATACATGTCACTCTTGATTCATTGCATATCCCAAAGACACCGGGAGGCATTCATATAGAGTCATATTTTGTTCTCGATGTCGAGTTGTAATTGTTGAGTTGCAAGAAAATAAAAGTGTGATGATCATCATTTTAGGGCATTGTCCCAAGTGAGGAAAGGTTGATGGAGACTATGATTCCCCCACAAGTCGGGATGAGACTCCGGACAAAAAAAAAAGAGAAAAGAGGCCATAAAAAAAGAAAAAAGGCCCAAATAAAAAAATGAGAGAAAAGGAGAGAAGGGACAATGTTACTATCCTTTTACCAAACTTGTGCTTCAAAGTAGCACCATGATCTTCATGATAGAGAGTCTCTCAATTTGTCACATTCATGTACTAGTGGGAATTTTTCATTATAGAACTTGGCTTGTATATTCCAATGATGGGCTTCCTCAAAATTCCCTAGGTCTTCATGAGCAAGCAAGTTGGATGCACACCCACTTAGTTTCTTTTGTTGAGCTTTCATATACTTATAGCTCTAGTGCATCCGTTGCATGGCAATCCCTACTCACTCACATTGATATCTATTGATGGGCATCTCCATAGCCGTTGATACGCCTCTAGTTGATGTGAGACTATTTTCTCCTTTTGTCTTCTCCACAACCACCATTCTATTCCACATATAGTGCCATGTCCATGGCTCAGGCTCATGTATTGCGTGAAGATTGAAAAAGTTTGAGAATGTCAAAAGTATGAAACAATTCCTTGGCTTGTCATCGGGGTTGTGCATGATTTAAATACTTTGTGTGGTGAAGATAGAGCATAGCCAGACTATATGATTTTGTAGGGATAACTTTCTTTGGCCATGTTATTTTGAGAAGACATAATTGCTTTGTTAGTATGCTTGAAGTATTATTATTTTTGTGTCAATATTAAACTTTTGTCTTGAATCTTTCGGATCTGAATATTCATACCACAATTAAGAAGAATTACATTGAAATTATCCAAGTAGCACTCCGCATCAAAAATTCTTTTTTTATCATTTACCTACTCGAGGACGAGCAGGAATTAAGCTTGGGGATGCTTGATATGTCTCCAACGTATCTATAAATTTTTATTGCTCCATGCTATATTATCTACTGTTTTGGACATTATTGGGCTTTATTATTCACTTTTATATTACATTTGGGACTAACCTATTAACCGGAGGCCCAGCCCAGAATTGTTGTTTTTTGCCTATTTCAGAGTTTCGTAGAAAAGGAATATCAAACGGAGTCCAAACGGAATGAAACCTTCGGGAACGTGATTTTCAGAGCAAATATGATCCAGGAGACTTGGACCCTACGTCAAGAAACAAAAGAGGAAGCCACGAGGTAGGGGGGCGCGCCTACCCCCCCAGGGCGTGCCCTCCACCCTCGTGGGCCCCCTGTTGCTCCACCGACGTACTCCTTCCTCCTATATATACCTACGTACCCCCAAATGATCAGATACGGAGCCAAAAACCTAATTCCACCGACGCACCCTTACATGCACCCACGAGATCCCATCTTGGGGCCTGTTAGGAGCTCCGGGAAGGGGAATCGATCACGGAGGGCTTCTACATCAACACCATAGCCCCTCCGATGAGGTGTGAGTAGTTTACTTCAGACCTTCGGGTCCATAGTTATTAGCTAGATGGCTTCTTCTCTCTTTTGGATCTCAATACAATGTTCTCCCCTCTCTCGTGGAGATCTATTCGATGTAATCTTCTTTTGCGGTGTGTTTGTTGAGACCGATGAATTGTGGGTTTATGATCAAGTTTATCTATGAACAATATTTGAATCTTCTCTGAATTCTTTTATGTATGATTGCTTATCTTTGCAAGTCTCTTCGAATTATTGGTTTGGTTTGGCCTACTAGATTGATCTTTCTTGCAATGGGAGAAGTGCTTAGCTTTGGGTTCCAATCTTGCGGTGTCCTTTCCCAAAGGATGAGGGGCAGCAAGGCACGTATTGTATTGTTGCCATCGAGGATAACAAGATGGGGTTTTTATCATATTGCATGAATTATTCCTCTACATCATGTCATCTTGCTTAAGGCGTTAATTCGTTTTTATGAACTTAATACTCTAGATGCATGCTGGATAGCGGTCGATGAGTGGAGTAATAGTAGTAGATGCAGGCAGGAGTCGGTCTACTTGTCTCGGACGTGATGCCTATATACATGATCATACCTAGATATTCTCATAACTATGCTCAATTCTGTCAATTGCTCAACAGCAATTTGTTCACCCACTGTAGAATACTTATGCTCTTGAGAGAAGCCACCAGTGAAACCTATGGCCCCCGGGTCTATCTTCGTCATATTAATCTTCCAACACTTAGTTATTTCCTTTGCTTTTTACTTTGCTTTTATTTTACTTTGCATCTTTATCACAAAAATACCAAAAATATTATCCTATCATATCTATCAGATCTCACTCTCATAAGTGGTCGTGTAGGGATTGACAACCCCTTATCGCGTTGGTTGCGAGGATTTATTTGTTTTGTGTAGGTGCGAGGGACTCATGGCGTAGCCTCCCTCTTGGATTGATACCTTGGTTCTCAAAAACTGAGGGAAATACTTACGCTACTTTGCTGCATCACCCTTTCCTCTTCAAGGGAAAACCAACGCGGTGCTCAAGAGGTAGCAAGTCTGCCCAACATGACCGAGATGAGGTGGTTCGTCGTCGCATCGACGAGCATGGTACCGGGATGGAAAACATGGTGCAAGACTTGGATGATGCTCGGGATTTGGACGAGGAGATGGAGGAATCTGCAAAGGCTTTCAATGAAATGTTGGAGTCTTCAAAACGTCCGCTCCACGAGCACACTGAGCTTTGTCAGTTGGATTCCATCTCACAAGTAATGGCTCTGAAGGCTCAATTCAACTTGGGCAGAGAATTCTACGACGCAATTATGACATTATTTGGACGATTTCTACCCAAAGGCCATGTAATGCCTGCAAACCTGTACCAGTCGGATAAAATCCTCCGTGCACTGAAGATGCCCTATGAGAAGATACATGCCTGTGAGAAAGGATGTGCCTTATTTAGAAGCTTGAATATGCGGACTTGAACTATTGTCCCATTTGCAAGTCTTCGGTATGTTGTGGTAGACAACGGTATGGGTGAGAAGACGCAGACCAAAATCCCCGTTAGTGTTCTTTGGTATATGCCAATCGTACCAAGACTCCAACGTCTTTTCATGGTTGAAGAGACAGCCAGACAGATGACATGGCACGAAACGGTCAAAAGACCGAACTAGATGCAGATGGGAATCTGATGATGGTACACACATCGGATGGTGTTGCGTGGAAGAAGTTTGATGAATTACATGATGACAAAGCGGCAGATTCGAGGCATCCTCGAGTCGGCGTCAGCACAGATGGGTTCAGAGTGTTTGGTCCGATGGCTACCCAATACAGTTGTTGGCCCGTATTTGTCGCTCCACTCGCCCCCCGGACAGATTATGCAAAGAAAGAACATTTTCACGACGTTGATAATTCCAGGCCCAACTATCCGGGAAAAATATGAATGTGTACATGCACCGCTTAAGGACGAATTGCAAGAAGCACGGGATAATGGGTTCAAGACATACGACGCCTATAGCAAACAAAACTTAATACGTGTCCGGTACATGTACTCGATGCATGACTTGCCGGGCGTATGCGCTATTCGTTATTGGTGTGTGCATGGAAGGTTCTCGTGCCCCACATGCAAGGGAGCTCTTGAGTTTCGTTGGCTTGGGCGATCGCAAGTTTTCTTGCTTGACATGCATAAACAGTTCTTGGATCCTCGCCATAAGTTCAGGAAAGACAAGAAGAACTTCATCAGAGGTAGAGTTTTCAAAAACTCTGCACCACCTGCATTGACAGGCCAACAAACCCTGGATCAGTTAAACGCTCTCGAGCCAGATCCAGAGCGTCCAGGGTACTTCAAGGGGTATAATTCTAAACACGCATGGACTCACAAGAGATGCTTATGGGATCGGCCTTACTTCAAAGACCTCCTTTGCCCACACAACATCGACGTGATGCACACTGAGAAGAATATCGCCGAGGCACTTTTTGGTACATTGTTCGGCATAGATGGGAAGTCAAAGGATAATACTAAGGCTAGAGTCGATCTGGAGGCGCTATGTGATAGGCCATTACAAAACATGAAAGAACCGAAAGGAAAGCAGAAGTGGACAAAGACAAAGGCATGGTTCAACCTTGGAAGGCCAGCTATGAGGAAAATTATCTTGTGGGTGCAACAGCAGTTGATGTTCCCTGATGGGTATGCAGCTAATCTAAAGAGAGGAGCGAATCTTGATAAATTGAAGATATTTGGTCTCAAGAGTCATGATTGGCACATATGGATTGAGCGGTAATGTCTGGGGTGATGTTGCGTGGCTTCATCCACGAGGATGAATGGCTAGTAATCTTGGCGTAACTCAGCTATTTCTTCCGTGTTCTTTGTGCGAAAGAACTATCGCTGGCGTGCTAGAAGAAAGGGAAGAGTTGGCGCCGAGTTGATCTGCAAGTTAGAGAAGATCTTTCCACCGGGCTTCTTTAATCCAATGCAGCATTTGATTTTGCATCTCAGCGAGAGGCAAGATTGGGGCGTGCAAAATCGTTGGTGCTACCCAACCGAGAGGATGCGTAAGACGCCGACAAAAATGTAAAAATAAACGTAGAATTGAAGCATCGATGGCTGAGGCATTCATCATCGAGGAGGCGGCAAACTTCGTGACTGACACACTACGAAGCCAAAAATCGTCATTTGCATAATCCGAAGCCTCAGTACAATGCTGACGAACCTCAAAAGGGTGGATCCAACCTCAGCCTATTCAAAGGGAATCTCGCACCAGCCAGTGGTTCGAAACCAGTATCTTTGCATAACGAAGAATGGCGGACCATTACGTTGTATATCTTCAACAACTTTGATGAAGTGCGGTCGTACATCGAGTAAGTTCTCGGTACATTGTTTCGCAACTTCTATTTCCTTTGAACTGCTCTTATTCCTGGTTATTTCATACAGTAGATACGTCGCCTGATACGTCTTCAACGTATCTATAATTTATGAAGTATTCATGCTATTATACTATCCTTCTAGGATGTTTTATATGCATTTATATGATATTTTATATGATTTTTGGGACTAACCTATTAACCTAGAGCCTAGTGCCAGTTTCTGTTTTCTCCTTGTTTTAGAGTTTTGCAGAAAAGTAATACCAAACAGAGTCCAATTGATGGGCCAATTTTTTATGATTTTTTATGGACCAAAAGAAGACCACGGAGTATCGAAGTTGGGCCAGAAGAGTCCCGAGCTGCCCACGAGGGTGGGGGGCGCGCCCACCCCCCAAGGGCATGTGGGCCTGCCTCGTGGACAGCTCGGGCACTTCCTTGACGTGAGACCGACGCCAAAAATTCCTATAAATCTGAAACCTCGGAAAATTAACCTAGATCGGGAGTTCCGCCACCGCAAGCCTCTGTAGCCATGAGAAATCAATCTAGGCCCTCTCGGCACCTTGCCGAGGGGCCATCATCACCTGATTGCCATGGAGGAGTATCCGGAGGGCCATCATCATCATGAAGGCCAAGGACCAGAGGGTGGAGGCCATGGAGGAGGAAGCACAAGGGGAGAACCTCTCCTCCTCTCTCTTGGTGGCACCAGAGTGCCATCGGGAGGAATCATCGCCATGGGTGATCGTCTTCATCAACATCACCATCATCATCACCATCCTCATCTATTTTTCGCGGTCCACTCTCCCGCACCCCGCTGTAATCCCTACTTGAACATGGTGCTTTATGCCACATATTATGATCCAATGTTGTGTTGCCATCTTATGATGTTTTGAGTAGATATCTTTTGTCTTTGGATTGATTGATGATCTAGATTGGTATGAGTTGTATGTTTTACTTTGGTGCTGTCCTATGGTGCTCTCCGTGTCGCGCAAGCGTGAGGGATTCAGCTGTAGGGTGTTGCAACACGTTCATGATTCGCTTATAGTGGGTTGGTGAGTGGTGAAACACAAACCCGAGTAAGAGGATTGTTGCGTATGGGAATAAAGAGGACTTGATGCTTTAATGCTATGGTTGGGTTTTACCTTAATGACCTTTTAGTAGTTGCGGATGCTTGCTAGAGTTCCAATCATAAGTGCATATGATCCAAGTAGAGAAAGTATGTTAGCTTATGCCTCTCCCTCATATGAAGCGCAATAGTGATTATCGGTCTTGTTAACAATTGCCTAGGACAATTCCGCACAGCGATCCACCATTATTCCACACTCGCTATTTATAATATTTAGTAATATATTCTAGCTTTATGATAACAACACCTACTTTTATGTTTTAGCTCTCCGATATCATGCAAATTTATCCTCTTCATACCCACAACGTAGTTTTATTTCTCGTTTCTAGTTGGAAGTAAACGTTCGGTGCACGTAGAGTCGTATAGTGGCAGATAGGGCTTGAGAGAATATTGATCTTACCTTTAGCTCCTTGTGGGTTCGACACTCCATACTTATCACTTCCACCTTTGGAAAGTGCTACGATGATTCCTTGCACTTGGGGATTATCATCGCCATATTCTCGTATGGAGCGGTCATCCAAAAGGATTCCATCGAAGAGTATGAGCTTCTCGCAAAGCAAGGAGGCGGCTATCCCGGTTTCATCTCTCGGTTCAAACAAACGGTAATTTCTATTAGACCATTTCATTTCACTCGCTAATTTGTGCCTAATGCAACAATCCTTTCGTATTAAACTTGTAGGCTAATTTAGAGTCTATGGACGCCGAATTGAGACAAGTCGCTAATGGTTTTGACTATAAGGTCTGTTAATTTGACAAATACGACATCAATGGGTATCGCTCGTACCTATGGCAAAGAGCTATCTATGGCCGACCGAAAGTCTACAAATTGTTGTGTATCTGCTATGGGCGAAGGAGGTATCGAGTATTATGGGAGAGTTGAAGCAATTTATGAACTTCTATTCTAGGGTGAAAACCCACAGAATGTCGTACTCTTCAAATGTTATTGGTTTCAGCCGAAGGAGACTAGAAGGACTCATGAACATATAGGGCTAGTTGAAATCAAGCAAAGCACCCACTTAGATGTTCCTGATGTCTATATTACGGCTCAACAGGCGACCCAAGTATTCTATCTACCGTGGGCCTGCCAAACTAATCCAAATCTGAAAGGTTGGGATGTCATTTATGAAGTGCCGCCACGTGCTAGACTATCTCCCCCAAAGGAAGAGGATTATGAACCTCACATTAACCCAGACACATATGAAGGAGAATTCTTCCAAGAGACACGTCTTTTCAAAAAATGTTTCAAGAACCGCTATACTTCACCCCAAAACATTGAAGTAGACAGCGACAGTGAATCCGGCATCACACCAGAGGAGGAACAAGAAGAGGTGGAACAAGAAGAGGTTACTACTGCGGATGACCTGTCAATGCTTGACCGATTACGTCAAGGTGGCCTTCCACATGTTGATGTCGCTGAACCCTATGAGCACGTCATTGATGATAGTGATGATGATGATTATGCATTTATTGATTATAGTGATCGAGATTATTAGTAGCCCGCTCCTACACCTCCATGATCATGGTAAGTTTCTCTAGTGTTTTGCTTAACAAATGCATAAAGACCTAGACTTAGCTTTATTTCCTCCAGAATGACTTAATAGGCTTACTGACCTCCTAAACCATCCATTTTACCTAAGTTAGCTCTAAAACGATCTATACTTAGCTTTGTTTTCTCCAAAATGACCTAAGTTAGCTCTAGTTAACTAGGTTTGCTCGATAATGACATGTACTTAGCTTACTTATGTCAAAAAATGGCATAATTAGCTTAGTTAGCTCATAAACGATCCATTTTACCTAAGTTAGCTCTAAAATGATCCATTTCACCTTAGTTAGCTCATAAACAATTCATTTTACCTAAGTTAGCTATAAAATGACCCATTTTACCTTAATTAGCTCATAAATGATCCATTTTACTCAAGTTAGCTCTAAAATGACCCATTTTACCTAGGTTAGCTCCAAAATGACCCATCTTACCTAGGTTAGCTCTAAAATGATGCATTTTACCTAAGTTAGCTCATAAACGATCCATTTCACCTAGGTTAGCTCTAAAATGATGCATTTTTACCTAAGTTAGCTCACAAACGATCCATTTCACCTAGGTTAGCTCATAAACGATCCATTTCACCTTGGTTAGCTCATAAACGATCTATTTCAACTATGTTAGCTCATAAATGATCCATTTCACCTTAGTTAGCTCATAAACAATCCATTTCACCTTAGTTAGCTCATAAACGATCCATTTCACCTTAGTTAGCTCATAAACGATCAATTTCACCTAAGTTAGCTCATAAATGATCCATTTCACCTAATCTAGCTCATAAACGATCCATTTCACCTAGGTTAGCTCATAAACGAACCATTTCAACTAAGTTAGCTCATAAATGATCCATTTCACCTTAGTTAGCTCATAAACGATCCATTTCACCTTAGTTAGCTCATAAACGATCCATTTCACCTTAGATAGCTCATAAACGATCCATTTCACCTAAGTTAGCTCATAAATGATCCATTTCACCTAAGTTAGCTCATAAATGACATATACTTCTTCTTCTAGTCTTCTTCTTTTAGTCACCTTTTTCTAACTTTCTTATTTGCCATTTTGCAGATCTCATTCACTTCACGGAAGCTAGCTTGCTATGATGGAGTGCTTGTTTTTTCTTTCATTCTCTTCTAGTATTCTTAGCTTGCTATGATGGAACAATGTGTATGTGCAACTTGCTATGTATGAATGGATGGAACTATATATGTATGTACGATGAAACTTATGTCTGGATATGTCATATGTTTCTCGTGAAATAACCCTGTGAAATATATCTATATATGTCATATATATTTGCTGTGAAAATTTTTGGATTTAAAAAAACAGAAAAAAAGAGCCAATGCAGGCTCTTTGCCGTCAGCCACCAACGGCAATGGGCTCTTTGCCGTCCGCCGCGGACGGCAAAGAAGCCACGTGACAGCAAACTATGCTTCCTGGGAACTGACCTATTTGGTTAGTTTGCCTACAGTGGCGGACGGCAAAGCCTTTGACGACAACGGCGGACGGCAAAGCCTTGGTGGGCTGTGACGTCCAACTGACGTCAATAGGCCGACGGCAAAGGCCTGATGCTATTTGCCGTCAGCTGCAGACGGAAATACTGTCGTTAGCCACCTAACGGACTAACAGCGAATTTATTGCCGTCGGGTTTCTTTGCCGTCAGCCGCTAATGGCAAAGGCCCCTTTGCCGTCCGCTTCAGAAAGCAGACGACAAAGAAGGTCTTTACCGATCCTTTCTTTGTCGGTGCATTTTGCCGTCCGCCGTCCGTGCCTTTGCCGTCCGCCTTGGCTGGCGGCAAATTAGCTGATTCCTGTAGTGCTTGCGGCAGCGGAACTTCCGATCTAGGTTAATTTCTGGAGGTTTCTATATATAAGAGGTTTTGGCATCGAGAACAAGTCAGGGGGTCTCCGGGCTGTCCACGAGGTAGGGGGGCGCGCCTCCTACCCTCGTGGGCAGCCCGAGACTCTTCTGGCCCAACTCTTTTACTCCATGGCCTTCTTATGGTCCCAAAAAAAAGCTCCGTCAAGTTTCAGGTCAATTGGACTCCGTTTGGTTTTCCTTTTGTGCGATACTCTAAAACAAGAAAAAAACAGAAACTAGCACTGGGCTCTAGGTTAATAGGTTAGTCCCAAAAACCGTATAAAATAGCATATAAATGCATATAAAACATCCAAGGTTGATAATCTAATAGCATGAATACTTCATAAATTATAGATACGTTGGAGACGTATCAGCATCCCCAAGCTTAATTCCTGCTCGTCCTCGAGTAGGTAAATGATAAAAGAAATAATTTATGAAGTGTGAATGCTTGCAAGTGCACAAGTTTGATCAATGATAGTTCAATCACTTTTTCTAGCATCATTATATGTCATATCAGTAGCTCATCTTCATGAAACTTTTCATGATCAAGTAACAAGCTATTCACGTGTTAAAGTATAGATCATAAACTTTCTTGAAACTAACAAACTATATTCTCAGGCATCAGTCAATTGCAATTCATCTTATTTTCAGGAAGGGTCTATGTCAGAGCTTTGATTTAGCAAACTCCACATACTCAACTATCATTTAATCTTTCACAATTGCTAACACTCACGTGATATTTATGGGTTCAAAGTTTTAGTCGGACATAGTGAAAGATAGGGGCTTATAGATTCGCCTCCCAACATTTTACCTCAAGGGTAATGTCAACAATAATAGTTCATGATAACTTACATCCAATTGGATATATATATCGGGATCTTTCCAACACAATGTGCTTGCCAAAGGATAAAATATAAAAAAGGAAAGGTGAAGATCACCATGACTCTTGCATAAGGTAGAAGATAAAAGTAAAAGATAGGCCCTTCACAGAGGGAAGCAGAGGTTGTCATGCGCTTTTATGGTTGGATGCACAAATTCTTAATGCAAAAGAACGTCAATTTATATTTCCACTTGTGATATGGACCTTTATTATGCAGTCAAAAAAGCTTTTATTTCTTCCACATCACAAGATCGTATAAAGCTTATTTTCTCCACATTAATAGATCATACATATTTAGAGGGCAATTTTATTGCATGCACCGATGACACCTGACTTGAAGGATCTTACTCAATCCATAGGTAGGTATGGTGGACTCTCATGGCAAAACTTGTTTTAAGGGATGTTTGGAAGCACAAGTAGTATTTCTACTTGGTGCTAAGAATTTGGCTAGCATGAGAGGGAAAGGCAAGCTCAACATGTTGGATGATCCAAGACAATATACTTTATTTCGGATATAAGAAAACATAATCCATTATGTTGTCTTCCTTGTCTGACATCAACCTTTAGCATCTCATATTTTAATGAGTGCTCACAATTACAAAAGATGTCCAAGATAGTATATTTATATGTGAAATCTCTCTTCCTTCAATATTCTTTCATGAATTGTTCAAGTGACCAATTCTACGTTTGCTAACTTTCAATGAGTTTACTACCTATACTTATTATGTGTGCAGTCATTACTCCCCATTTTATAAGCATATGAAACATATATAAATTCAAATTTATGACATTATATTCATTCAACCATTTACTCATAGGATATACGTGAAGCACATGAGTAAATGACAAACTACTCCAAAAGATATAGGCGAAGAACACTGAGTAGTATAATAATTAACTAGCCATGGGAGGATTCTTTTTCATTCAATAATTCAGATCCAATGATTTTATTCAAACAACAAGTAAAATGAAAATACGCTCCAAGAAAAACACATATCATGTGACGAATAAAAATATAGCTCCGAGTAAGCTATACCGATAGTTACGAAGAGCGAAAAAAAGGGATGCCTTCCGGGGCATCCCCAAGCTTAGGCGCTTGAGTCTTCCTTGAATATTACCTTGGGGTGCCTTGGGCATCCCCAAGCTTAGGGTCTTTCCACTTCTTATTCTCCTCATATCGATATCTCACCCAAAGCTTTAAAACTTCAATCACACAAAACTTAACAAAACTTCGTGAGATAGGTTAGTATGATAAAGAGTAAACCATTCACTTTGGTACTGTCTAAGACAAGGTTCATAATTGTTCCCACACAATTTCTACTGTACCATACCATTTCTACAATTTATATTGAGAAATATAAGCCATAGAAACTAGAAAACAGGCAAACTATGCAATGAAAACAGAATCTGTCAGAAACAGAACTGTCTGTAATGATCTGAACTGTAACAATAATTCTGCTACTCCAAAAATTATGAAATAAATTTGTGGACGTGAGGAATTTGTCTATTAATCTTCTGCAAAAAGAATCAACTCTAAATATCTCTTATGTAAAAAATGGTAGCTAATCTCGTGAGTGCAAAGTTTCTGTTTTTTACCGCAAGATCACATTAACTTTCACCCAAGTCTTCCCAAAGGTCTTACTTGGCACTTTCATTGAAACAAAAGCTATAATACATGATTACTACAGTAGCTTAATCATGTAAACACACAAAAACAGTAAGGTTAAAGATTGGGTTGTCTCCCAACAAGCGCTTTTCTTTAATGCCTTTTAGCTAGGCATGATGATTTCAATGATGCCCACATAAAAAATAAGAATTGAAACACAAAGAGAGTGTCATGAAGAATATGACTAGCACATTTGAATCTAACCAACTTCCTATGCCTAGGAATTTTTTGAACACATAATTTAAAGGAACAACAATCAACTAGCATAGCAAGGCAAAACAAGTATAACTTCAAAACTTTAAGCACATAGAGAGGAAACTTGATATTATTGCAACTCCTACAAGCATATATTCCTCCCTCATAATAATTTTCAGTAGCATCATGAATAAATTCAACAATATAACCATCACATAAAGCATTCTTTTCATGATCTACAAGCATAGAAATTTTTCTACTCTCCACATAAGCAAAATTCTTCTCATTCGGAATGGCGGGATCACTAGTTCCTAAAGTTGACACTCTTCCAAACCCGCTTTAGATGATAGTATTATTCAGACTACAAAATATATAAGTGAAGTTCATGGATCATTCTACAATTAATATAGACTAACCAATATCCCAGCTCACAATATATAAATGAAGCACACGAAGCATTCTATAAAACCATACTCAAAAGATTTAAGCGAAGCGCAAAGAGCATTCTATAAGGTCATACTCAAAAGATATAAGTGAAGCACATGAATTATTCTATAAATCAATGAAGGGCTATCTCATACTAGCATGGTTCTTAAAGGAAAAAACAAAAACACAAATGACACAAAATGTGAACAAAACAAAAACCGAGGTATACCGATAATTGTTGAAGAAGAAAGATGGGATGCCAACCGGGGCATCCCGAAGCTTAGATGCTTGAGTATCCATAAAATATTTACTTGGGGTGCCTTGGGCATCCCCAAGCTTCAACTATTGGCTCTCTTTATTCTTCTCACATCGGTAACTCCTCGTTCTTCGAACACTTCATCCACAAAAACTTTGTGAGATCCCTTAGTATAATAAAGCAAATCACTACCTTTAGGTACTGTTTCAAACTCATTCCAATTTCATATTAGAACTATATATACTGTATTCCAACTTCAACATGGTTCATACCCCCCGATACTACCCATAGATTCATCAAAATAAGTGATCAACACATAGAGAACAGAATCTGTCTAAAACAGGACATTCTGTAGTAATCTGGAGGTTTAGTAAACTTCTGTAACTCCAAGAAATTATGAAATAAATTTGAAAATTTGAAAAATTTGTACAGAAGTAATTTGCAAAAAGTTTCAGGCCCATTTGACTTTCCAGTAAAAAATGTAAATTCAGGCACTACAGCCAAAGTTTCTGTTTTTGTTCTGCACATAGCAAACAAGCAATCTAATCATCCTAAAACCAAAGCTTGGCACATTATTTTTATAATACAATGGGTATATACAAGGGGATAATTATTTACAGAGAAACTTCCGTGAAAATTCTACATTGTTTCCGTGAGCATGAACACAAGTGCTCAAGGTCGACCCTCACTTCTTCAATGCATAACTTTCCAATCAGTTCTCTTTTTGAAAAAAAAATAGGCATGAGAGGCAAGTAAATTTTTTTGTATTTTAATTCTTATAAAAAAAATTGTATGTTTCACCCACGACTAAATAGAAACAAAAAGGAAAAACTAAATCTACTTAGTGAAGAAAGCAAACAAGCATACACGAGAATATCAACCCACGCTATTGCTCGGCAGCGGTGCGGAAAAGAGCTTGATAATCCCTAAGTGAAGGGAATCATCGGAGCAATTTCCAAAGGTGGAAGTGATAAGTATGGAGTGTCGAACCCACAAGGAGCTAAAGGTAAGATCAATATTCTCTCAAGCCCTATCTACCACCGTCACGACTCACGCATTACACGAACGTTTGCTTCCAACTAGAAACGAGAAATAAAACTATGTTGTGGGTATGAAGAGGATAACTTTGCATGGTGTCGGAGAGCTAAAACATAAAAGTAGGTGTTGTTATCATAAAGTTAGAATATATTACTAAATATTATAAATAGCGAGTGTGGAATAATGATGGATCGGTGTGCGGAATTGTCCTAGGCAATTGTTAACAAGACCGGTAGTCGTCATTGCAATTTAATATGAGGGAGAGGCATAAGCTAACATACTTTCTCTTCTTGGATCATATGCACTTATGATTGGAACTCTAGCAAGCATCCGCAACTACTAAAGATCATTAAGGTAAAACCCAACCATAGCATTAAAGCATAAAGTCCTCTTTATTCCCATACGCAACAACCCCCTTACTCGGGTTTGTGTTTCAGACACTCACCAACCCACTATAAGCGAATCATGAACGTATTGCAACACCCTACAGCGGAAATCCCTCACGCTTGCGCGACACGGAGGGCACCATAGGGCAGCACCAAAAAAACATACAGCTCGTACCAATCTAGATCATCAATCAACCCAAAGACAAAGGATATCTACTCAAAACATCATAGGATGGCAACACATAATTGGATCATAATATGTGGCATAAAGCACCATGTTCAAGAAGGGATTACAGAGGGGTGCGGGAGAGTGGACCGCGTAAAAGAGATGAGGATGGTGATGTTGATGAAGACGATCACCGCAGCGATGATTCCCCTCCCGACGGCACTCCGGCGCCATCGAGAGAGAGGAGGAGAGGTTCTCCCGCTTGTGCTTCCACCTCCATGGCCTCCCTAGATGGGGAGAGGTTCTCCTCTGGTCCTTGGCCTTCATGGCGATGATGGCCCTCCGGGATCCTCCTCCATGGCCTCCGTGATGATGACCCCTCCAGCAGGGTGCTTGGGAGAGGGCCTAGATTGATTTCTCGTGGCTACAGAGGCTTGCGGCGTAAACTTCCGATCTAGGTTAATTTACGGAGGTTTCTATATATATAAGAGGTTTTGGCGTCGAGAACAAGTCAGGGGGTCTTGGGCTGTCCATGAGGTAGGGGGCGCGCCCAGGCCTCCCACCCTCGTGGGCAGCCCGGGACTCTTCTGGCCCAACTCTTTTACTAAATGGCCTTCTTATGGTCCAAAAATAAGCTCCGTCAAGTTTCAGATCAATTAGACTCCGTTTGGTTTTCCTTTTCTGCGATATTCTAAAACAAGAAAAAAAAACAGAAACTGGCACTGGGCTCTAGGTTAATAGGTTAGTCCCAAAAACCATACAAAATAGCATATAAATGCATATAAAACATCCAAGGTTGATAATAATAGCATGAATACTTCATAAATTATAGATACGTTGGAGACGTATCATAGTCGTACGTCTTCACGATCGACCGATCCTAGTACTGAACGTACTTCACCTCCGTGATGTGCACATGTTCAGCTCGTTGACGTCCCACGAACTCACGATCCAGTAGAGCTTCGAGGGAGAGTTTCGTCGGTACAACGGCATGATGACGGTGATGATGAAGCTACCGGCGCAGGGCTTCCCCTAAGAACTACTACGATATGACCGAGGTGGATTATGGTGGAGGGGGGCACCGCACACGGCTAAGAGATCAATGATCAACTTGTGTGTCTATGGGGTGCCCTCCCCGTGATATAAAGGAGTGGAGGAGGGAGGGCGGCCCTCTACTATGGCGCTACTGGGAGTCCTACTCCCACTGGGAGTAGGATTCCCCCCTTTCCAAGTAGTAGGAGTAGGAGAGAAGGAAGGGGAAGAGAGAAGAGAAGGAAGGAGGGGGCACCGCCCCTCCCCCTAGTCCAAAGCGCGCGGCCTGCCCTAGGCAGCCCTCTCTCCCCTAAAGCCCAATAAAGCCCATATACTCCCCGGCGAATTCCCGTAACTCTCCCAGATTCGATAAATACTGAACAACTGTAACCTTTTCGATGTCCGAATATAGCCTTCCAATATATTGATATTTACGTCACAAACATTTCGAGACTCCTCGTCATGTCCCTGATCTCATCCGGGACTACGAACAACCTTCGGTACATCAAAACACATAAACTCATAATACCGATCGTCACTTAACGTTAAGCGTGCGGACCCTACGGGTTCGAGAACTATGTAGACATGACTGAGACTCATCTCTGGTCAACAACCAACAGCGGAACCTGGATGCTCATACTGGCTCCTACATATTCTACGAAGATCTTTATCGGTCAAACCGCATAACAACATAAGTTGTTCCCTTTGTCATCGGTATGTTACTTGCCCAAGATTCGATCGTCGGTATCTCAATACCTAGTACAATCTCGTTACCGGCAAGTCTATTTACTTGGTACGTAATGCATCATCCCGCAACTAACTCATTAGTTACATTGCTTGCAAGGCTTATAGCGATGTGCATTACCGAGAGGGCCCAAAGATACCTCTCCGAAAATCGGAGTGACAAATCCTAATCTTGATCTATGCCAACTCAACAAGTACCATCAGAGACACCTGTAGAGCACCTTTATAATCACCCGATTACGTTGTAGGATGTTTGGTAGCACACAAAGTGTTCCTCCGTATTCGGAAGTTGCATAATCTCATAGTTATAGGAACATGTATAAGTCATGAGAAAGCAATAGCAATATACTAAACGATCAAATGCTAAGCTAACGGAATGGGTCAAGTCAATCACATCATTCTCTAATGATGTGATCCCCTTAATCAAGTGACAACTCATGTCTATGGCTAGGAAACTTAACCATCTTTGATTCAACGAGCCAGTCAAGTAGAGGCATACTAGTGACACTCTGCTTATCTATGTATCCACACATGTACTAAGTTTCTGGTTAATACAATTCTAGCATGAATAATAAACATTCATCATGATATAAGGAAATGTAAATAACAACTTTATTATTGCCTCTAGGGCATATTTCCTTCAGAGGGGGGGGGGGGGGTCACCACTTCCTCGGCGGGCCTTCGCCCTTCCGGGCAGCTATAGGCGTCAGCGGCTGGTGGAGGGTCTTGGTCGTCTGACGAGTAGGTGCAACTGTCACCGTCGTCGGAGTCGGAGTCCGAGAGGACGATGAACCCTTCATCCGGCGGACCACCTTGTCCTTGTCCTGCTTCAACTTGGCGACCCAAGCCTTCTCGGCCGCTGCCTCCTTCGCTTCGCGCTCTGATACGTCTCCAACGTATCTATAATTTTTGATTGCTCCATGCTATATTATCTACTGTTTTGGACCATATTGGGCTTTATTTTCCACTTTTATATTACTTTTGGGACTAACCTATTAACCGGAGGCCCAGCCTGCATTTGTTGTTTTTGCCTATTTCAAAGTGCTTCAAGAAACGGAATATCAAACGGAGTCCAAACGGAATGAAACCTTCCGGAACGTGATTCTCTCACGAACATGATCCGGAGACTTGGACCCTATGTCAAGCAACCAACAGGGAAGGCACGAGGTAGGCGCGCCCTCCACCCTCGTGGGCCCCCTGCTCCTCCACCGACGCATTTCTTCCTCCTATATATACCTATGTACCCCGAACGATCGAATCACGGAGCCAAAAACCTAATTCCATCGCTGCAACTTCTCTCAGATCCGTGAGATCCCATCTTGGGGCTGTTCCGAGTTCACCGAAGGGGAATCCACCACGGAGGGCTTCTACATCATCATAGCCTCTTCGATGAAGTGTGAGTAGTTTACCTCAGACCTTCGGGTTCATAGTTAGTAGCTAGATGGCTTCTTCTCTCTTTTGGATCTCAATACAATGTTCTCCCCCTCTCTCGTGGAGATCTATTCGATGTAATCTTCTTTTTGCGGTGTGTTTGTTGAGATCGGTGAATTGTGGGTTTATGATCAAGATTATCTATGAGCAATATTTGAATCTTCTCTGAATTCTTTTATGTATGATTGGTTATCTTTGCAAGTCTCTTCGAATTATCCGCTTGGTTTGGCCAACTAGATTGGTAGTTCTTGCAATGGGAGAAGTGCTTAGCTTTGGGTTCAATCTTGCGTGTCCTTTCCCAAAGTGATGTAAGGGCAGCAAAAGGCACGTGTATTGTTGCCATCAAGGATAACAAGATGGGTTTTTATCATATTGCATGAATTTATCCCGCTACATCATGTCATCTTGCTTAAGGCGTTACTCTGTTTTCATTAACTTAATACTCTAGATGCATGCTTTGGATAGCGGTCGATGAGTGGAGTAATAGTAGTAGATGCAGTGTGAGTCGGTCTACTTGTCTCGACGTGATGCCTATATACATGATCATACCTAGATACTCTCATAACTATGCTCAATTTCGCCAATTGCTCAACAGTAATTCGCTCACCCACCGTAAAATACTTATGCTCTTGAGATAAGTCACTAGTGAAATCTATGGCCCCCGGGTCTATTCTCTATCATATCAATCTTCCATCACTTTATTATTGCTTTGCTTTTTACTTTGCTTTTTATTTTACTTTGCATCTTTATACCAAAAATACCAAAAATATTATCTATCATCTCTATCGCATCTCACTCACGTAAGTGACCGTGAAGGGATTGACAACCCTAATCGCGTTGGTTGCGTTGAGCTATTTGTTTTTATTAGGCAGTTACGAGGGACTTGCAGCATGGCCTCCTCTTTGGATTGATACCTTGGTTTTCAAAAACTGAGGAAATACTTACGCTACTCTGCTGCATTATCCTCTCCTCTTCGGGGAAATCCAACGCGAAGCTCAAGAGGTAGCAAGAAGAATTTCGCGCTGTTGCTGTCGGGGAGTCTACATAAAAGTCAACATACCAAGTACCCATCACAATCCCTTATCTCTCGCATTACATTATTTGCCATTTGCCTCTCGCTTTCCTCTCCCCACTTCACCTTGCCGTTTTTATTCGCCTCTCTTTTCCATTTACCTCTTTTCGCCGCTTCTCCCTCACCATGTCGGAATTAAAAAGATTTGGGGGTCCTCTCCCGAAGTTCTAGTGCTTTAGACAATCCTGCTATCTTATCTAAACTCATAAATAAAAATGCTATGGAAAAACCTGCCGGAATTATCAATGAAAACCTTAGCAATTTTGATGAAGAAGATTCTGGAATATTTCGTTATTTACTTGATGAATCTTTGAAAGATGCTTGTATAGGCTATTAAGAATCCGTGCTAGCTATGTACCCCAATACCAGATTGAGGTTTACTTAAAAAGCTTTTATGTTGGGTTACCCGCTTCGTTCAAACAAGTCTTGGATTCTATTTTTGAAGAGGGTTTTCTTGAAGGGGACCCCATAGATACCTATGAAAAGATGAAAACTATATTTTGGCACCCGTTAATCTAGAAAGTTGAAATTACATCTCTTTTGCTTTCTTGCCAAAACGAATCTATCAAAGAGATAAAAGCTAGCCTAGATGCCAACTTCCGTAGCATACTTAATCTTTCTTCTACCATTAATGGCCATGTACTTTGTCAAAATAGAAGGATTAATTCCATAGATAGCAAGTTTGCTCTCTTCTTCCCTAAAACCAAAGATGGCAACACCTAGATCTATCCTTCCTTTTATGCCTAGCTGGGGGCGTTAAACGATAGCGCTTGTTGGGTGGCAACCCAATTTTCTTTTTGTTTTTTGTTTTTTGTTTCTGTTTAGGAATAAATAATCCATATACCTTCTGTTTAGATGTGGTTTTATGTCTTAATTAGTGTTTGTGCCAAGTTAAACCTATAGGATCTTCTTGGATGATAGTTATTTGATCTTGCTCTAATTTCCAGAAACTTTCGGTTCACGAAAACAATTACAAATCACCAGAATGTGATAAAATAGTGATTCCAATTGCTGCTGATCAATAAACAAATTGCCTAGGTCTTCCTATTTTGGCTGAATTTTTGGAGTTCCCGAAGTTTGCATTAGTTACAGATTACTACAGACTGTTCTGTTTTTGACAGATTCTGTTTTTCGTGTGTTGTTTGCTTATTTTGATGAATCTATGGCTAGTAAAATAGTTTATAATCCATAGAGAAGTTGTAATACAGTAGGTTTAACACCAATATAAATAAAGAATGAGTTCATTACAGTACCTTGAAGTTATCTTTTGTTTTCTTTCGCTAACGGAGCTAACGAGATTTCTGTTGAGTTTTGTGTTGTGAAGTTTTCAGGTTTTGGGTGAAATTTTTTTGATGGATTATGGAACAAGGAGCGGCAAGAGCCTAAGCTTGGGTATGCCCATGGCACCCCGATAATCTAAGGACACCAAAATTGAAGCTTGGGGATGCCCGGAAGGCATCCCTCTTTCATCCACTTCCATCGGTAACTTTACTTGGAGCTATATTTTTATTCACCACATGATATGTGTTTTGCTTGGAGCGTCTTGTATGATTTGAGTCTTTTGCTTTTAGTTTACCACAATCATCCTTGCTGTACACACCTTTTGAGAGAGCCATACATGAATTGGAATTTGATAGAATACTCTATGTGCTTCACTTATATCTTTTGAGCTATATAGTTTTGCTCTAGTGCTTCACTTATATCTTTTAGAGCACGGTGGTGGATTTGTTTTAAAGAAACTATTGGATGCTTCACTTAGATTATTTTGAGAGTCTTAAATAGCATGGTAATTTGCTTAATAATAATAATATGCTTGGTATTCAAGATTTGTAAAACTTTCTTTTGAGTGCGTTGAATACTAAGAAAAGTTTGATGCTTGATAATTGTTTTGAGATATGGAGGTAGTAATATTAGAGTCATGCTAGTTGAGTAGTTGTGAATTTGAGAAATACTTGTGCTAAAGTTTGTGATTCCCGTAGCATGCACGTATGGCGAACCGTTATGTGATGAAGTCGGAGCATGATTTATTTATTGATTGTCTTCCTTATGAGTGGCGGTCGGGGAATGGCGATGGTCTTTTCCTACCAATCTATCCCCCTAGGAGCATGCTGGCGTAATACTTTGCTTTGATAACTTATAGATTTTTGCAATAAGTATATGAGTTCTTTATGACTAATGTTGAGTCCATGGATTATAATGCACTTTTCTCACCCTTCCACCATTGCTAGCCTTTCTAATACCGCCAAGACTTTTTCGCCGGTATCATGCACCCACCATATACCTTCCTCAAAACAGCCACCATACCTACCTATTATGGCATTTCCATAGCCATTCCGAGATATATTGCCATGCAACTTTCCAATTGCTCCGTTAATTATGACACGCTCCATCATTGTCATATTGCTTAGCATGATCATGTAGTTGACATCGTATTTGTGGCAAAGCCACCATTCATAACTCTTTCATACATGTCACTCGTGAATCATTGCATATCCTGCACATTCCACGAGGAGGCATACACATAGAGTCATATTTTGTTCTAAGTATCGAGTTGTAATTGTTGAGTTGTAAGTAAATAAAAGTGTGATGATCATCATTTTTAGAGCATTGTCCCAAGTGAGGAAAGGATGATGGAGACTATGATTCCCCCACAAGTCGGGATGAGACTCCGGACGAAAAATAAATAAATAAAAAGAGAAAGAAAAGAGGCCATAAAAAAAGAGAGAGAGAAAAGGCCCAAATAAAAAAATAAAAAAATGAGAGAAAAAGAGAGAAGGGACACTGTTACTATCCTTTTACCACACTTGTGCTTCAAAGTAGCACCATGATCTTCATGATAGAGAGTCTCTCATTTTGTCACCTTCATATACTAGTGGGAATTTTTCATTATAGAATTTGGCTTGTATATTCCAATGATGGGCTTCCTCAAATTTCCCTAGGTCTTCGTGAGCAAGCGAGTTGGATGCACACCCACTTAGTTTCTTTTTGTTGAGCTTTCATATACTTATAGCTCTAGTGCATCCATTGCATGTCAATCCCTACTCACTCACATTGATATCTATTGATGGGCATCTCCATAGCCCGTTGATATGCCTAGTTGATGTGAGACTATCTTCTCCCTTTTTGTCTTCTCCACAACCATCATTCTATTCCACATATAGTGCTATATCCATGGCTCACGCTCATGTATTGCGTGAAGATTGAAAAAGTTTTGAGAATGTCAAAAGTATGAAACAATTGATTGGCTTGTCATCGGGGTTGTGCATGATTTAAATACTTTGTGTGGTGAAGATAGAGCATATCCACACTCTATGATTTTGTAGGGATAACTTTCTTTGGCAATGTTATTTTGAGAAGACATGGATTGCTTTGTTAGTATGCTTGAAGTATTATTATTTTTATGTCAATATTAAACTTTTGTCTTGAATCTTTCGAATCTGAATATTCATACCACAATTAAGAAGAATTACATTGAAATTATGCCAAGTAGCACTCCGCATCAAAAATTATCTTTTTATCATTTACCTACTCGAGGACGAGCAGGAATTATGCTTGGGGATGCCTCGACACGTCTCCAACGTATCTATAATTTTTATTGCTCCATGCTATATTATCTACTATTTTGGACCATATTGGGCTTTATTTTCCACTTTTATATTACTTTTGGGACTAACCTATTAACCGAAGGCCCATCCCAGATTTGCTGTTTTTTTTGCCTATTTCAGTGTTTCGAAGAAACGGAATATCAAACGGAGTCCAAACGGAATGGAACCTTCGGGAACGTGATTTTCTCACCGAACATGATCCAGGAGACTTTGACCTACGTCAAGCAACCAGCAGGAAGGCACGAGGTAGGGGGAGCGCCTCCCTCCCCCAAAGCGCGCCGCCTCCACCCTCGTGGGCCCCTGCTGCTCCTCCGACGCATTTCTTCTTCCTCCTATATATACCTACGCATTCTCAACGATGAGAGACGGAGCCAAAAACCTAATTCCACCGCCAAGCAACTTTTCAGATCGGAGATCCCATCTTGGGGCCTGCTCGGAGCTCATGGGAAGGGAATGCACCACGGAGGGCTTCTACATCATCATAGCCTCTTCGATGAAGTGTGAGTAGTTTACCTCAGACCTTCGGGTTCATAGTTAGTAGCTAGATGGCTTCTTCTCTCTTTTTGGATCTCAATACAATGTTCTCCCCCTCTCTCGTGGAGATCTATTCGATGTAATCTTCTTTTGCGGTGTGTTTGTTGAGACCGATGAATTGTGGGTTTATGATCAAGATTATCTATGAGCAATATTTGAATCTTCTCTGAATTCTTTTATGTATGATTGGTTATCTTTGCAAGTCTCTTCGAATTATCCCTTTTGTTTGGCCAACTAGATTGGTAGTTCTTGCAATGGGAGAAGTGCTTAGCTTTGGGTTCAATCTTGCGGTGTCCATTCCAAGTGACAGAAGGGGCAGCAAGGCACGTATTGTATTGTTGCCATCGAGGATAACAAGATGGGGTTTTTATCATATTGCATGAATTTATCCCTCTACATCATGTCATCTTGCTTAAGGCGTTACTCGTTTTCATTAACTTAATACTCTAGATGCATGCTTTGGATAGCAATCGATGAGTGGAGTAATAGTAGTAGATGCAAAAGGTGGAGTCGGTCTACTTGTCTCGGACGTGATGCCTATATACATGATCATACCTAGATACTCTCATAACTATGCTCAATTACATCAATTGCTCAACAAGTAATTCATTCACCCACCGTAAAATACTTATGCTCTTGAGATAAGTCACAAGTGAAATCTATGGCCCCGGGCTATTCTCTATCATATCAATCTTCCATCACTTTATTATTGCTTTGCTTTTTATTTTACTTTGCATCTTTATACCAACAATACCAAAAATATTATCTATCATCTCTATCAGATCTCACTCTCATAAGTGACCGTGAAGGGATTGACAACCCCTAATCGCGTTGGTTGCGTTGAGCTATTTGTTTTGGTGTAGGTACGAGGGACTTGCGCGTGGCCTCCTACTAGATTGATACCTTGGTTCGCAAAAACTGAGGGAAATACTTACGCTACTCTACTGCATTATCCTCTCCTCTTCGGGGAAATCCAATGCAAGCTCAAGAGGTAGCACGCTCCGACTGCTCAATAGCAAGCAGGAGCGCCTTGGCGTTTTCCGTCGAAGACGACGAGAATCCATCTCCATCGTCGTGAGCGGTCGGCGATAGGCCCATGCGAGGAGACGCGCGTCTCATCAGGGTCCGCCTCGCTCATGGGCGGCGGCACGTGAGACTACTCCATCAAGGCCCCTCTCCTGCACGCCGCCTTTCGCCTCTCCGCTGGCGCCTCCGATTTTGGAGGGCGCATCTTGGCCAGCCAAGACGGGAGCTAGCCGACGGTGTCCGGACTAGGGGTACTCACCACGTTGTCTCCTCGGGACCGCTTAGATTGGGCGAGGACCCCCCATGGCCGTATAGTCATGGGCCGCCTCGGACAGCCGGCGACATGCACGAGGAAGATTCCACAAGACTTGGTGATCAAGACAAGGACTCCTCTCCACCGCGTGATTCGGCTAGGACTCTTATTATCCTAGGCCTCGGTGCACTATATAAACCGAGGCCAAAGTGCTAGTCGATAGATCATCATGACATTACTCATAGGCTAGACTTCTAGGGTTTAGCCATTATGATCTCGTGGTAGATAAACTCTTGTAATACTCATATCATCAAGATCAATCAAGCAGCAAGTAGGGTATTACCTCCATCAAGAGGGCCCGAACCTGGGTAAACATTGTGTCCCCCGTCTCCTATTACCATCGATTCTAGACGCACAGTCGGGACCCCCTACCCGAGATCCGCCAGTTTTGACACCGACATTGGTGCTTTCATTGAGAGTTCCGCCGTGTGTTCGGCAAGGGATCGATGGCTCGCCCGCAGATCAACTGCGACGCCGGCATCTTCGTCGCCGGCTCGAACTGGTCACCTTGGCTCGACCGAGGACCGCGCTCCGTCTTCGATCGTCATGTTCGGACGGGGGTCTTCATCAACATCAACTCCGATCTCTATCATGATCATAGAGCAATTATCCATGGAGCTCGGGGGCTCAACGTCAACATTGCCCTCGGGTGGCCGTGCTGTTTTTTGGATAGCGGACTTGTATCCGCCGTCACCGCCTCCGCGAGCATCGGTTTGACGATTACTTCGGTGGAATAGTGCAGAATTAAGTCTATAACAGCCATGCAAAATTTCACCGAGTTCCGATGGAGGAATCTCCGGCAATCTACGATATACCAGAGCCCTGTCAAATCTGGACGAGAATCCGGACGAGTTTAGGGCGTGGCCTCCAGAGCCCGGCTCGGAGGTCTTTTGGAAGATCCAACCATTCATCTGCAGCGGAATTCCCATATCTACCACCCCTCCAACTTTCAGCTCGATCCGACGGTTCAAACTCCGAGAACCTTCCGATGAGTGGACCAATTTTTCGATCTGTTTTCTGCGCGAATACGGATCCGCCCCGAATGCATGTTTCTTTATGAACGTGATATTGGACAACCTTATTAAAGGAATTTTCTCCTAGGGTATTGTGCGTTGTTTTTAAACATGTGCCCATACAATTTTAAGCCTTCTCTGAGGTAATCTTCACCATCACGCTGGTGTCAAACCAGTCCGGCAATATTACCCCACGGCTGCCGACTGCGCTGACACGCCGTCGCTTTGTTGAGCCGAGCTCAACTTCTTCGGATCTTCAACTCGGCGAGCCGAACAAGAGTTCGGAATCGTCAAGTATAAATCATCACCAACATCGCCGCCACACGGATTACACGGAGCGGGCACACCGGCATCACCGCATGGCCACTTCATCAAACCGGCATTGACCGCGTCACAAATTATGACCTGCGTCGGCCCGGCCGTCTCCTTACCGACATGCTCCGTCACCTCGTCTGGACCGGGGGCTTCACCATATCTTCATCAACATACTCCGGAGACTTCGGCGTCACCAGCCGACCAGCTTCGTCACGTTAGCTGGACCGGGGGCCTTGCCTCGGCGAGCCAACCTTTGCCAGCATCACCATGCCGTCGCTTTATCGCCCATCAAGCAATGGGTGTGCGGATCGAGTCCCAATTTTTGGAGTAACCTCTCTTCAGATTGCTACAACAGATAAACCAGGTGCTATTAATCCTAGTATTTTTTCTTGCTTGAGTTTATTTTTCCCAAGGAATGATTACTCTAGTTTGTTTCATCATCTGTACACAGGTCTATCAAATGGTGGCCGCATTAACGACGGCCGCCTAGTGGTTCGGTCAGTTTCCGTATACAGTTCGGCGAATGCCGCATCCGGAACTCGGACCGGCCTGTGAATTCAGGCTTTGCCACGCCTACACCGTGTCACGCCACCGCATCGACATTGACTTGGCGCCAGCCACATCTCTTTAAATAAATTATTTTATGTAAAAGCAATTATGCAAGGATTTTATATATATTTATATTATCCTTTTTTGGACCGAACTATCTTATGTGTGTAGGTAATCAACTTCGACTACGTCATGCGGTCACTTCGGCAAGTCGACATTGTCATCCCAATCGGCATAAATTGGCTCGCATGATCACCTTGTTGGTCGAATTGCCATGCAAACATGTTGATTTGCCTCGGTGACTTCAAGGCGTCATCGAGAGGGTTCTACCTCGTTGGGTGTTCGGCACACCGGCCATATTCCTTTAATTATTCACTTTGCATAAATTATTAATTATGCAACACTTTTTAATTTACTATACTATTATCTCCGGCTTGCACTATTTTCTCAGGCATGTGCGCTAGCTGTCACCTTGGCGTATCACCTACCACGCTCACCTCGGCTAGGGCGGGCTTGGCCCGTCATCACTTCATTAACCCACACCGGAGACTTCGGCGTCACACTGCCGGCCTGCTCCGTCGCCTCGGTCGGACTGGTGTTCCACCTCACCACATTGGTTGTACTATGTCGCCACTTCGGAGTGCCGAGCTCTTCACTCCGCCACCTCGGGACCGGCTTGAGGGCTGGGACCTCGTCCCGCCGTAAGCTCGGACCGCTTACCAAGCACATTAACCAGCTAAGTCCCTTTCATGCTCAAAGTCTTAAAATTTTAAATTTTGTTCGGTTCGACTAAGCATTATACTTTTTTGACAAAAAGTTGTTTGTGAAAAACTTCCTTGTCATAACTTTGTTTGTGACACACAAATTCAAATACCCCGTTTATTTGGGGGCTTCCTTTATGAAGCCTTTCCTCTTACAAATGATTATACTTGCACCATGTTGACTTAAGTGATTTGCAAGCTGGGTTGCCTTGCTCCTGTGTTTACCCCTACGTTCCCGATTGTTCGGCTAGGAGTAAAGGGAGCACCTCTGCGATTGTCATGACCGGGTCATCCGAGCTCTGACCTCAGACTGGGTGAAGCCGAAAGCTAGCGCTCTTATTGTTTTCAATCATGGTCGGCACACAACGGAACTCATGAGTACAAAAAATCTATTGCACAAGTCTCATAGTAACAATGAGCACCGAAGAAAGGCATCAGTGGAGGTACTATTTTCTTCGAAGATGCTTCTTACACTTTGTCAGTAATATAGCATAAGCTCCCTAAGCGCGCTTTATGCATTACAGCCTTTATAGCCCGATTGCTGGTTATCGGAAACACCGTCGATATTACGAACAATTGGAGTACATAACACTCTTGACCCTTGACCGAAGAGGGAGAAGCCGACGGTCGGTTAAGACGCGTTTAAAGTTCGGTGAACACAGATATGATATAAGTATGCCGTTACATATAATCATTATACATAAAATAAACATATATCACCAGTATTTGTATTCAGTATACAAGCGTTGCCTTCTGTAATTATCGTTATAAAGCCATAAATATGCATCGAATTGACTTAAGATTTTGGCCAAGCTGGGTTGCCTGGCTCCTGTGCTAACCCCTATGTTCCTGATTGTTCGGCTAGGTGGTAAAGGGAGCACCTCTGTGATTGTTTACTACCGGGTCATTCGAGTAAGTACCTCAGACTGGGTGAAGCCGAAAGGTAGCAACCTTAAAGGATCACATTGGTCGGCAACGACGGAAGTGAAATTTTCTGGTTCATTAATACCATAGAGTTCGGGAACTTTCCCCGAACTAAATCCTCAATATTTTCCTCCCACATTGATCGGAGGTGAGGTTTCAAGATCATGATAAGCATGACGACCCAAAGAAAGGAACCGATAGCGGGACTATTTTCTTTGGAAGATGTTTCTTATGTTAAAATGTAATATAACATATCTCTCCGTGTACCTTTGTTTATAAAACCGTATGGCCGGATTGCCTTGTTTTCCACAAATCTTTGCCCTTATAACAGCTTTATAAAGTAGGAAACACTCCTCGGCTACTGGCCGAAGACGTTGAAGCCAATGGTTGGTCAGCAAAGTTTTGTACAATGCGGATCCGAGCATTAGTGACGCAAAGTACTTAGGATACATAGAGTCATTACACATAATTTGTGATTTTACTATGGAGATCGATCCTTAATTCGGCCACCCGTGCCCGCATTAAGGCTCGGGGGCTACTAGGCTTCGGGCTTATTATTTACAAACGTTAAAGGGGCACAATGATCCCCTGATCTGGTATTGCCACCCGACCAGTGTCTCGGGGGCTGCTGCATCACTTATTCAATGTAGAGAATTCAAAGTGCTCAGTGTTCGGCATGACCGAACTATGGGCAAACGCGTCTTCGGACAACAATAGGTACCATCTGGACCTATCTGGCATCAAGCTAATATGTTGCGGCAACTTCTCAAGACCCTCTCTCAAGGGCACGTTAGCGATCACTATTATCTCTAATATATTACTGCTGCGTTTCTATTCCAACGTATGCTGCCGAGCTAGGAATTGATCCTCAGGCCGATTTCGCGCATCGACCTGATGCTCGGGGCTACTAGGATCAGTGGTTTCATGTTTTCCTTCAGGTGCATCTCGGGTTTTAGACTAACACACACCTTGAGGGCTACTGGTCATACATATTGATAGCAAATAAATTTACACGCATCCAAAATCAGCCCAAGCCCGAGGTGGTGCACCACCTCGGAAGTAGTCTGGCGTAAAGCTCGGGCGCCAGTGGCTGGCTCCATAGAGGGCATTCCCGGCATTAAGCTCGGCTAAACTCCTTCAACTTTTTTGAACCAAGGTGATCTATGACACCTCGGATATAGTCCGGCATTGGAGCTCGGATACATTCCGGCATTGCAGCTTGGAAGCGGTCTGGCGTTGGTGCTCGGCTGCAAAAGATACCTCGAATACGGTCCGGCGTTGGAGCTCGGATGCGAGAGGACACCGCCGCACGGGAAACACTTCAAACCCAAGGTGGGCGTAAATATAACGAGGCATTGATAAAGGTCGATAACTTAAAAGGGGCTCCTTGGATATCCGACGTATAAATGCTTCGGATTTACTTCGGCGATCCTCAAGATCGAAGATGAGAAGATTTGTTGAACCAGTTTTCAAGACCGACGACCGAAGATGAAGAACAGTTCGGAAGAATCGAGGAGCGTCCCCAACTTGAAGACCGGTTCAGGGGGGCTATCGACGGCCCCTGGACTAGGGGTACTCACCACGTCGTCTCTGATCGCTTAGATTGGGCCGAGGACCCCCATGGTCAGATACTCATGGGGCGATTCGGACAGCCGATGACATGCACGAGGAAGATTCCACAAGACTTGGTGATCAAGACAAGGACTCCTCTCCACCGGCGTATTCGGCTAGGACTCTTGTTATCCTAGGCCTCTGGTACACTATATAAACCGAGGCCAGGCTAGTCGATAGATCATCATGACATTACTCATAGGCTAGACTTCTAGGGTTTAGCCATTACGATCTCGTGGTAGATCAACTCTTGTAATACTCATATCATCAAGATCAATCAAGCAGGAAGTAGGGTATTACCTCCATCAAGAGGGCCCGAACACAGGTAAACATTGTGTCCCCTGCCTCCTGTTACCATCGATCCTAGACGCACAGCCTGGGACCCCTACCCGAGATCCGCCGGTTTTGACACCGACACTAGCACCCACCGCTGATCGTGTGGTGGAGAGGCCGGCGGGGGAAGGAGAAGGAGCGAGGGCGGTGCGGATCACATTGCTCAAGGCTGCTGCTGCCAGCGTGATGGGAGGGTCCATCGGCTCAGCGTTCAAGGCTGTCGGGGGAGCTGGAGACGCCTGATTCGGAGATGTCGCGGTCTCCCTTGAGTCAGCCTTCCAACAAGAATGCGGAGGGCCATCTCATCCTCGTAAATGGTCGAGCTCGAGTCGAGTCATTGTCGGAGCTGGTCATCGTCGTGGATGGGATCGAAATCGAAGAGGGAGGGGAGAGGATGGAGCGAGAGAGTGAGTTAGGGTTTGGAGCGAGGCGTCCGGATTGGGGTTTTTTGTGGGACAGCCGTGGGTCGGTGGTGGACCGAGCTTTGTCGGTGACGAGCCCGCAAGGCGTGGCGAGCCACCCCATATCCGCCTATATTTGGATTGGATATGAGGGATGCTTGGGTCGGCCAGAAACATTTGTCCATGGTTTCAGATGGTCGGTTGAATCGATTTTTTTGACCGACCAATGACCTGACGACTTGCCCGGACGTTTGAGACAGGCATGGGAGATGCTCTAAGAGCCCGGGCACATGTGCAGCGCGTTTCATCAGCGTAACTTCCCACACCGTTGCATACATGGATGAGTCTATTTAGGACATATCTAGATGTTACATAGTTATGTCACATCTATCCTGATGTCTACTATGTTTGTGGTCTGATTTGTTTTGTCTCAGTTTTTTTCCTTGTTGCTGCGTCATTTGTGGGAACTTAGATGTAACGTTCTTAGAAAACATTTAGATGTGAATTAGACAAACTGTACATGATGCCATAGCGTGTCCTGTCAACTTTAGAATTGCAATCCTTGAACCGCACAGCGATGGTTCTACCTGATCATGTGCTCCATCAGATGCATGACTTTCAGCAGTGTGATTTCTTAGTGGCGGATGCCAACCGTTGCTGTTGGATCGCATCAGATCGAGATTAAAGGGTCAATGACGGTGTTCTTGCTCACAATTAAATATTGCTAGTTTAAACCTTCTCAAGGTGAGATGTTCGTCAGACCCCACAAGTAACGAACTAGATTAGCCCAGCCGAGAGCGCCAATAATTAGAGTGTGATGCACGTGTGGGGAAGAATAATGGAGGGTATCCAGTATCCAATATCCAGTGAAGAAAGGTCACATTTCGGTAACGCCACGGAGACGCGGACCGCCGGCTCAGGCATCTGAATTCTTTCCTGAACAACATGTAGACGAAGAAACCCTAAAAAAAGAACATGTAGACGAAGCATACTACTATCCGTCCCGAGCTTGTAGACAGAGAGAGTAATACTGTATACCGCAGTACGGGTTCACTCGGTCGTTGATATTCTCAAGATGAAGTGCAGACAAGTTGGCATCCACTTTCGTACTGTAATACTGTACTCAATCAACGGAAACGAGAGCGTACTGCCGCCAGAGTATTTTTGTTTCCACCGGCTGGTAACTGAGAGGGCCTCTCCTGGCAGCGAGGGGGGAGGAAGCTGCCGGCCTGCCGCTCATGCACCACGCATCAGCTGATCAGATTAGATTAGGCGCCAAATAACCTCAGCCGACACATTGGCTAAAAAAGAATACTCCTGCCCCAACGGCCGGAGATCACACTGCCGGCAGCACACACAAGCAAGTAATACTACGTCCGTCTAGCACGCACATGGGCCCCGGCCGGCGGCTCGGTGGCATCATAGCTGGCGGATGACGGATCACGCAGCCGCGGATCTGGTCGCTGGCGCGGAATAATTCGCGTGAGCCGTGGCCGGTGGGGACTTGGAGAGGGACAGCCAGCGGTCGACCGGCCGCCCCTGCGATCACGATTCACAGGCGCGCTCGTACGTAGTACTCCACGTACGACGACTACGTGCCCGCCGCCCGTTCCGTGGTCGCTGTCCGCATTTCCGCCCGCCGCCGGGCCCCCACGCGGAGAGCGACTTTTGAGGCGCCGGCTTTGGTTTATTCCATCCACCTTCCCGGGCACCTCCAGCGAGTCGGTGGCACGTCGCCGTATGCCCGCCCGCCGGGTCGCCGTCGCCTTTCCGTCGGAGGCGCTGAGCTCCGGCAAAGTCACACGGCCCCTCTCTCCACGCCGTGTGCTGAGGCGCACCGATCGGCTTGATTCGTTTTACTTTCCCTTTCGTTTCCCTGCCACGCGCTGCCGCTGCCGCATGACTCCGGATTAGCCGGATCGTCTACGCTACGCGCGCAGCTGAAATTTCAGCAGGGTTTGGGTTGCATGTTCGTGCTCGTGCGCACCCAGATTCCGTCTGGGAGGTCTGGTTGGTCAGCGACACCGTGTGCTCTGAAGGTCAGTTTTATCTTTGTTTAATCGATCACGATTAGCCCGCCGTACGCACGCGTCGTGTCAGTCCAGTCCAGGGGGTGGACAACGATCCAAGAATCACACATGTCAGCGAGCGGTGCCAGTGGTGGCCAAATTCACTGTTTTGACCCTTTTATGCACGTTCAGCCGCATCTGACCCCTCTTTGGAAAGGTTTTCGGATCTGACTTTTCCTCACCACACCCGAGCCGCGGTAGGCTAGAACGCCTACCGGCACCAGCTACGGCGGTAGGGACCGGGTCAATGTCGACGGCTACCGTCTGCTGTTGGCGACGTGGATAAGTGGCTACACTTGGCCGCCATGCAGAAGTTCAGGAAGCCTACCGGGAGGCGATGCGGTAGGGTCTTGAATGCATAAAACCAATGGCTGGGGTTAGGTGGGCCCCACAAGCCACCCATTCGCCCCAAATCCTTTTCTTCCCGAGTGAGCCCCCTCCCTCTCTCCCCATCCTGTGGCTCCATCAAATTCATCTCCATTGCTTGAGTTTTCTCCGATTGGATTGAGGCCATTTTCATCCCTCAAGGTACCTCACTCACTCTCTTCTTTTTGGTTGGTTGGAATCAATTTATTTGATGGCATTGATTTCTTTTTATGCAAACCCTAGTTGTGCTACATTTTGTGTGAAATCAATGGATTTGATGGATGGTAGATCTAGATCTAGGGTTGTATATGTGTGATTGACCATGTGTAGTGTGCTAACTTTGTTGTTTGTAGCTAGATCTATGGTTATTGTTTTGGTTATTTCTAGGGTTAGGGTTAGTGGTAAGCAAAGTAATTTTTTAGTTGTTAGGGTTAAGCCATGATATTTTGTTCTTTAGTTCTTATTTGTTTTGTTGCTTGAATGTATTGTATAGAACTTTTATTGATCCATGGGATGCACAATGGATCTTGTCCCCATATTATGTTGCGCCTATCTTTGACATTATCTAAAATTTATTTAGATGGGTTGTCTCGTGAATCTCCATTATTTGGATAAGGAGACATTTATGAATGGCAATGATGATGAAGGGGAAGAACACATGGTATTTGAGTATAGCCCAACCTATGAGGATGTAGTTGTGAAAGTTAGAAGTTTGTTACATTGGATGGACCCAAGTGATGAGCTTAAACTTATTGGAAGGTATGATGTTGTAGTTGGGGTGAAGTCTATGTTGAAGAGTATGCCTATCAACTCGGAATTGCATTTGAAGGTGTACAAGTTTAAAGTAGAGCAATCACAAGACAACTCACTTGAATTATTTTCCACCAAGGTTGATGCTCCTCTGCTACAAATTGACTTGAACCGCATGCCTCCTCCCCAATACATGATGCTAGGGTGGAGGTGTATGTCCCCAATTCTTGTAGCCAACCACCAAGTAGTCAATCAAATGAAGCGGAGATGAATGATAGAGCCATAGTAATTTAAGACCTGGAGATAAATGATATGGCTCATGTTGATGATGATGATGCTTATGCGGAAGAAGAAGAGATTCATTACAATCCAATAGGTAACTTGGATGTCATTGTCCATCAACAAGACATGGATCATAGCCTCCCTTATAACCGTATGTGTGGTTATGGCTCTGATGATGAGGGTCCTGAGGAAGATTTGGGCGAAGATGGATTCACGGTGCAAGAAAATCAATTCTTCAAGGAGGTGCACGGCAAGGAAAGAGGACCCCATTGTTTCGTGATCTTAGCCTTGCCGACCATGCCATTGTTGATGGTGGCATGAGACCGAGGTTGGTTGAACCAACACCGTGCCCGAGAGTCGGCGATCCAAGGCCCAAGAATGAGGACGAGAATGCTCATTTGAAAAAGGCATCAAGTTTGGGTGCTTCCAAGAGTTTAAGATGTGGTTGAGTGACTACGCCATTCGGAACCATAGGCCATTTGTTGTTGGTCATTCTAACCAAGAGGTGCGGTACACCGTGAAGTGTGACAAAGAAGGATGTAAAAGGAAGGTTAAGTGGAAGAAAAATTCATGAAAGCAGGGCAATGGGAGTTGAAAAGTTGTGTAGCTACTCACGAGTGCATACCTCCGAGACAAAGCCGATCAAGCAAGGGCCACCGCCAACTCACGTCGAGTTTCTCGGCAACAAATTATTGAATGAGATATCCCATGACCCAACCGTCAAGGTGAAGTTTTGATGAGTATTGTTGAAAAATGTACTGGATACAAGGTCAACTATGGGAAGGTATGGAAGGCCAAGTCAAATGCTATTAGGATGTTGCACGGTGATTATGCGGCCGCATACAATATTCTTCCGAGGATGTTGGGAGCCATTGCACATAAGAACCTAGGCATGCATCATGGGGTTGAGGACATTGACGTAGTGTTTCATCGTGCCTTCTGGAGTTTTGGGCAATGCATCGAGGCATTTAAGCATTGTCGTCCGGTGTTGTCTATAGATGGCACTTTCTTGACCGGCAAATACAAGGGCACACTAATGGTGGCAATGGCTCATTCGTCCAATGATAACGTGTTGTTTGGTGGCCTTTGCTTTAGTTCCTTCCGAGCATGACGACAATTGGGAGTGGTTCATGGGGCATGTGAGGACCAAGGTGATTGGAAGAGGCGGTATGCATTATATCGGACCCAAGACCATGGCATTCTCAAAGCCATAGAAGTTGTCATTCTGGGCTTCCAAAGCTTCATCACCGATGGTGCATGAGGCATTTCGTGGCGAACTTTTTACCGGCATGCAAGAGCAAGGAGTTTTGTAAAGACCTTACCCATGTTTGTGTGGCCTTCACCGCCGCTCATTCAAAATCCGGTGTGATAAACTCTTCAAGGCATTGGCAAAGAACAAAGGTGGAAGAGCATTCTTGGAAAGGAATTATGGGGAGAAGCATAAGTGGTCACGCAGCTTACGATGAAGGAGGTTGGAGATACGGTGACATGATTTAGCAACATGGTTGAATGCTTCAACAATGTGCTTAAGGGCGTCCGTTCTTTGCGGGATCGCAATCTTGAAATACACCTTCTTCAAGCTGAACGAGTATTTTTCTTAGGCATTCAAACCACCGCCAAATGGATAGGTGAAAAAAGAGTATCCCGACAAAGGTTGATGATTGGTTGAGGTTTCAAGCAGGGAAGTCCTCGCATCAACACATCATTAGATTCAACGACAAAGAAATGATCTATCAAGTGGACGAGCCAGGTGGCACAACACGAGACGGTGTGGCTTACGGAGGTGTTGCGTATAAGGTGGACCTCAAGAACCGGTGGTGTCAGTGTGAGAGGCCTCATAAGTACCACCGGCCGTGCTCGCATTTGATGATGGCGGACAAGGCGAGAAACTTGCATGTTTCTGATGGGAGGACCGTGCGGTTGCAGGAGTTCACATTGGAAGCCACAAGGTTGACATGGGCGCCTCGATTTCATCCTTTCCTTGACCAGATCACGGTGGCTTCGAGTATGATGGCCCACATATCGTGGCTCGACCTCGAACTCATGGTGCCTACAAAGGGAAGAAGAAGGAAGACGAGGTTTAGGAGTGACATGGATGATCTAGCTGGTTACACAGGAATGAAACAGTTTGGTAGCGGTCATTTCATGGAGCCACCGGACATCAACAACTGTGGACAATGTGACGATCCGGGACACAATGTTAGGACATGCATCAAAAAATCAAGGACCGATGCCAACACGAGCTCTAGCCAAACGGGTGTTCGTAGTGGAGGTTGCGGTGGCACACGAGGAGGTAGGACTGGTGGCCGAGAGGACTCGGACTAGTCTTAGAGGTAGTGCACGAGGAGGGACTACTATTGGTGGGCGTGGAGGACGGACTAGTCTTAGAGGTGGTCGTGCTTCGGGTCTTATTAGGACGAGGAGGATCGATAGAGGAAGGCCTATTGACGTTTTGCTTAATCCGGATGGTTGAAATAATATGAATGGTACTTGTTGTTTTGTGTAATCTCTCTTATTTCATTTTCTCTATTCATTATGTTGATATCTTTCACTAACAACCACTCTTATTTTTGTAGGCATGTCTTCATCCGGTTCCATGACGAGGCCGACGTGCTGATCATGAAGACATGCCGAACAAGTGGGAGAACGCCAAGCTAGACGAGGTGAAGGAAAAGATATGAAAACTCCATCATGTTGGTGTGGAGATGTTTGCAAGGTGAAGGTATCCACCGACCGCAATAAGTCATGGATCAAGGGAGGAGATTCTTTGTGTGTCCCAACTATGCACATGATTGGGCGCTTCCAACAAACGCCTATGACGTACCACCGGTATGGTCAAAGAGCAATCTCAAAATTTGTCCAACTTCAACTCATAATCCTAACAACAAATTTGTTTATCCTATGCAGTCACCGCCTCCTCTTTGCAAGTACTTCACGTGGATAGATCAAGATGTTCTAGAGGATGTCAAAAAGGGCCAATATCGAGATTGTCTTAGGAGGCAACGGTTGTTTGAAGAAGCTTTTCAGAGAGGCTTGGATGAAGAGCGTCGTCAGAAGGAGAAGATGGAACGAAAGAAACGCGAGGAGGAAAGGGCACGCAAAGAGAAGGCTGCTCGTGAAGAAGAGAGGGCAAGAAAGCTTGCAAGGGCTCGTGATGCACAAAGAGGAGGATGAGGCACGTTACAAGAAGGAAAAGGGCCCATGTTTCCTTAGTGATCTTTAGATGCATCTATTGAAGTTGTATCTTTCGTATGCCGGATATTTGATGATATTGCACTTGAGACTATTTTATTCCACTATCTATGAACTATTTGTGATCGTGTTGAACTATTTGTGATCGTGTATGAACTATTTGTGATTGTGTTGAAAAAAGTGTCAGACAAATTGTTGCTGAAACATTTTCAGCTATATATATATATGATTGTTGTTTGTTTAGTTATCTACTTTGTCTAACGTGTTCATTGTTTTTTTTCATTTTGCAGATATTTGAGCCCTACCGCCATAGTCTACGGCGGTAGCCTGTGGCTTCCTACCGCCGGGGGCAGTGGCGGTAGGCCCTGCTACTCACGCACCGAGCCAGACACACACTATGTTTGGTGTCTGATGCGATGCGAAGGGACCCTACCGCCGAGGCTGGCGGTAGGCCACAGCCTGCTACTCACGCTCCCGCCTGCACACACTGCTGCGTCTAGTGTGCAGTGCGACGCTGTGAGGCATCCTATCGCCACAGGCTATGGCGGTAGGGTTTGGTTGCCTACCGCTTTGAGGCGATGGCGGTGAGGATTTGATCCCCGCAAAACACCTAGTAGGGATGTGTGTAATTACTGTTGTCAACTATGTTTTTATGGCAAAATGAAAAAAAGTGAGTTGCAACATGTCATGTCCGATAAATGAAAAAGGAGCAACACCGGTGCATAGTTCAAATGACACATGTGATGTCCGATAATTGAAATAACAAGCAACACCCATTACATAGTTCAAATGACACATGTCATGTCCGATAATTGAAATAACAAGCAACACCCATTACATAGTTCAAATGACACATGTCATGTCCGATAGTTCAAAAGACACACATCATTTCCACAAGTTCAAATGACCAACATCATGCCCTAATAAGCCGGAAAAGACGCCCTAACCTGCTTAATACGTTCGATTAGTGCAGCACGCTTTGGATTAGGCTTTGGTTCATACTCTGCAGAACCCGCCCAATGGATCATGCAACCCTTTTCCTCGCGGAACCAGACCCATCGTGCACGTCGGGTTGGTTTCTCCGACACTCCTTGGTTGATTGCCCATCCAATGATCTGTCCGGGCTTTGCCATGTCCACCTCCTCAAATTGCCAATGCTTATGGAGAAAGCTATCTCCAGTACAAAGTCCATCTACACTCATCTTCCTTCTCCCGCAACTCATTAACTATCTTCCATTTTCTCTCTCGAGCTCTTGTGGAACTCACAGAACACATACTTGTTGAACTCACTCCTAGCCGCGTAAGCCTCTTCACAACTGTTAATCCATTTTCGAAGCTCCCTCAGCATCCTACGGCGTCATTCTACTTCACACTTCTCATATGCTATCTGCACCTCCCGGGTCCTTGTTTCCATTCTATATTGAATTGAAAAAGGTGCTAGGGTCAAATGATATAAGACAAACACAAAGCATAACTTATTTATAATGACCAAAGACATAAGGTACATAAGGTACATAACATAAGATCGAATTCAAATGTCTTGGCATACATAACATAAGTAGAAATTCAAATGACATAGGTTACATAAATGATAAGGGTACATGTCATCATAGTCCAAATGACACTAGAAGATCATGTGTTTCAACCCACTCTATTAGTCCATCAACATGACATCTTTGTAAATGCGGCCCGGGTTGCGACAAATGACATCATTTGTTTCACGGACCCAAGCCCAACGAGAAGCCCGACTAGCTATCAGCGAAGATGGTTGCCTGACTAGCCAATCAATGACCTGGCCGGGGGTTTTCAAGTCCATCTCATGCACTTCATCCCTTGTACCGCACAATGCAATTTGCCTTGCAAGAGCACGTCATTTGGTCTTCTCACACCCAAAAACCAAAGGCATCATAAGCATAACCCTAAGCACTAACCCTAACCACAACTGTAGTTTGTACTATGAAGTGTCAGATCCACTAACTTCATGCACCATAGTAAGCACATATATAACCTTACAAATCAACTAACACAAAATGACTAAAACTAGGGTTTGCAACAAAGCTAACAATGCAACCAAATGATATGATTCCAACCCACAAAACTGAGAGGGGTGATAGAGATACCTTCAAAGATGAAAATAGTCCGGATCCAACGGACAAATCTCAAAGAATGAAGATGGATTTGGGAGGGCTTCAATGGGGAGGGAGGTGAAAAATAGAAGACCAGCTCGGAGGAAAGATGCTGAATGGGTGGGTGTGTGTGTGGGGGGGGGGTACCTTATCCTTTTCTAGTGGCTGGCGTGAGGGCAGGACCCTACCGCCATAGTCTCCGGCGGTAGGAGAACAGAACAGACATGCAAACATCAGTTTTCACAGTTTTCAGATCATATAACATCTTATATGCACAGTTTTCACAGCAGTTCATCATATGTAATAGATATAACACAAGTAGTAGAAAACAATACCAACAGAACACTAGAAATATAAGTCCTCAAGTCCAACATAATACTTGAAATAAAAGTCCTCAAGTCCAAAGCAAACTAGAAGCTCATTATAGTTCAACATGGCCAAACACTAGTTTAACATGCCCAAACACTAGTTCATCGTCCCATTCTTCCTCTCTTAGAGCACCCCTCATTCGCGGTCTTCTTGCGGCGACGAGGGAGCGGCTTTAGGAACGGTGACGGGCTGAATGGATCATCATGAGGGTGAGAAACCCTTTTTGCTTGGGAGGCCGGTGGTGCATCCATCATTTGTGACATGTTCATCTCTTAGGGGCTTCGTCACGTCCTGCAAGTCCACCTCCTCTTCCTCCTCAGATTCACCGAGTCGCCGCCATCATCGGCGTGGCTAGAAGAAGCATGGGCGTGGCTAGTATTAGCACCGGCGTGGCTAGAAGAAGCGGCGGCTCCACTAGCCTGCACCATGGATGTGCTCGAGCATGCACATCTCGCCACCCGGCTTGCGCATCCAAGAATGGTGACTAGCTTCCTGCAATGTTTCATGAAGCAGCATGTAACAACAACAACAAAGAGACAAAGATTTTTAATGCAACAGAGTAAGGACTTGTGAAGTAAAACATTTTTAATGCAATAGACTAGGGCTTACTTTCACCGTTTCCCTCAAGGTAGCATCCGACTTCGGAGTCCCGAGGTTATGGATTAGTGCATTCGAGCCTTCGATGATACTTCTACTGAGCTCAAAAGTCTGAAAATTCAATGTAAGCTCAAAAGTTTGCACAATCAAGCTAATATGAATCCACTCTTCAAATAGTTTAACAAGACTTACCACTCTATCGGTCAAAGGGCGCATACTCTCTGTGAGAACCTTGTGTACTTCTCACTATGGCGTCATACTCATCGTCGATTCATTGTTTGCATCATGATCTACGAGATCTGCGTCGGTCCACCTTGGCCTCAAACGCACCCGAAATCGCCTCCCATTGTCATACCACTTTAGATGAGTTTCTTTGTAATTCCTCATGTCCGCCAAAGTCATATCCGTCTCTCTAGAACCGAGCCTCTGCTCCCACATCTCGACATACCTAGCATGGTGTTGTCCGCACTCAAGCACATTCTGATTATTCTTCGGTTCGACCGCAAAGAATGACAACAACAAAGCATAAGAAACAATTTGAAACATTGTATTGTTGGTTAACATAGCCTCGGTTAGGTAACTCACTTGTGAAGCTCAAGTCCAGCCGTGCTTGCTTTGGCTCCGGTGGGGTGCGTTGCCTCATACCAAATTGCATGGCCACTTCGATGTGGTAGATGCCACTCGACAAAGATAAATGCATATGAGAGGGCACCTGATCCGCCAAAGATAGGAGTCCCTAGTGCACATCTGGTTCTCGTAAGGCCTCCAGTTAACCTATCAACGAGCTATTAGTTCGGCCAATGCATTTGATGGAAGCTTAGAGAAAATATTGAATCGGTATACCTGACGATATGTGAGGTTGTCCATTTCGTTGATGAAATTCTTGTACAAGGACTTGTTCTTGCTTCCAAATATTCTAACCCGGTCCCAAGAGAATGCCACGGTGGGGAGTCGAAAAACATCATCTTCTTCATTAAGGCCTACCCACACGTGCGGTGAAGGATGCTTTTCAGGACGCCCAACCGGCAAACGCTCCCACATCTGCATCGAGAGGCCCCAAATACATCCACCCATGCATGGCCTCGAGGTGGTTTTCCTACATGCGACGTCGAGCTGCAACCCAAAAATCAAACCGGTTAAATGTACTAACATAAGAGTTGGAGGAGTGCTCTTTGTAGGAATTCATGACCATACTACCATGCTTAATGGATATTTGCATAACTTGTTACTGACGGTATAAGTAGGCGAGCCCAATGAGACCCCAATTTGTACTTCTCGTCCCGGTCGGCCAAGAAGTCAAGAAACATCCAAGGAGCAACGTCTCGAGGCGATCTCCAAAGACCACCATGGTAGGAGGTGCCACACGCACGCTCGAGCATCTTGCTCCACGGTCTCCTCATTGGCTTCTTGAGGGCATCCCGACCTATGATGCTTTGGAGCCAAGGAATGGGGCGCCCGTTTGTCTGTTGTCGATCCTTCCACGGGCACTAAGAGAGGCCGGTATCACCGATGAGGCGGTAACCCTCGACGCCGATTCTTGCCGTCCACTCGTCCGGTGAGAGCCTTGCCGTCAATGGGAAGCCCGATGATCATGGCAAAGTCCTCCAACGTCACCGTTAGCTCGCCACAAGGGAGATGGAAGTTGTGTGTCTCCGGCCGCCAACGATCGACGAGTACGCCGAGACCTGAATGGCACATCGACGCGGCAAGACGCTTGAACGAAGAACAAACGGTAGCAGCCCGGCACGCTCAAAATGCGGCTCGTAAGCGCACGTCATATTGCATCTGGTTTTCCGTCGTGTGGCTCCTAAAGCGGATGACAACAAGTTTACGTAATAATTGAGAAAATATGTCGAAGCTTCCTTCATTCAAAAAGTAGCATGAAAATTGTTACCTCTCCCCGCTCGATAGCACGGGCATGGTGGTCCTTGTCAAAAGCAAGGTCAAGCCCCGTATACAAACGCCCATTGTCCTCATCCTCGGCCATCCTAACAAATATATAATTTTTCACTTATTAGACAACATCGTCTATACATATGAATAAAAAAAACTAAAACCAAACATCTACAATTATAAACTGCAAAATATGAAAATACCATATTATTAGTATGCATTCTACATCACAACAAAAAGCATCTATATGAAATACACACATTTCCACACTATGCATTAACCACCTACAAATTTTGCAAAAAAATCATCCTCACAATTTTACAATGCATTAACCATCTAAGAATTTTGCAATGCCTTCATCCTCACAATCTTGCATTCACCATACACAAAAACTTCTCATACAATTCATATCTACATAACAAAAGAAAATTGACCAACATATCCTCACATATATGCATTCACCAACATATCCTCACATATCTCGCAATGGTTTCACCCACACATCCTTTCATAAGCCTACTACTAAATCATATACTACTAAACAACTAATACATCATAAAAAAATCAACACCAAAACCTAGGTTGCACCTAGTGCCAAAAATAGCTTCAAAAATAAAAAAGCATTTGAAAAATGATTGGAGGGAATGGAGGAGCTTCTGGCCTCTTGATTTGCCCCAAAGCTCATGAAAATGGTGGAGGGAAGGGGAGATCGAGGAGAGATCGGGAGGAGAGAGGCGCTCGCCTCCTCTGCTTCGACTCGAGGAGGAGGAAGAACGGGTTGGTGGGTGGGGGTAGGGCCCGCCCGCAGCCACCAAGGGGAAAGGAACCTACCGCCATCGTCTCGTGGTAGGCTTCCTAGACCATCACACGGCCTGACGGTGGCGGTAGCCACTTATCCATGTCGCCAGGCAGACGGGCGCCGCCGACGTTGACCAGTCCGTCTGCTTGAGCTGGTGGCGGTAGAGGCGTTCTAGCCAGCCCGGCTCGGGCGGTAAGAAAAGCGTCAGATCCGAAAAACTTTCCAAAGAGGGGTCAGATGCGGCTAAACGTGCATAAAAGGGTCAAAACAGTGAATTTGGCCGCCGGTGGTGGTAGTCTCGTGACTTTCGTTGACCGACCGCGGGCACGGTGCTTCACCGGTCTGCGCCCGCATGCACGATAGGCGATGGTAGGTGGAGTCTGTGTCGATCATGGTGTGGACGCAGCCATGCGGTCTGGCGCCCAAGCTCTATCGTTGTTTACACGAGTGCAGTTGGTATTACTTGACGAGCCATGGCACGAGGCCAACTCCACCGCAGCGACCCCATCCTGTCCGGGCCCGTCTGCTTTGGGGTAAAATGGACAAGCAGGCGGCCCGGTAGCGAGGAGCAAACAGACTTTTGTCCGTTTTGTGTCCGCTTTCGACCCATTCACGGCCCAAGTTTGCGCCGCTTTTGGGGTGAAACGGACACCACGCGGACGCGCCGGCCGTCTGCGTGTGTCCTCCTCGACCCGCAGCCGCCCGTCGGTGTACGGTGGCACAGATCGCCTTTTTTCTATCCGCCCCTCCTCCCACCCTCGCCGCATCCACTCCACTCTTCCCTACTCTTCCCCTCTCTCTTCCCCTTGGCCGGCCGCCTCACGCCATTGCAATGCAACCTTTCAGACGCGTGCTTGCCCAGCCCCTTCCTCTCGTCGCCGCCGAGCTACTCCTAAGCAGCCACCTTGTTTGGCGCACCACGGCGGATTTGGGGCGGATCCGGTCAGTCTTGAGCTCGCCTTGTGGGAGGCCGGGCAGCCATGGTAGGGGACCTCATGGGAAGGCCCTGGCGGGGCCGCAAAGGCCACATCTGACGATGGCTCGTCCCTCTAGCCGCTTCGGATCTGCCTGTCGGTGGTCCGCCGGCAGATCTGTGAATGGCGGTGGGCTTCGTGCTTTGCCCAAAAGCTTCGTCGGCGCACCGTTGCCCCTCATCAAATCGACCCTTTGCCCAAGGATGGTGCGTCTTGGCGTCTGGTCAACGCCGGAGCATCCGGATGGGTGTTCATCAAGTGCTTAAACGATGGGGTATGTGCTCTTTTTAGCTTCGGTTTGTGCTCTCGGATTAGACTAGTGGTGCTAACTTTAAGTTTTATTGTGTAGAATGGATGCAAGTTTGGTATTGGGAAGAAGAGTACATCGATATATTGATAGAGCGAAATGTAGTGCATGTTCGTGCACTTTTAGCTAGCCTAGAGGCTTTAGATGAGACAAGTGCACTTGTTGCTAGATTAGAGGCTAGGCACGAAACTACGTGCGAAGAAGCAACAAGGCACGATACTACGTGTGAGGAAGCAACGTCGACTTTTGGCTTGAAGAAGAAAGGAGGGTGCAACGTCGAGCCTCCTCCATGAATCAACAATGAATGCATCGAGAAGACGCTAACCCAACTCAAGGGAGCGATTATGGAAGTTGGGTATCTTCTCAAATGTATTTTGTGGATTCTTGTTTTCTTTGGCGCTTGCTTCTTAGTCAAAATATAATAATGTTTGTCATGTACCAAAATGAATGATAAAAAAGTTTAAGGACTTGCAAAAGAAATGTGCACACAAGATGCGTAGGGATGCGTCCACGCGCTGAAGCCACCGCATAAAACTGCTTCTTGGACATCGAATCCCTACCCAAACGAACAGAATCCGGACAAAACGGACGTCCGTTTGGGGTCGCGCTGTGGAGTTGGCCTGATGGCCAACTACTGTCGACCGACGGCGACGGCGAGCGAGCGGCGTGATGGGCCGTGGGGACGGGCGGACGTACTGCCACTCCACGCACGACCGCGGCAGGTGAGGTGTGAGGTGAGGTGGATTTGGATGTGTCCCCTCTGGCGGTGACACCTCGTGCTCGTGGGGCTCCCGCGCCCGACGCGGTCCTATGACGTTTCAGATTTCGGCGGATACGGTGCAATGCTCTCGCCCTCTACGTGCACGCGGGCGGCGCCTCGGCGGATCGGCGGCCGATCGTCCGCGGCTTCGGTGACCGCAACGCGCCGTGTGCCTTCTTCTTTCCATTCCGGTGCTGGGAGAGAGGATTGGATATCGCATGTTCTCCGTTGGTGGTTGGTTGTGAATGTATAGCGTATCGTGAGTGCGTACTTTGCTACCTGGCCGTTCTACGAGATGTGTGCGCAGAAGAAGCAAGCTACCCTGCGCATGAGGAAACTGGGCTCTGATGGATGGCCTGTGTCGGTGGGATTGTGCGTATGGTGCCGGTGCGTGGAGAGCTATGGAGAGGAAAGTGGCTTGATCTCCTGATCTGTTGTCTGCCAGTGGTGTGTTAGCTTGCTCTGCATTGACAAGACCGGAGATGGCCGCGTGAGCAAGCAACATCCTGGCTGCCTCCTCCGGAAAGGCATGCACACGCTCCACGCTCAATTTTCTTCAGGACGAACATAGATGCCGGGAAAACGAAATAAGGACCGACCGTGCCGTATCGATCGACGGAGCAATGGAATAAAGCCCCTACTGGTGTAAGCACACTACTGCTCTACTAGTACGAGTACTAGCTAGGATTAACCTCGGAAACCTCTCGTATGGTTGTCCTAATGACGTTCTGGAGAACATGGCATGTTCGGAACGAAATTGTTCATCACAAAGCTCCACCTCCAACTGAAGTATCCCGCAGGTTCTTGCATGGCTACATCTCGTCGCTCCTTTGCATTAAACAACACCCGCAGGCGGACGTAGTAAAGGGAAAGATGGTGCTCCAGGATCCATCATACCCCGCTGCACACTTCGCTAGTCCAGGCAAAGCGCCTGTACGGGCGCGTGCGACGGAGACATGGAAGCCACCACCAGCGGGCTGGCTTAAACTGAACGTAGACGGTGCGTTTTCAGAACGTGCAGGCAATGGTGGCACTGGGATGGTGCTGCGGGACTGCAACGGCAAGATCATCTTCAGCTCCTGCAGGCACTTGTTTACATGTGATAACGCCTTAACGGCTGAACTGGAGGCATGCCGTGAAGGAATTCAGTTAGCTCTTGACTAGAGTTCGCAGCCTTCGTGGTAGAGATGGATTGCGAGGTTGCCGTAACAATGATATGCGGCACTTCAATCAACAGGTCCCGTGATGCTTCTTTAGTCCAGGAGATAAAACATTTACTGAATAGTGAACGGAAGATTGAGATGGGAGCTATTAGGCGTGAGGCCAATAGAGTTAGTCATGAACGAGGTGCAGTAGGGCGTACAGAAGTAAAAACTGCAGTCTGGCTGCGTTCTGGACTCGATGGGGTTGTAAAACTATGTGAGTTGGATCTCTCTGATCCGGGTTGATTAATAGATAAACCCCTTTTTCCCCGCAAAAAAAAAAAAGAAGCTAGGATTAACATGGAGCGTGCTTATTTTCTTCTCGCTCACTGTTCTTTTTTTGTTTGAGACATACTGCTAGTACTGCTGCCACTGATGAAGGGGGACTGCTCCTCTGGTCTTGAAGAGAAGTCGAGTTCCGCTAATTCAGAGCGGCAACGAGGCTGCATCCATTACACAGGAAGAAAAAAAGAGAGTGAAGGAAAATCCTTGCCCGAACTGGAATATTCTGTCATGTGCAGCTAGTATGCATGTCATCTCATCACTGATCCAAGGATTGCAGTCCACACGGAATTGACTTGAAGCAAGCTCACTCTATTTTTCTTTTCTTTTCTATTTTTCTTTTCTTTTGCCAGAACGGCTGCATTCACGGAAAAAAGAAAAGAGGAAGAACGTGTGACAGGTGAAGTCCTCACTGCAACAGCGTAAGGATGGCCCGGTGCCCATGACATGATTACGAAGTTTTCTCCACAGTTTCTGCTGCTGTTCATGTCCCCGGTGTGCCTTTTGCGTGGTTGTACATGTGTCGCAGCTGTGGTTTAGTTTGGCTGCTAGCCACGTTTGGATTATTACTGGGGAGCGATGCTGCTAGCGTCTGGGCTCTTAGTTGTCTGGTTTTTTTTTTTCAACCAAGAACAGTAGAACAATCATAATTATATGCGTGTGGCTAGATCTCGGTCGACTGAGACTTAATCAAGTCTAAGTCAAGTGATATAGCACGAATATTCATTTAATCAAGTCTAAACCAAGTCTCAATCGACTGAGGTTTAGCAATCCCATTATTATATATTAATAACAAAAATGTACTCCCTCCGTAAACTAATATAAGAGCGTTTAGAATACTAAAGTAGTGATCTAAATGCTTTTATATTAGTTTACAGAGGGAGTACAAATGTACGAGTACCACAAAACAGCCCACAAACAACTCTAGCCAATACCAGTTTTTGAAAAACCGTTGGAAATCATTAGAAATCAATTGAGGTTCTATCCAATCCAGGTAGAGTAATTCTCCTCATGCTTGAGCTTGATCCGGCATTTGATCATGAGAAGATCAACCCTTAACTGTCTTTTCCACACATTGATTGACTGTGGCAGGGCTTTAGTTTGATCCGGCATTTGATCATGAGAAGATCAACCCAAGGTCACCGCCGCTCGACTCCACCCCAACCCTCTGCCTGACATGTCGTCCTTCGCCATGGCAAGCGCTGCGTGGCACTCCTCAACGGTGCCCTAGTGTGTGGCTCTGTGGTGCACCTCCGATGGTGCCCGTGTAAGCGAAGCCAACGACACGACCTCCTCCACCGCATCGTTCCTCTAGAACGGCCATGGATGCTTGGCATGGAGCTCGATGCATCATATGGCCAAAGCATGACTCCATCCATCCTCTATTTGTCAATTTTACCCTGTTCTTTTTTGGTATTGGATGAGTAGTTGTAGATTTGATAATTGTGATGATATAAGAGTGACTATTTCTTGATGAGTAATTGTCACATGATTTTTCGAGTGCATGTTCAGGTTTATTCATATGTTTAAGGATTTTGCTTGATAGATGTTTTGTAATGGTGCTTGTGGGGGCAAATGTTTACAAATTGTAGTTTGAATTTTCTCATTCATATGTGTGTGTGGTTGGAACGACAGATGAGTTGCAAGCTGTTCATATTAGACGCGAAACTAGTCGAAATAACCAATTGCTACGAGCAACCCCACCCGGGCGACCCATTTCATGAAGGAAGTACGCCCTAGAGGCAATAATAAAGTTGTTATTTATATTTCCTTATATCATGATAAATGTTTATTATTCATGCTAGAATTGTATTAACCGGAAACTTAGTACATGTGTGAATACATAGACAAGCAGAGTGTCACTAGTATGCCTCTACTTGACTAGCTCGTTGAATCAAAGATGGTTAAGTTTCCTAGTCATAGACATGAGTTGTCATTTGATTAACGGGATCACATCATTAGAGAATGATGTGATTGACTTGACCCATTCCGTTAGCTTAGCACTTCATCTTTTAGTATGTTGCTATTGCTTTCTTCATGACTTATACATGTTTCTATGACTATGAGATTATGCAACTCCCGAATATCGGAGGAACACTTTGTGTGCTACCAAACGTCACAACGAATCGGGTGATTATAAAGATGCTCTCTGGTGTCTTCGATGGTACTTGTGGAGTTTGCATAGATCAAGATTAGGATTTGTCACTCCGATTGCCGGAGAGGTATCTCTGGGCCCTCTCGGTAATGCACATCACTATAAGCCTTACAAGAAATGTGACTAATGAGTTAGTTGCGGGATGATGCATTACGAACGAGTAAAGAGACTTGCTTTGGTAACGAGATTGAACTAGGTATTGAGATACCGGCGATCGAATCTCGGGCAAGTAACATCTGAGATGACAAAGGGTACAACGATATGTTGTTCTCGCGGTTTGACCGATAAAGATCTTCGTAGAATATGTAGGAGCCAATATGAGCATCGAGGTTTATTTGTTGGTTATTGACGGAGATGAGTCTCGGTCATGTCTACATAGTTCTCGAACCCGTAGGGTCCGCACGCTTAACGCGTTCGGTGTGATCGATCAAGATATGAGTTTATGTGTTTTGATGTACCGAAGGTTTTGAGATACCGGATGAGATCGAGAGACATGACGAGAGTCTCGAAATGTTCGAGACGTAAAGATCGATATCTTGGAAGGCTATATTCGGACATCGGAAAGGTCCTGAGTGGTTCGGTATTTATCGGAGTACCAAGAGTTACGAAATTCGCGGGAGTATATGGGCCTTATTGGGCTTTAGGGAGAGAGGGGCTGCACAGGGCAGGCCGCACCCCCCAAGGCCTATTCCGGGTGGACTAGGGGAGGCGGCGCCCTCCTTCCTTCTCTCCTACTCCTACTACTTGGAAGGGGAATCCTACTCCCGGTGGGAGTAGGACTCCCAGTGGCCGCTTATAGTAGAGGGAATAGCCCTCCCTCCTCCACTCCTCTATATCACGGGGAGGGGGCACCCGTGAGACACACAAGTTGATCATTGATCTCTTAGCCGTATGCGGTGCCCCTCCACCATAATCCACCTCGGTCATATCGTCGTAGTGCTTAGGGCGAAGCCTGCGCGCTTTAGCTTCATCATCACCGTCATCACGCCGTCGTCTTTGAAGAAGCTCTCCCTCGAAGCTCTCTTTGGATCGTGAGTTCGTGGGGCGTCACCGAGCTGAACGTGTGCGAGATCACGGAGATGCCGTGCGTTCGGTACTAGGATCGGTCGGTCATGAAGACGTTACAACTACATCAACTGTGTTTGTCATAACGCCTTCGCTTTGGTCTCACGAGAATGCGTGGACAACACTCTCCCCTCTCGTTGCTATGCATCACCGTGATCTTGCGTGTGCGTAGGAATTTTTTGAAATTAATACGTTCCCCAACATTTCGTTCGTCCACGTCCGTTTGGATCGCCGCAGACCAAAACGTCGGTCCAACGCGTGGATCCAAATCCAAAACGCATCCGCTTCGTGTCCATGATACATTTCAGGCTCAAATTTGGGCCTGACATGCGTCGGTGAGGACGCGCCGCCACAGGCGTGCCTTGGTGTCGCCAGCGGTCCCACATGGCGGCGACCCAACGAACCGAAACGCGGTCATATTAATAGCGCCATCGACACCGGTCCCACGCGTCAGTTAGTGAAAGCGTCACGAGGCCGTCCATTTTTAATCCACGCATGAGGAGTGTCATCCACTTCCACCGCCGTCCACATCTAGCCGCCCCCGCATTCTTCCTCGCCGGCGACAACCAAACCCTAGCCATGGGTTTATTCAGCGGCTCCGGCAAGAGCAAGGGGAAGTTCACCCCCGGCGCTTCCTCCTCCCGCCTTCTTCCTTCTTCTTCGCCCGGCGCCGGCCGCCCGCCAGCGAGATGACAACAAGCACATCCATGTGTACCAAGCGTGGTGGCACTGGGAGTTCAGGCAACCGCTGCCGTACCCCGACATGACGTTGTCGCACGACTAGCACCTTAATCTGCCAGCGGATCCGGTCTTGAAGTCAGCCGGTCATAGCGGGCGACACTGCAAACAAAGTCTTGGCAGCGCCAGGCGCCAACTCACGACTAGGGCAGTGTGTTGGAAATATGCCCTAGAGGCAATAATAAAAGTATTATTATTATATTTCCTTGTTCATGATAATTGTCTTTTATGCATGCTATAATTGTATTATCCGGAAATCGTAATACACGTGTGAATACATAGACCACAATATGTCCCTAGTGAGCCTCTAGTTGACTAGCTCGTTGATCAACGTGATAGTCATGGTTTCACGACTATGGACATTGGATGTCGTTGATAACGGGATCACATCATTAGGAGAATGATGTGATGGACAAGACCCAATCCTAAGCATAGCACAAGATCGTGTAGTTCGTTTTGCTAGAGCTTTTACAATGTCAAGTATCTCTTCCTTAGACCATGAGATCGTGTAACTCCCGGATACCGTAGGAGTGCTTTGGGTGTACCAAAGCGTCTGGCAACGTATCGGGTGACTATAAAGGTGCATTACAGGTATCTCCGAAAGTGTGCATTGGGTTGACACGGATCGAGGCTGGGATTTGTCACTCCGTGCATTGACGGAGAGGTATCACCGAGCCCACTCGGTAGTGCATCATCATAATGAGCTCAAAGTGACCAAGTGTTTGGTCACGGGATCATGCATTACTGATGCAGTAAAGTGACTTGCCGGGTACTTGAGATTGAGCGAGGTATTGGGATACCGACGATCGAATCTCGGGCAAGTAAAATACCGATTGACAAAGGGAATTGTATACGGGTTGTTTGAATCCTCGACATCGTGGTTCATCCGATGAAATCATCGAGGAGCATGTGGGAGCCAACATGGGTATCCAGATCCGCTGTTGGTTATTGCCGAGAGCCGTCTCGGTCATGTCGTGCATGTCTCCCGAACCCGTAGGGTCTACACTTAAGGTTCGGTGGCGCTTAGGGTTGTATGAATATGAGTATGCAGCAAGCGGAATGTTGTTCGGAGTCCGGATGAGATCCTGACGTCACGAGGAGTTCCGGAATGGTCCGGAGGTAAAGATTTATATATAGGAAGTCTTATTTTGGTCGTAGGAAAAGTTTTGGGCATTATCGGTATTGTCTTAGGAGTGCGAAGGGGTCCGGGGTCCACCGAGGGGTCCACCTGCCTCTGGGGGCCACATGGGCTGTGGGGGTGCGCCTTGGCCTATATGGGCCAAGGGCACCAGCCAAAGAGCCCATGCGCCAAGGAGACTTGGGAGGAGAGTCCTAAAGGGAAGGTACCTCCGAGGGTGCCTTGGGGAGGATGGACTCCTCCCCTCTTGGCCGCACCCCTTCCTTGGAGGAAGGGGCAAGGCTGCGCCCTTCCCCTCTCTTGCACCTATATAAAGGGAGGGAGGGTGGGGTGGCCGCACTGAAGCCCTTTGCGCCTCCCTCTGCTACACCTCCTCCTCCTACCGTAGGTTGCTTAGCGAAGCCCTCACTGGGAGTTCTGCATCCACCACCACTGCCTTATTTGTCGTCTTTGGATCATCATCAACCTCTCCTTTCCCTTGCTTTGGATCAAGAAGGAGGAGGCGTCATCCGCTCCCGTCTCGTGTGTTGAGCCTTGGAGAGTGCTTTGTCAGATTCGAGCACTAGGTCATCGGTGATCTCAATCACGGCGAGTACGACTCTATCATCCCGTTCCATTGAGGCAGCTTCCGCCTGTGATCTACAAGTGGTATGTAGATGCAGTCACTCTCCCATGACTCGTTGCTAGATGAACTCATAGATGGATCTTGATGAAACCGTAGGAAAAATTTTAATTTTCTGCAACGTTCCCCAACACAGTGTGCAGGCGGGTTTTTATTTTTTTATGTTTATTTACTGTTTAAGTGGACTTTGGCCGGCGTTGACCGGCCACTTATATTTAATTAAGTTTTTCTAAATTTATTTCTGCCACACGGGTAAAAATGAGTATCCTTTTAGATTCGGCTACACCATATATCGCAGCGCATACACGCATCACCGGTCGACCACCCAAGCTTAAAAGCGGACAAAACGCGCATCCGTTTGGGTCGGCGCGATGAAGTTGGTCTAACAGTTCAGCACTCGGTTCCAATCTAAAGGCGTTATAGACATTTTAGCACACAACTCATACAACAATCACGGCTGAAATCCCACAAAGAACTGGACAGGTGAATCTGTAGGTAGAACTCTGTGGGCAGTTTGCCAAAATATCAGATTCTGAAGAATCATGAGGCGAAAATAACTGGCCATAATTGATGGTCGTACAAAGAGCAAGGACACACGTGCGGCGCGTTTCATCAGCGGAACTTTTCCGCGTCGTGGTATACATGGATGCCATGCCGTGTCCTGTCAACTTTAGAATTGCAATCCTTGGACCGCACAGCGATGGTTCTACCTGATCATGTGCGTCGATCGGATGCATGACTTGCGGCAGTGCGATTTTAAAATGGCGGATGCCAACTGTTGCTGTTGGATTGCATCAGAACGAGATCATAGGGTCAATAAAGGCGTGCTTGATCACAATTAGTGCATACCACTACTACGTGCTAGATTAAACTTTTGTCAAGGTGAGATGCTGGTCAGACCCCACTGGTAACGAGCTAAATTAGCCGGGAGCGCCAACAATTGGAGTGTGATGCACGTGTGGGGAAGAATAATGGAGGAGGGTATCCAATATCCAGTGAAGAAAGGTCACATCTCGGTAAAAGCCACGGAGACGCGGACCGCCGGCTCAGGCATCTGAATTCTTTCCTGAACAACATGTAGACGAAGCATACTAATATACCGCAGTACCCGTTCACTCGGTCGTTGATCTATATGCTACTATTAAACAAGTAAACATGTTCCCTGACGAACGAAAACTCTGCCATCCCAATTCCACGTACGCACAGCTACAAGAAAAAAAAAGTAACGACAAACCGGAAAGGCCCGCAATCAGGCTCGTGCCCTTCATCCAACCTTCCCAAACCTCGTGTTCTTCCGCTCCCCATCGAGCGCCATTGCTACCGCCGCCAGCCGCTTCGTCATGATCTATGATCTCTCCACGAGCACGACTCGTTGCCCTCACTGGTCATTGCAACTCGCACATCACCTCAATCGCTTGACCTCCCTCCACTACATCGCCTCGACCTCCAACGCCCGATGCTCGCCCTCTGCTAGATCGGCGCTGCCCGATGTGTGGGATGCGAGAGTCCGGCTGCAGCTGCGTGGCCATATACTACTATTAAACAAGTAAACATGTTCCCTGGCGAACGAAAACTCTGCCATCCCAATCCCACGTACGCACAGCTACAAGAAAAAAAGGTAACGACAAACCGGAAAGGTCCGCAATCACGCCCGTGCCCTTCGTCCAACCTTCCCCAAACCTTGCGTTCTTCCGCTCCCCATCGAGCGCCGCCGCCGCCGCCCGCGTCTCACGATCTCTCCTGAGACACGACTCATTGCCTCACCCTCGGTCGCCTGCTTCGCGCATCACCTCAATCGCCACCAGCCTCCCCCTCCACTATATCGCCTCGACCTCCAACGCCCGATGCTCGCCCTCCGCTAGATCGGCGCTGCCCGATGTGTGGGATGCGAGAGTCCGGCTGCAGCTGCGTGGCCACGAAACGGCTCGCACGGCGCGTATGCATCTGTATCTGTACTACAATTAAACAAGCAAACATGTTCCCTGACGAAAACTCTGCCATCCCAATCCCACGTACGCACAGCTACAAGAAAAAAAAAGTAACGACAAACCGGAAAGGTCCGTAATCAGGCTCGTGCCCTTCGTCCAACCTTTCCCCAAACCTCGCGTTCTTCCGCTCCCCATCGAGCGCCGCGCCGCCGCCGCCGCCGCGTCAACGATCTTTCCCACAGGCACGACTCGCTGCCCTCCCCTGGTCGCTGCAACTCGCACATCACCTCAATCGGCACCAGCCTCCCCCTCCACTATATCGCCTCGACCTCCAACGCCCGATGCTCGCCCTCCGCTAGATCGGCGCTGCCCGATGTGTGGGATGCGAGAGTCCGGCTGCAGCTGCGTGGCCACGACACGGCTCGCACGGCGCGTATGCAGCAGCTCGCAAACAGCAGCGGCTCGACACGAGCAGCGATGGGCTGCAGGGCTGCGGCGATGGCGGTCGTGCGGCATATGGAGCGGCTCTAACAGGCAGGCTGCTGAGCGTGAGTAGGGCCCGGCAGAGCGCATAAGTCCAGCGCATCATGGCCGGGCCAGCGGGGCAACGATGTACGATGTACGCGGAGGTGGTGGTTCATCGATGTGCGTACGTATCCTTACAAGATCAACGGGATAAGATGCTGTGGTAATTTCATTGATGCAAATCTAAATTTTCAAAACACGTCAACAAAAATTGTGTGATACAGCATGATGTTCTTCCTGTCCTACAGGTTCATTCTAATGATTCTTATTTGCGTTCGGTAACAGGATTGTTCTCTCCAGCTGTTCGATTTGCACATGCGACAATCGAAGTGTGCCTATGTCTGGCCGGCCCTGGCTGCCCGGTTCACAGATATACAGGTCGAATTCTCCATTCTTTATTATAGACCGGTTCATGTGCTTTGACTCGTGATCTGGGTCGGCGCATCTATTATTTTCGGTCGCAAATGTGCGCTAGCTCATGCCTCTCTTGGGTGATATAATTTTGTTGGGGTTTCTCATAAACTGCAGTGTATGTGTTATGCAGATGAACAAAAACCATTCAGGTTCTGCATCCACCCATCAGGTTCTCTATTATACTGCAGGAGGAAATCATTTCTTAATTCTTATTGACCCTTCAAGCGGGAGGCTTTTAGAGGCAGCTTTTGTGCTTTTCCCTTCCGCTGGAACTGCATGCAGAGTCTGAGTTCATGGAGTGCCTTTGGCCTTTAGAAAGAAGAAGAATAAATGTTTCGTCGTTGATCTTTCTTATGTTCCTAGGTGCATTGTTTTAGGTTATGCCCTCATATGCAGAGATGGAAAATCACACATTTTGCATCCAGCTTTCAATGAGAATAAATTGAATTTTGTTTTGAAGCTTGCCGATGAATCAAGAATATATCTTCGAAAGCTGCTTGTTTGTTGCAAGAAAAAAGAGAGCTGATTTAAGCATCATTGTACTTCAAAACCTACACAGTATTTATTTCCGCATTCATTTGAAGATGAGAATATACTGAGTTCAATTTCGAGTGTCGATCCATTGTTTTTCTGCAGGTAAGTATTATTTTTTTATTTCCTAAAAAGGATTTGAATATCATTTGATCTGTTATTGATTGAGGATCAGCATCTTGTACAGTATGATTTTATGGTTTTCCCTTTTTTTAGCTCAGTCCTAAAATGTACAGTATGATTTTATGGTGCCAATGGATTACTGCATTTTTATGTTAGTTTTTAGACTATTTGAATGTAAGGACTACACAGAATCTCTTTGACAATCTACTGCAAATCATTTTCTGCACAGAAAATTCAATACATGCTTCTATGAATATCTGCAATACAAGAAGCATAATTTGTTCTTATATGTTGGCCTGCCGATGGGTATTGGCAGCCTTGCATGCATGTTTTTAAAATACTTAATCCAAGCGCCACTTCTGTAGTAAATAAGCTGAACTTTTATTTAAATAACTAAATGTTGGTTTGCCGAAGTTTTCTTGTGACTGAATTATGGAACTTCCATTGTGCAGTTTTTACATATGGTCATGCAGTCATTTTGGCTATTTATGTAACAATACATTGTCCAGTTTGCAAGACGTTCTGTCTATAGGTTCTTCTGTACTTATCTTGTGTTTAATAGGTTTGACTGTTGTTCCTCTACTATACAACTTCATCTTTTAGTATCGACCAATACTTCATAGTCAGTACATGGTTCTTCAATATTGTGGTAACAATTGAGGGGAATATTATGATTCTCTAGGCTTTATGTTATCTTACCATACTATCCAATAAAAATGATTCTTCTCTTCAATACTCCCTCCGTCCCAAAATTCTTGTCTTAGATTCGTCTAGATACGGATGTATCTAATACTAAAACATGACTTGATACATCTGTATTTAGACAAATCTATAAGACAAGAATTTTGGGACGGAGGGAGTACCTGTCTAACCACCTTGGCTTAGCCTGTACTCTTTTCACAAAGAGGTGTCGAGTTGTGATGCAAGGTTTTGCCATGTTGATTAAAAGATGTCGACATTGAAGACTATATACTCAGATCGCATGGCATGTTTAGGAACCATGGCTCTACTACTACTACTACACATCCACTTGCCATTGTAGTCATCAACTGAAATTTAGTCAAAATCGATATTTGTAAGTTGAAGATTTCTTTTTGGCGGGCTAAAAGGACAGAAGTTTTGAGTGGGAAGATATTGTTGGTATTTAAGGCCAATTATTGTTGTTGAGTCACTTCCTCTTTCTCTTGCTGGTATGCGGTTATCCATATGATAGCTGGTATTGAAAATGCAACTACCTAACCCAAGCTCAGCAAGCATTAACTAATTTTTGTCTTCATAGTTCACTTTTAATCTTCATATTGCAGTATTTATTCAATTATTTAATTTAATGGTCACATTGCGGTATTCCTTGGAACTCTAGCCTGACTTGTAGGTGAGTTAGGAATCTATTTCTAATTTCTGGGATGCCCGCTAAGCAACCAAACTTATGCTCGGAGTGACATTCTTGTTGGCCTTTTATTTGAAGAAGCTCGCCATGTACACCACAGGTTAGAGTGGTTGTTCCCGTACTCCATAGAGATGTGATACTACTCCATAGAGATGTGATACTCAGTGGCGTTGGTTGAGACGATGACGACGGCAAAATAGAAAGATGATTATGAGAAGTTCGACTTGTAAGAGAATAATCATATTACTAACAATAGATGTTTTTTTGAAAGAACTAACAATAGATGTAGATCTTGAGTAGATTGAAACATTAAATAGTGATTGTAACTGAGTACTTGAACATGTTATTCAAAGATTCGTAGAATAAAAAGGGTACTAATGGTTTGAAACATGAATGCAATACCTTTTCTTTGGTGAAAAATCAACTTTTTGTATACGACAATTCATTTTAAATATTTCTTGCTGCTATCAGATTATCCTTTTACATACGAATTTTAACATATAATTGTTATATTAGTCTAGGCGATGCGTTAACGGCGTCTTGTGAATTTACTAAAGATTCTCAAGAGTCAAGATGAAGAGCAGACAAGTTGGCATCCACTTCCGTGTAATGTAATACGTACTACTGTAATCAATCAACGGAAACGAGAGTGTACTGCTGTCAGAGTATTTCTTTTTCCCCACCGGCTGCTAACGGAGAGGGCCTCTCCTGGTAGGGAGTAACAAGGGAGGAGGAAGCTGCCGGCCTGCCGCTCATGCACCACGCATCAGCTCGCCGCCTCCTTAAAAATATCCATGTAGCCACCCTAATTCGCTCCCGGATAGATTAGGCGCCAAATAACCTCGGCCGACACATTCGCTTAAAAAAGAATACTCCCACCACCAACGGCCGGAGATCACACCGCCGGCAGCGCACAAGCAAGTAAGTAGTACAGCTACGTACGTCTCGCACGCACAGCAGGCATATCGCACATGGGCCCCGGCCGGCGGCTCGGTGGCATCACGCAGCCGCGGATCTGGTCGCGGGCGCGGCGCGGCGCGGAATAATTCGCGTGAGCCGTGGCCGGTGGGGACCTGGAGAGGGACAGCCAGCGGTCGACCGGCCGCCCCTGCGATCACGATTCACAGGCGCGCACGTACGTAGTACTCCACGTACGACGACTACGTGCCCGCCTCCCGTCCCGTGGTCGCTGTCCGCGTTTCCGCCCGCCGCCGGGCCCGTGCCGCCCCCACGCGGAGAGGGACCTTTGAGGCGCCGGCGCCGCGCCCGTGGTTTGGTCTATTCCCTCCGCTCCACCTTCCCGGCGGGTCAGTGGCACGTCGACGTATGCGCGCCCGCCGGGTCGCCGTCGCCTTTCCGTCGGCGGCGGTGAGCTCCAGCAAAGTCACCCGGCCCCTGTCTCCACGCCGTGCGGTGAGGCGCACCGATCGGTCTGATTCGTTTTACTTTCTCTTTCATTTTCCTGCCGCGCGCTGCCGCCCGTGGATCGCATGACCCCAGATTCGCCGGATCGTCTACGCTAGGCGTGCAGCCGTGGCAGCGGCAGCGGCAGCTGGAGTTTCTGCTGGGCTGGGTTGGGTTGCATGTTCGTGCGCATCCAGATTCCGTTGGAGGGCGTGTCTGGTCAACGACACCATGTGCTCTCAAAATCAGTCTTATCTTTGTTTAATGTATCTATCAATCACTATTAGCCGTACCTGCGCGTCGTCTCACTCGTCAGGGAGATGGATCCTGGAATCACACATGTCAGCAAGCGGTGCTGGTGGTAGTCGTAGTCTCGTGACTTTCGTTGATCGACCGCGGGCACGATGCTTCACCGGTCTGCTGCTGACTCCACGCAGTAGCAGTGGTAGGTGGAATCCGCGTCAGTCATGGTGTGGACGCAGCCATGCAGGTGCGGCGCCCAAGCTTTATCGTTGTTTATTACGAGTACGGTTAAAATTACATGGACGAGCCATGGCCTGAGGCCAACTCCACCGCGCGACCCTATCCTGTCCGCCCCCGTCTGTTTGGGGTAAAAGGAATGACAACGAGACGTAAGACGGCCAAGAACGGACTTTGTTAGACTTTGTGTCCGCTGACCCATCCCCACCCAAGTTTGCGCCGGTTTAGGGTGAAACGGACAGGCCTTGAACGGGGAGTGAGGGGCAGCTTGTCCTCCCCTGGCCCGCCTGTCGGTGGTAGAAACCAAACACCCCCCACACCCATTTGGCGCCATTTGCCCCAAACCCTCCAACATCCCTCCCGCCACTCTCTCTCCCCGTCCCATGGCCGACGCCTGGGTTCCGTGACTGGCCGTCGACCCGCCCGCATATAAGGTGAAGAAGAAGGCGCCAAGGAAAGCCGCGTGATCGGAGTGCACGCCGAGGAGATCGCCAAGTTAGACGCGGAATCGGTGAAGAGAGGAACGAGAGGCGGTCGTCAAGGTCAATACATGACCAAGTTAAGCCCGCCAATAAGGATGAAGCTGGAGGTCGCCAGCGGTGCAAGGTCAGCACTTGACGAGGAAGGAGGACTCGCCAACAAAGCGCACGCCATCCTCATGCTTGGTATGGGCCGTCTGCACGGGTTCCCTGCGTAGCTGCCGTCGGCCCGGCAAAGCACGAGGCTTGGCCGTCCGCCTACGCGATCGCCATTGCCGATCGTCACAAGACCGCGCCTATGTCGCCCGGCTTTCCCTCCGCTTAAGGCACGACGGCCAGACCCGTTTCTCGGGGTCACCGGACGTGGGCTTGTTCGCGCCGTGAGTGGTCTCGGCGTTGGGGACATGGTATGCTCTCCTCTTTCTAGCCCTTTCCTTGCTATGGCCATGAGACTTCGGCCGTGTATATGTTTGCATGTTCACTTGTTGTTGATCATGTGGTGTAGGCATTCCAATCTTTGGAGGCATTCAAGGCCCGACACAATGACAAGCCATTCACTCTTACGCATTGTTGGACGATCATCAACAATTGCCCTAAGTTCAAGGATCAATACCGTGAACTTTAAAGAAAGAGAGGCAAGAAGACGGCCAAGTTCACGGAGGTGGGGATGGCGAGGCGTTGAAGAGGCCGAGGGCAAGACCAACTCAAGGTGGGCGACATACGTGACGCCGCATCCATGGCCTTGCATGAGACTTTGCATGGCATGATGTCCCAAAAGGATGTGAGGGACGAGAAGAAGCGGCAAAAGCAAGGACGAGCAAATGAAGTAATACCTAGACCTTCAAAGACAAGCTTGAGATGGAGGAGGCGGCCAAGAGGAGGAAGATCGACATGGAGGAGGCGGCCCGGCAAAGGCAGCTCGACATGGAGGAGGCGGCCCGACAAAGGCAGCTCGACATCGAGGTCGACAACGCGTCAAGGCGTGCGAGGTCAGCCGACATCGAGGTGGCCACCAATGCCGCCACCAAAGCCGGCGGAGGTGGCCCTTGCGATCATGAGCGTGGACTTGTCGAAGATGAGCGACAAGACGAGGCCTTGTTCGAGGCCAGGCAGAAGGAGATGCTCGACACCGAAGGCCGGAACTAGGTCGTCCGATCGGCGTGGCCGTTCTTTTTGAGGTTGGCATGGGTGCCGCCCGCCTATCGGGCCGCTGGCAGTGTGCCAGCGAGAAAACATACATTTTGGAGGTCGGCTGTGTTGCCGCCGAGGACAACTATTCATTTTGGAGGCTGGCTGTGTTGCCGGTCACCGGGCTGGATCTTGGCGATGGGCGTGTAGGCGGCGGCTGTGTTGCCCGGCTGATGAACCGGGGCGGCCTTTGAACTAGGGCTTAGCATTTGAAACGTTACTTTTAGTTTTTAAGTAGACGCTTGACAGGATGGGGCAAATGGATGCAGCTACCGGGCGACGGCTGCACATCTCGAGACACGCCCGGACACGACCCCAAATCCCTACCCAAACGGATGTAATCCGGACAAAACGGACGTACATTTGGGGTCGTAGCGGTGGAGTTGGCACGATGGCCAACTATCGCTTCGACCGACCGCGACGGCGAAGCGGCGGCGCCATGGGCCGTTGGGACGCACGATCGCGGCAGTGAGGTGAGGTGGATTTGGATGTGGCCCCTTTGGCGGTGACGCCTCGTGCTCGTGGGGCTCCCGCGCCCGACGCGGGGCAAAATTTCGTGTTTTGACCCTTTTTGCATAAAAATTCAGGATCTGACCCCTGTTGGAAAGAATTTCGGGATTTGACCTTTCGCTACCGCTGTGGGTTATGGCGGTAGGGTTAGATGTGCCACCGCCAGGTCCATGGCGAGGGGCTGACGGAGGGGAACAGCAATGACCGTTCGAGCCGACGTGGATAAGTAACCTACCGGCCGAGGACCTGGCGGTAGCAATCTAAACCTACCGCCCGAGAACACATGGCGGTAGGTTGTTTTGCCTACGAAAGTTTCGTAATGTGAAATATCGAAGTGCCATGGCGGTAGGTTGTGTGACCTTACCGCTGAGGGGTCCTCAAGCAGAGGGTCCTATGTTTTACACATTCAAGTTTAATTGCTTGTTTCTTTTCACACCAATGATATAGAGGCTAAAAACAGATCTCAAACAAATAGCATTACATACACAATAATAGCACTTGAAGTATACATACATGTTTTTATCATGAAAGTATATACTCATTTCTTTTACCATGAAAGTATACTCATATTGACAAGAACAAATGGCATGCGATTAACTTAATGTTCAAACTGAATTGATAATAAGCAGATGGCATTACAAGAGGTACATAGTTTCATTATTCATCGAGAACATAATTGAAAGACACAAGACAAACTAATAAGACGATTTGCGGATAATTTGAAGAGCGGGCAGACATCATCATCTTCGAGAGCTCCTCGTATGTTAGGCCTAGCCGTGGAGACAGACACGCAGAGCGGATCCACGGTTCAAAGTGGAGGCGGAACGCCTGGTCGGCATCCGACCGCTCAAGCACTCCCACCTTGCCCCGCGGCTGGAGTTTTGGCCTCCGCCCTTCCCGATTGATGATATCGAGCATAAAATGCACTTGGGGCGGCATCTGGCTCTCTCCTCCGCATTGCTCTCAAGTAGATTCTCCTACCAAATTGCTCGAGAGATAGTTGGAGTAATTCTGCCCAACTTCAATGCACGCTTCGGCGGACACGGGCAGATACTTGGATCTGCCTCCATCTCTGCCTTCACTTTCTTCCACTCCTTCACGCTCTGCGACCAACCCACGACATCGTCGAGGATCCGGCTCGCCCTCTCGTGCCACCGCTTTGCCCTCGTCGCCTCTAGGACCTCGTCTGAGACAGATCCCAGCTGCTGACAGCCTCGGGGAAGTTCTCGTGACATGTCTGGGAGCGGCATCTCTGACGAATCTGCTGCAAAGGAGTGGGAGGAGCAAGCGTGATGGAGTCGGCGGTGCTTGCTCCAAGCTTCGTACCTAAACATATAGATTCATCACACAAAAGGTTCATCACCATGAAAAAAATCTAAACCTAGGTTCATTTTGAGAGTTCAACATTTGTTCTCCAACTACATCCACTACTTGAATCATAGCATATCAACATGCATCATCATATCAAAAAAATTCCTCCACACATGCATCATATAAAAAAAATCCTCCAAAATAATATGAACTAGGGTTCATCTTCACATAACCATACCAACTAGTGACTAGAGTTCATATCTAACAAAATATAACATCTAGAATCAACCTAAATCAATCCTAGGGTTCAAAATAATTAAATCTAGTGCAAAAGGGGAGTGATTTGAATCAAATAATGCGACGAATCGGAAGCTATTTGACTAAAACTAATTGAAGGGATCGACAGACTTACCTTGCTTTCTTGAGGGCCATCTCGATCCGCAAAACGGTGAAGAAACGACGAAGATCAGGAGGAGGAGTGGAGGAGATGAGAGAGGCGAGAGGAAGAACTCCTCTGTTCTTGGGAGGCTATTTGGTTGGGGGAGAAGGGGGGAGGGTGGGCGGCCCATGGCTTATAAGTGCCTTAGACCCTACCGCCCGGGTTCCCAGCGGTAGGATCGACGCTACCGCCACGAGTTACAGCGGTAGGGGTGGAGACGGATGGGGACGGAGACCGTTAACGCAGCTGGCGGCGTGGATAAGTATCCTACCGCCACGGAGTTACGGCGGTGGCTAAGTAATCCTACCGCCAAGCCTCGTGGCGGTAGGAAAAAAGTCAAATCCCAAAATTCTTTCCAACAGGGGTCAGATCCTGAATTTCTATGCGAAAAGGGTCAAAACACGAAATTTAGCCCCGACGCGGTTCTGTGACGTTTCAGATTTCAACGGATATGATGCGACGCCCTTTCTCTCTACGTGCACACGGGCGGCGCCTCGGTGAACCGGCGGTCGATCATCCGCGGCTTCAGCGATCGGAGCGCGCGGTGCGGCTCCGTTGGTGGTTGGCTGTGAAGGTATAGCGTATCGTGAGTTCGTACTGTACTAGTGGTTTCTGCTGCCTGGCCGTTCCACGAGATGTGTGCGAAGAAGAAGCCACCCTGCGCATCAGGGAACTGGGCTCTGATGGTGGGATTGTGCGTACGGTGCCGGTGCGTGGTGAGCTTTGGAGAGGAAAGTGGCTCCATCTCCTGATCTCTTGTCTCCCAGTGTTATGTTAGCTTGCTCTGCATTGACCAGACTGGAAATAGCCGCGTGAGGAAGCAACATCCTGCCTGCCTCCTCCGGAAAGGCAGGCAGGCAAGCACACGCTCCATGCTTCATTTTCTGCAAAGACGAAAATTAGATGACCGGGAAAACAAAATAAGGACCGACCGTGGCCCTACTGGAGTAGCTAGGATTAACATGGAGCATGCTCCTTTTCTTCTCGCTCACTGCTTTTTTTAGACACACTACTTGTACTGCTGCCACGGATGGAGGGGGACTGCTCCTCTGGTCTTGGACAGAAGGTAGTGAGAAGCAGAGTTTAGCAAATTCAGAGCGGCAACATGCTGCATCCATTACATAGGAAAAAAAAAGAGTGAAGGAAAATCTTTTGCCAGAATGGCTGCATTCACAGAATAAAGAAAAAAGAAGAACGGGTGACAGGTGAAGTCTTCACCGCAGCTCGCGGATGGAGACCGCAACAGCGTAAGGATGGCCCGGTGCCCATGACATGATTACGAGGTTTCTAGACAATTTCTGCTGCTGTTCATGTCCCCGGTGTGCCTTTTGCGCAGTTGTAGTACATGTGCCGCACCTGTGGTTTTAGTTCGGCTGCTAGGCGCGTTTGGGTTATTAGGCCAACTCCAGCGCGCGACCCTATCGCGTCCGATGCGTTCGTTTGAGGTAGAACAGACGAAGAGCGCGGCCTAACGCGCGGGCCCAAACAGACAAATTTCGGATTTCGTTCGTTTTTTATCCATTCCCGGCCCAAACTTGCGCCGAGTTTGGGATGAAAGGGACATCAGCAGGCGGGCTATGCATACGCACGCTTTATCGGAGTAAATGACCACGGGTAGCCTCATCAGCCCCCGTTGGTATTTCAAGATATTGGGGCTAGCTGCGCCCCTCACACCTCCTGGATGAATGGCCGGCTTCACGGGCCGGCTGGTCCAGGAGGCCGGATGCTAGAAGGCAGCGACAAGGGGTTCGACTCCTAGCAGGCGGCCCCTCGTCCCCTCAAAGTTTGCACCCACATCATCACGACGAGACGGGGCGTGGCTAGTGCAACCTACCACCCCCGAATCCAGGACGGAACGTGGCCACGGTGCGGCGTACCAGGCGGACATCCCCCGCCCGGCGCGACACTGTAGCCATGCGATCCGTGACATCACTTACGCCAGGAGAGCCATGCTCCCACGATGGCGGTCGATGCGGCCGCATGCAGCGGCGGCCTACCGCTTGCCGGCGAGCCCGTAGCGGCAAACCCCAAGCAGGCGGCAACATGGGTAGGCCGGCTCCTAGCAGGCGGCCCTTCTCCCCCTTGGAGTCTGTGCGCCATTAACCAGATAAGACGGGGTGTGGCTAAAGTGAACGCCCGCCAGGCGGCGGGACTGTAGCCACGCTCCCCGAGGAGCAAGGCAATAGTATAAAGCGGTCGGCATGGCCCGCAGGCGGCTGGCCCTACCTGTCGGCCGAGATCACGGCAGTCGGCGAGGCCCACCAGGCGGCGGGCCCCAGCTGCCGGCGGAGAAGCCGACACCCCAAGACACCGACAGCCGGGTCCTACACCCAGCCGGATTACCATTGTACCCCTGGGGGGTAGGCCTATATAAACCCCCCAGGCAACCCCACGCAAGGGGTTCAGAACCTTAGGAGTCACACACACACACATAGAGAGAGTGGAGCAGAGCTAGCCTTGCCCTTCTTCCTCCTTTAGCCGAAACAGCTCAAGGAGCAAGCTTGTAGCTACCTTGTTGATCATAGTCATCATGCGAAGACCCCGCAGAGCAGGACTAGAGGTGTTATCTCCACGGAGAGCCCCGAACACAGGTAAGATTTGCGAGGCGTATGCGGTCTCGCCACTCCGCTTCTAGAGCGGCGACGTACTCTTATCCCCATCGATGATAAGCCACCCCCTGGCATATGTCGCACGACATCCCCGACATTTGACGCCCACCGTTGAGCAAGGTGCACCGTCGTCCGGAAACACGTTCTGGATGGGAACCCTCTTCCTTCTTGGCGGCGCGGCCGCTTATGCGACGGCATTTTGGCGCCGACACATTGCGTGGCGTGGAAGGCTATCGCCGCGAGCTGCCTCACGATCTGATCTCAGTGGGATCCGCTTCTCCGACGAGGCCGCACCCGACGCGAGCGCAGCCAGCTCCGAGAGCTGCCTTGTCGACCTCCCCGGCAAGCTTCACATCGCCACCGAGCCGGCCTCCGACCCGGAGTCCGTTGGCTCCACCGACCCGCCCGTCGACATGGTCATCGACGCCGACGCCGCGCCCTTTGATGCCTTCCCCGGTGACGTGGTGGTCTTCGACGACCTGCTCCACCACATCGACAGCGGCGCCCAGCCAGCCACCGTCACCAAGGTGCTGGTCATCAGCCACGATTGAGCCTCCGACGAGGCCGCCCGAGACCCATTGCAGACGGCGATGCGGGACCTGTCTGCACCCGTAGCACCAGGTGAGAACGGCGACGCCTTGGAAGCGTGCCGTGTTGCTCTCCTCGACAGTGCCAACAAGTTGGCAGCCATGAGACGCCTCACCGAGGCCTACGAAGCCTTGAGATCGATCAAGCGCCGTCGGCGGCACGCCTTTGGTAACAAACCAGCCGGCGGGCACGATCCGGCAGCGCGGCGCAACCATCGCCAACATGCTGGGGGCTGACCGCCCAGTCTACGCCACGCCGATGGAGAACTTACGCGCCGCCTAGGCGGCGGCAGACGAGCTGGATCACCTGGATGGCGACGAGCATCGCTTCATGACGGAGCGCATCCAGCAGCTCATCGACGCGACCGCCGTGCAGCAAGACACTGGCCGCCGCGTGGTGGAACCCGGCTTGCAGGCCGAGAACCCTCCCCCTCACCGAGAGCATGGCGCGACCTCCCGGACGCCGCAGGCGGCGCCCGCGACCGAAGAGACCAAGAGCCGGCTGCTAGCCGCACCCGCACACGCATCACCATCGGCCGCGACCAAGACGGCCGCCACGGCGGTGGAGCGGTAGGCGATCGTCCGCCTCCCAGCAGGAGAGAAAGCCTCCCCGCCACTGTTGAGCACCCGACTCTCGGAGGCCGGCTGGGCCCCCGTGAAGGAGTTGGAGAGAACGACGCCCGCCACTGGATCGACCGCTTGGCTCGATCCCTGGCGCTAGAAGAAGAAGATGCGATCAGCCCGCCTTGTTTGGGCCCCCGCATTCGCGACGAGCCCTTCCCCAAAGGGTTCTCGCTTCCTCGAGACACTCCCAAGTACAACGGCTCCGTGAAGCCGGAGGATTGGCTGGTTGACTACTCCACCGCCGTCAACATAGAAAATCGCAACAAGCGAGTTGCCGTGAAGTACGTGCCGCTCATGCTCCAGGGCACGGCCCGGACATGTCTGAACAACCTCAAGCCCTACAGCGTCAACAGCTGGCTGGACTTTACCGAAGTCTTCATTCGCAACTTCACCAGCACCTACAAGTGGCCGCCCAAGCCCCGCTAGCTCTCCCTGTGCGTCCAAGGCCCAACCGAGTCCACTCGCGAGTACTTGATGCGGTGGGCTGAACTGCGCAACTCCTGCGAAGGGGTGCATGAGGTGCAAGCCATAGAGTACTTCACTGCTGGGTGCCGAGAGGGCACTCTACTCAAGCACCGACCCCTCTGCGATGAGCCGGCCACACTCGACGAGATGCTGATCGTAGCAGACAAGTACGCCACTGCCGACTCTTCCATGAAGTCGGAGCTCCGAGTGGACGCATCCGGAAAGGTGCTCCCCGGCTCCTCGAGGGCCAGCCGGTGGTGACTCCAACCCGGGCCGTGTGAATCGACGACAACAAGCGCAAGGCCCAGCAGCCGGCTTCCACCAACCGGCAGGTGGCAATAGTTGAAGACCAGCAGCCGGAAGGGCAGCCCGGCCCCAAGCGTCAGAAAGGCAGCAAGCCTGCTTGGTTGCCGGCATTCTCCTTCGAGCAAGCTCTTGATGCCCCCTGCAAGTTCCACAACGGCGCGAAGCCGTCCAACCACACAACCCAGAAGTGCCATCGGCTCACCCGCATTGCCAAGGGCGAAGGACTGCCCCCTCCGCCTGCTGGCCCGCCGGCTCTGCCTCCTCAGCAGCCGGTGGCCCACCCAGTCGGCGCAATCCAAGATGAGTTCCACGAGGAGCACGCAGCCTACGTCGTCTTCACCAGCACGACGGACGACAGGCACAAGCGACGTCAGCAGCAACGGGAGGTGAATGCTGTCGCCTCTGAAGTTCCAGAGTTTATGCATTGGTCCGAGAGGACCATTAGCTGGAGCCGGGCAGACCACCCGGAAGTGATGCCTTCCCCGGGTTCATACGCCCACAGTGCTTTGGATGCTACCTTTTCAACAGAGAGGCGAGCACTGCCGCTTCTCCTGAAGTTACGATAGACGGCGGTAGCAGCATCAACATCCTCTACCGCGACACCTTGAAGAAGCTGTGCATCAAAGAGAGGCAACTCCAACCCAGTCGGACTATTTTCCATGGCATTGTACCCAGCCTTTCCTGCTCTCCAACCAGCAAGGTCAAGATAGATGTTCTCTTCAGAGACAAAGATCACTTCCGTCGTGAGCCAATCTGGTTCAAGGTGGTGGACCTGGAGAGCCCCTACCACGCACTCTTTGGCCGGCCAGCGCCGGCCAAGTTCATGGCAGTGCCACACTATGCTTACCTCAAGATGAAGATGCCGGGTACCAAGGGCAGCATCACCATATCCGGTGACTACAAGAAGTCAGCCGCATGTGCTACCGCCAGCAGCCGGCTGGCCGAGTCCCTTGTGATTGCTGCCGAGAAGAAGCTCCTTGACCGGGTTGTGGCCATGGCCAGCAAACAGCCGGACCTGTCGCCAGGCCCCAAGGAGGCGCAGACCCAGGGCTCCTTCCAGCCGGCCAAAGAAACCAAGAAGATACCCTTGGACCCGGAACACCCAGAGAGGCACGCTATCGTAGGGACCAACCTCGATAGCAAATAGGAAAGCGAGCTCGTCGATTTCCTCCGTGAGAATCGGGACATCTTTGCATGGTCTCCCAAAGACATGTCAAGTGTTTCGACGGATTTCGCCGAGCACAAGCTACATGTCGGATCGGATGCAAAACTAGTCAAGCAACCCCTCCGCCGCTTGTCAGAAGAAAAGAGAAGAATTGTTGGTGAAGAGATTGCCCGCCTTCTGGCAGCCGGCTTCATCATGGAAGTGTTCTTTCTAGAATGGCTTGCCAACCTAGTACTTGTACTAAAGAAGAACAACAAGTGGCGCATGTGCATTGATTACACCAGCCTCAACAAAGCCTGCCCCAAAGATCTGTTTGCTCTGCCTCGGATAGACTAACTGATTGACTCCACAGCCGGATGCGAGCTGCTGAGTTTTTTGGATGCCTACTCTGGTTACTGATACGTCCATTATGCATCATGCTTTTATGTCAATATTTATTGCATTATGGGCTGTTATTTCACGTTATGTCACAATACTTATGGCTATTCTCTCTTATTTTACAAGGTTTACATGAAGAGGGAGAATCTTGGCGGTTGAATTCAGGGGTGGAAAAGGAGCAAATATTGAAGGACTATTCTGCGCAACTCAAAAGTCTGAAACTCCACGGAATACCTTAGAATAAATAATGAAAAATCGTCAGCCAAAGATGAAGGCCGGGGCCCACACACCGCTCACGAGGGTGGGCGCCCCGGCACGCCCCTACCTTGTGGGCCCCCGGTGGCTCTCCAGACATCCATCTTCTCACATATGAAGTCTTCGATGAGAAAAAAATAGCAGAGAACCTTCGGGGACAAGACTCACGCCACGAGTGAACCTCCAGCGGAACCAATCTAGGGCTCGGCGGAGCTTTTCGCCGGGGACACTTCCCTCGGGAGGGGGAAATCATCACCATCGTCATCACCAACGCTCCTCTCATCGGGAGAGGGCAATCTCCATCAACATCTTCACCAAAGACCATCTCATCTCCAAACCCTAGTTCATCTCTTGTATCCAATTCTTGTCTCCAAGTCCGGGATTGGTGCTAGTAGGTTGCTAGTAGTGTTGATTACTCTTTGTAGTTGATGCTAGTTGGTTTATTTGGTGGAAGATCATATGTTCAGATCCTATATGCACATTATTACCCCTCGATTATGAACATGAATATGCTTTGTGAGTAGTTCACGTTTGTTCACGAGGACAAGGGAGAAGTCTTGCTATTAGTAGTCATGTGAATTTGGTATTAGATTCGATATTTTGATAAGATGTATGTTGTCTAACCTCTAGTGGTGTTATGTGAGCGTCGACTACATCACACTTCACCATTATTTGAGCCTAGAGGAAGGCATTGGGAAGTAATAAGTAGATGATGGGTTGCTAGAGTGTGAAGCTTAAACCCTAGTTTATGTGTTGCTTCGTAAGGGGCTGATTTGGGTCCATATGTTTCATCTTTGTGGTTAGGTTTACCTTAATACTTTTGTTGTAGTTGTGGATGCTTGCAATAGAGGTTAATCACAAGCGGGATGTTTTTTCAAGTAAGAACAGCACCCAAGCTCCGGTCCACCCACATATCAGATTATCAAAGTACTGAACGCGAATCATATGAGCGTGATGAAAACTAGCTTGACGATATTCCCATGTGTCCTCGGGAGCGCTTTTCCTATTATAAGAGTTTGTCCAGGCTTGTCCTTTGCTACAAAAAGGATTGGGCCACCTTGCTGCACTTTATTTAATTTTGTTACTTGTTGCTCGTTACAATTTATCTTATCACAAAACTATCTGTTACCACTTATTTCAAGATTTGGCAGAGAATACCTTCTTTGAAAACCGCTTATCATTTCATACGCTCCTTGTTGGGTTCGACACTCTTACTTATTGAAAGGACTACGATAGATCCCCTATACTTGTGGGTCATCAAGACTCTTTTCCGGCGCAGATTCTTGGGGAGTGAAGCGCCTTTGGTAGGTGGAATTTGGTAAGGAAAAATTTATTTAGTGTGCTGAAATTTTCTGTCACTCGTTACTACGGAAAGTAATTGTTTGAGGGGCTTGTTCGGGGTATCTTCACCCCGTCCAGTTGAGCCAACGGTTGCTCCTCAACCTACTGAACCTATTGAAAATGAAACTCCTTTTGAATTTCCTTCGGGTATGATGGAAAAGCTGCTAGCTAACACTTTCGCAGGAGATGGAACAAAGCATCCTGACGAACATCTACGCTTTGTGGATGATATTTGTGGACTATTTAAGCTTGCAGGTATACCCGATAATGTTGTTAAGAAGAAGGCTTTCCATTTATCTTTGGAGGGAGACGCATTGACATGGTATAGGCTATGTGATGATACGAGATCATGGAACTATAAAAGAGTGAAATTGGAATTTCATCAAAAGTATTACCCTAGGCATCTTGTTCATCGTGATCGCAATTATATATATAATTTTTGGCCTCGCGAAGGAGAAAAGCATTGCTCAAGCTTGGGGAGGCTTAAATCAATGTTATATTCAAGCCCCAATCATGAGCTCTCAAAATTGACAATTCTCGAATTTTTATGCTCGGCTTTACGATAACAATCGCACCATGCTCGATACTTCTTGTCTTTGGCTCTTTTATGATGAAGCCTATTGAATTTGGATGGAATTTATTGGATAGAATTAAACGCAACTACGAAGATTGGGACCTCGACGAAGGTAAGGAGTCGGGTATGACACCTAAGTTTGATTGTGTTAAATCTTTTATGGATACCGATATTTTCCGTAAGTTTAGCACTAAATATGGACTTGACTACGATATAGTAGCTTCTTTACGTGAATCTTTTTGCTACTTATGTTGATCTCCCCACGGAGAAGTGGTTTAAATATCATCCTACCATAGAAGTAAAAGTAGCTGCACCTATTAAAGTTGAAGAAAAGATTGTCACTTATAATGATCCTATTGTTCCTACTTCTTATGTTGAGAAACCCCCTTTTCCTGTTAGAATGAAGGATCATGCTAAAGCTTCAACTGTTGTTCGTAAAAGCAATATTAGGACTTATACACCTCCTGAACAAGTCAAAGTAGAACCAAATATTTCCATTGTTAAAGATCTCTTGTCCGATAATATCGATGGGCATGTTATCAATTCCGTGGTGAAACCGCTAGAATTGCTAAACCTTGTGTTAAAGATAAACATAGACCTGTGGTAGGCGTGCCTGTTATTTCTGTTAAAGTAGGAGATCATTGTTATCATGGATTGTGTGATATGGGTGCTAGTGCTAGTGTTATACCCATTGACTTATATAAAGAAATTATGCATGATATCGCACTTTCTTTGAGTTAGAAGATATTGATGTTACAATTAAACTTGCAAATAGAGATACTATATCTGCAATGGGAATTGTTAGAGATGTTGAAGTCTTGTGTGGAAAAACCAAATATCCCGATGATTTCCTTGTTCTTGGTTCTCCACAAGATAGCTTTTGTCCCATTATTTTTGGTAGACCCTTCTTGAATACTGTTAATGCTACGATAGATCGCAAAAAGAATGTTATTACTTGTTGGCTTGGATGATATGGTTCATGAGTTTAATTTCTCTAAATTTAGTAAACGACATCGTGAGGAAGAATTGCCTAGTAAGGATGAACTTATTGGTCTTGCTTCTATTGTCAGTACCTCCTAGTGATCCTTTGGAACACTATTTGCTAGACCATGAAAATGAGATGTTCATGAATGAAAGAAGGGAAATAGATGAAGTATTCTTTAAACAAGAACCTATTCTGCAACATAATTTGCCTGTTGAAATCCTAGGGGATCCTCCTCCACCCAAGGGTGACCCCGTGTTTGAGCTTAAACCGTTGCGCGATAATCTTAAATATGCTTATCTTGATGAAAAGAAAATATACCCTGTTATTATTAGTGCTAACCTTTCAGAGCATGAAGAAGAAAGATTATTGAAAACTCTGAAGAAGCACCGCGCTGCTATTGGGTATACTCTTGATGATCTAAAGGGCATTAGTCCCACTCTATGTCAACATAAAATAAATTTGGAAGCGGATGCCAAACCAGTTCGTGATCCTCAACGACGTTTGAATCCTAAAATGAAAGAAGTTGTAAGAAAAGAAATACTCAAGCTCACGGAGGCAGGTATAATTTATCCGTTCTTGATAGTCGAGGGTAAGCCACATCCATTGTGTCCCTAAGAAGGGAGGTATTATTGTTGTCCCTAATGATAAAGATGAATTGATCCTCAAAGAATTATCACAGGTTATAGGATGGTAATTGATTTCCGTAAATTAAATAAGGCTACTAAGAAAGATCATTACCCTTTACCTTTTATTGATCAAATGCTAGAAAGACTATGCAAACATACACATTATTGCTTTCTAGATGGTTATTCTGGTTTTCTCAAATACCTGTATTGGCTAAAGATCAATCGAATACTACTTTTACATGCCCTTTTGGTACTTTTGTTATAGACGTATGCCTTTTGGTTTATGTAATGCACCTGCTACCTTTCAAAGATGCATGATGGCTATATTCTCTGACTTTTGTGAAAAGATTTGTGAGGTTTTCATGGACAACTTTTCCGTCTATGGTTCCTCTTTTGATGATTGCTCGAGCAATCTTGATCGAGTTTTGCAGAGATGTGAAGAAACTAATCTTGTCTTGAATTGGGAAAAGTGCCACTTTATGGTTAATGAAGGTATTGTCTTGGGGCACAAAGTTTCTGAAAGAGGTATTGAAGTTGATAAAGCCAAGGTTGATGCTATTGAAAAGATGCCATGTCCAAAGGACATCAAAGGTATAAGAAGTTTCCTTGGTCACGCTGGATTTTATAGGAGGTTCATTAAGGACTTCTGAAAAATCTCTCAACCTCTGACTCATTTATTACAAAAAGATGTACCGTTTGTCTTTGATGATGATTGTGTAGAAGCATTTGAAATACTTAAAAAAGCATTAGTCTCTGCACCTATTGTTCAGCCACCTGATTGGAATTTACCCTTTGAAATTATGTGTGATGCTAGTGATTATGCTGTAGGTGTTGTTCTAGGGCAAAGAGTTGATATGAAATAGAATGCTATCCACTATGCTAGTAAGACTCTAGACAATGCTCAAAGAAATTATGCTACTACCGAAAAGGAATTTTTAGCAGTGGTGTTTGCTTGTGATAAGTTTAGACCTGATTCCGAAGTTACTATTCACACCGATCATGCTGCTATTAAATATCTTATGGAAAAGAAGGATGCAAAACCTAGACTTATTAGATGGGTTCTCCTGCTTCAAGAATTTGATTTACATATTGTTGATAGAAAGGGAGCTGAGAACCCGTTACTGGAACAACTTGTCTAGGCTAGAGAATGTTCTTGATGACCCACTACCTATTGATAATAGCTTTCCTGATTAGAAATTAAATGTCATAAGTACTTCTCGTAGCACTCCTTGGTATGCTGATTATGCTAATTATATTGTTGCTAAATTTATACCACCTAGCTTCACATACCAGCAAAAGAAAAAGTTTTTCTATGACTTGCAACATTACTTTTGGATGACCCACATCTTTATAAAGAAGGAGTAGATGGTGTCATTAGACGTTGTGTACCTGAGCATGAACAGGAACAGATCCTACGCAAGTGTCACTCCGAAGCTTATGGAGGACACCACGCTGGAGATAGAACTGCACATAAGGTATTGCAATCTGGTTTTTATTGGCATACTCTCTTCAAGGATGCTCGTAAGTTTGTTTTCTCTTGCGATGAATGTCAAAGAATTGGTAATATTAGTAGACGTCAAGAAATGCCTATGAATTATTCAATTTTTATTGAGCCATTTGATGTTTGGGGCTTTGATTATATGGGACCTTTTCCTGCCTCTAATGGTTACACTCATATTCTAGTTCTTTGTTGATTACGTTACTAAGTGGGTAGAAGCTATTCCAACTAGTAGTGCTGATCATAACACTTCTATTAAAATGCTTAAGGAAGTTATTTTCCGAGGTATGGAGTCCCTAGATACTTAATGACCGATGGTGGTTCACACTTTATTCATGGTGCTTTCGTAAGATGCTTGCTAAATCTGACGTTAATCATAGAATTGCATCTCCTTATCACCCGCAGTCTAGTGGTCAGGTAGAATTGAGCAATAGGGAGCTCAAACTAATTTTACAAAAGACTATCAATAGGTCTAGAAAGAATTGGTCCAAGAAACTTGATGATGCATTATGGGCCTATAGAACTGCTTATAAAAATCCTATGGGTATGTCTCCTTACAAAATGGTCTATGGAAAAGCTTGTCACTTACCTCTCGAATTAGAACATAAGGCATATTGGGCTATTAAAGAGCTCAACTATGATTTCAAACTTCTTTGGTGAGAAGAGGTTATTTGATATTAGCTCACTTGATGAATGGAGAGCCCAAGCTTATGAAAATGTCAAGTTGTTTAAAGAAAAGGTTAAAAGATGGCATGACAAAAGGATACAAAAGCGGGAGTTTAATGTCGGTGATTATGTATTGCTATACAACTCTCGTTTAAGATTTTTTGCAGGAAAACTTCTCTCTAAATGGGAAGGTCCCTACGTTATCGAGGAGGTCTATCGTTCCGGTGCCATAAAAATTAACAACTTCGCGAGGAACAAATCCGAAGGTGGTAAGCGGTCAAAGGATCAAAACACTATATCTCGAGGTAATCCTATAAATGTTGAAACTAATATTATTGCAACCGTGACCTCGAAGGAGTACATAAAGGACACTTTTCGAGCGTTCGGAACTCAAAAGGAATAGGTATGTGGTACGGTAAGTAAACCGACTCCAAAACAATTTTTAAGGCAATATTTTTCCGTTTTGGAATATTTAGAAAAATAGAAAAATAAGTAGCAGTCCGGAGAGGACACCAGGCCTCCACGAGGGTGGAGGGCACGCCCCCGTGCCTCGTGAGCACCTCGTGTGCCCTCCGGACTCCGTTTTCTTGCACGATACGTATTTTGGTCTGTAAAAATTCATTATATATATTCTCGAAGGTTTTGACTCTCGTATCACGCAAATATCCTCTGTTTTTGTTTCAAGCTATTTCCTTTGCAGATTTAGAGCACCATGACTTCTCCCTCCTACAACAACGAAGACAAGGATGCTTGGCTATTGAAGATCGAGTTGAAAAGAGAGGAACCAGAAGAGATCCATAAGGATGAAAGGATCAAGAAGGCCATGGAGGTTCAGGCCCCGGTTGTGAAAGAAGAAGATATCCTTCAAACTTTACCTAACCTTTTCACTCCAACAGAGATTGAAGCATTCAAGATGATTGAGTTAGCCCGCATACAAAACAAGTATCTTACACAGGAGAATATTTTGTTGAAGGATCATATTGCCGGGCTCAAGGGCATTATTCGCAAGTTGGAGGAACTTTTATGCTCGATGTGCGATTATCCACCGTCATCATCACCACCTCCATCACCTCCCAGGACATAATCACATGGGTATGGGCACTCCCCTTGGCAACTGTCAAGCTTGGGGGAGGTGCCCTGGTACCGTATCACCATCACAACTCCTATCTTTACAGTTTTTCTTAGTTCGATCCTATTAGTAGTATCTTAATTTAGTATAATAAAGTTGTGGCATGATCTAGTTTTGAGTTTTGCTTTATGATCTTTCTTTGTAATCGAGTCCGTGAGCTATATAATAAAGATTAGTGTTGAGTCAAGGGCTTGAGTATTTTGCCATGATCTTGGGTGATTAGTGGAAAAAGAATAAAAAGAATGAAAGAGTTCATATTGATCTTAGTGAAAGTGATGACTCCACATCAAAAGAGTATGATGATTAAAAATTGTTGGGAGTTGGCAAATATAGCTTTGGTCATTGTTGCAATTAATAGGAAGTAATAAGGAGAGAGAGGTTTCACATATAGATATATTATCATTGACATCTTTTATGATTGGGAGCACTCATTAAAATATGACATGCTAAAGGGTTGATGTTGGACAAGGAAGACAACGTAATGAGTTATGTTTTCTTGTATCTGAGATAAAGTATGTTGTCATGGATCCTCTAACATGTTGAGCTTGCCTTTCCCCCTCATGCTAGCTAAATTCTCAAAGCACCAAGTAGAGATACTACTTGTGCTTCCAAATACCCTTTAAACCAGTTTAGCCATGAGAGTCCACCATATCTACCTATGGATTGAGTAAGATCCTTCAAGTAAGTTGTCATCGGTGCAAGCAATAAAAATTGATCTCTAAATATGCATGACTTATTAGTGCAGAGAAATAAGCTTTATGCGAACTTGTTGTGGGCGCTTAATAAAAGCGGCAATTTGCATAATAAAGGTTCACATACAAGGGGCAATATAAAGTGACGTTCTTTTGCATTAAGATTTTGTGCATCCAACCATAAAAGCGCATGGCAACCTCTGCTTCCCTCTGCGAAGGGCCTATCTTTTATTATTATCCTCTACCTATTGCAAAAGTCACGATGATCTTCTCCCTTCCTTTTCATTTTATCCTTTGGCAAGCTCAAAGACGTTGGAAAGAGTATGATATACATATCTAATTGGATGTGGGGAGCATGAATTGTTATTGTTGACATTACCCTTGAGGTAAAAGGTTGTGGGCAAAACTATAAGCCCCTATCTTTCTCTGTGTCCCATTAAAACTCCGTAACCACAAGTATCGCGTGAGTGCTAGCAATTATGAAGGACTAAATGATAGTTGAGTATGTGGACTTGCTTTTAAGCTCTGACATAGACTCTTTTCGATGTTATGACAAATTGCAATTGCTTTAATGACTGAGATTATAATTGTTAGTGCCCAATAATGTTTCTGATTCATGCCTTGGCTTTGTGAATGGGTCATTACTTGAACATGAGTAATCATATGACAAAATCTATTTATGTTGCTGTTATGAAATAATCATGATGCCTTCATGTCCGTATTTTGTTTTTATCAACGCCTCTACCTCTAAACATGAGGACATATTTATTGTTATCGACCTTTAAACGAGGACAAGCGAGGTCTAAGCTTGGGGAGTTGATACGTCCATTTTGCATCATGCTTTTATGTCAATATTTATTGCATTATGGGCTGTTATTTCACGTTAGGTAACAATACTTAAGGCTATTCTCTCTAAAGTTACAAGGTTTACATGAAGAGGGAGAATGCGGCTGGAATTCTGAAATTTGGAAAAGGAGCAAATATTGAAGGACTATTCTGCGCATAACTCCAAAAGTCTTGAAACTCCACGGAATACCTTAGAATAAATAAAGAAAAATCGTCGCCAAAGATGAAGGCCAGGGCTCACACCTGCTCACGAGGGGTGGGGCGCGCCACGGGCACGCCCCCTACCTCGTGGGCCCCCTGGTGGCTCTCCGACGTCCATCTTCTCACATATGAAGTCTTTCGATGAGAAAAAATACCAGAGAACCTTTCGGGACGAGACTCCGCCGCCACGAGGCGGAACCTTGGCGGAACCAATCTAGGGCTCCAGCAGAGCTTTTCTGCCGGGGACACTTCCCTCCGGGAGGGGGAAATCATCACCATCGTCATCACCAACGCTCCTCTCATCGGGAGAGGGCAATCTCCATCAACATCTTCACCAGCACCATCTCATCTCCAAACCCTAGTTCATCTCTTGTATCCAATTATTGTCTCCAAGTCCAGGATTGGTGCTAGTAGGTTTCTAGTAGTGTTGATTACTCTTTGTAGTTGATGCTAGTTGGTTTATTTGGTGGAAGATCATATGTTCAGATCCTATATGCACATTATTACCCCTCTGATTATGAACATGAATATGCTTTGTGAGTAGTTACGTTTGTTCGAGGACAAGGGAGAAGTCTTGCTATTAGTAGTCATGTGAATTTGGTATTAGATTCGATATTTTGATAAGATGTATGTTGTCTAACCTCTAGTGGTGTTATGTGAACGTCGACTACATAACACTTCACCATTATTTGGGCCTAGAGGAAGGCATTGGGAAGTAATAAGTAGATGATGGGTTGCTACTGGATGTAAGCTTAAACCCTAGTTTATGCGTTGCTCGTAAGAGGGCTGATTTGGATCCATATGTTTCATGTCAGGTTAGGTTTACCTTAATACTTTTGTTGTAGTTGCGGATGCTTGCAATAGAGGTTAATCACAAGTGGGATGTTTGTTCAAGTAAGAACAGCACCCAAGCTCCGGTCCACCCACATATCAGATTATCAAAGTACCGAACGCGAATCATATGAGCGTGATGAAAACTAGCTTGACGATATTCCCATGTGTCCTCGGAGCGCTTTTCCTATTATAAGAGTTTGTCCAGGCTTGTCCTTTGCTACAAAAAGGATTGGGCCACCTTGCTGCACTTTATTTACTTTTGTTACTTGTTGCTCGTTACAATTTATCTTATCACAAAACTATCTGTTACCACTTATTTCAGTACTTGTAGAGAATACCTTGCTGAAAACCGCTTATCATTTCCTTCTGCTCCTCGTTGGGTTCGACACTCTTACTTATCGAAAGGACTACGAGAGATCCCCTATACTTGTGGGTCATCAGTTACCACCAGGTCAAACTGAACCCGGCCGATCGGCTGAAGGCCGCCTTCATCATACCATTCGTAGCCTTTTGCTACCTGACCATGACATTCAGCTTGAGAAATGCCGGTGCCACTTTCTAGCGTTGCATGCAGAAGTGCCTCCTCAAGCAACTCGGTAGAAACGTCCACGTCTGTGTAGACGATATTGTGGTGAAGACAGAGAAGCGCGGCACCCTCCTGGAGGATCTCAAGGAGACCTTCGACAATCTGCCGTTTTCAAATCAAGCTCAACCCAGAAAAGTGTGTCTTCGGAGTTCCAGCGGGCCAGCTCCTTGGTTTCCTTGTCTCAGAACGCGACATCGAATGCAACCCTGTGAAGATCAAGGCCATTGAGTGAATGGAGAGGCCCACCCGGCTGCGAGACGTCCAGAAGTTCATCGGATGCTTGGCATCCTCGGGGGTTTTTCATCGGTCAATTTGGCGAAGGCTCTCCCCTCGCACTACCTAATGAAGAAAACCACTCACTTCGAGTGGAACGACAAGGCGGACGAGGCCTTCCTCCAGCTCAAGAAAATGCTGACTACACCGCTTGTCCTAGCGGCTCCGGATTCTAAGGAGTCTATGTTCCTCTATATTGCCGCCACTAGCCGGGTGGTCAGATGACTCATAGTGGTTGAGCATCTGGAAGACGGCAAGGCACAGCCAGTCCAGAGGCCCGTCTACTACCTAAGTGATGTGCTGTCAGCCTCCAAGCAGAATTACCCCGATGACCAGAAGATGTGCTATGGCGTGTACTTTGCCGCCAAGAAGCTCAAGCAGTACTTTCGAGAGCACTCCATCACGATCGTTCGCAGCCCGCTTCACGAGATCATGGGCAATAGAGATGCTTCAGGCCGAGTGGCCAAGTGGGCCATCGAGCCGCTCCCACAAAGATCCTCTACCAGCCCGAATCGCCATCAAGTCCCAAGCTGGCCGACTTCCTCATCGACCGGCGATACTCAAAGACCTACCGCCGGCGCCGGATTCTACCCATTGGAGGATGCACTTTGACAGCTCGAAGATGCGCACCGGTCTGGGAGCCGGCATCGTCCTCACCTCTCCCAAAGGCGACATTCTCACATACACGCTGCAAATTCACTTTGCCGCCTCCAACAACGTGGCCGAAATCTGGCGCCAGACACGGACTCCGGCCGCCAAGGAGATTGGCATCCCCCAGATTCTGTGCTACGGTGACTCGGACTTGGTAGTCCAGTAGTCGTCAGGCGACTGGGACGCCAAGGATGCAAACATGGCGAGCTACCGCTTCCTCGTCCATCAGATCAGTGGATACTTTGACGGGTGCGTGTTCCTTCACGTGCCACGAGCCGACAACGAGCAAGTTGACGCACTGGCACGGATTGGCTGCACCCGCCAAGCGATACCAGCTGGCGTCTCCCTCCAGTGCCTCCGCAAACTGTCTCTCAAGCCTTCGCCGAAATCAGAGTCCATCTTCGTGCCGGCTGCTCCTGGAACAGTCAGATCTGACTCGGGGGCTGCAACAGTCGGCCTGGGGACTTCGGTAGGCGGCTCAGGGACTGCCATAGTAGCACCCGGCCCGGGGACTTGTAACCGGCGAAATTTCTGGCGGCTTGCCCGAATGTCGGTGTCAAACCGGCGGATCTCGGGTAGGGGGTCCCGAATCGGCGCGTCTAGGATCGATGGTAACAGGAGACGGGGACACGATGTTTACCCAGTTCGGGCCCTCTGTGGAGGTAATACCCTACTTCCTGCTTGATTGATCTTGATGAATATGAGTGTTACAAAAGTTGATCTACCACGAGATCGTAATGGCTAAACCCTAGAAGTCTAGCCTATGTGAATATGGTAATGAGTACCCGCCTATCCGGACTACGCTCTCCGGTTTATATAGACACCGAGAGATCTAGGGTTACATGGTGTCGGTTACATAAGAAGGAATCTTCATAGTTGGTCGCCTAGCTTGCCTTCCACGTCAAGGAGAGTCCAATCCGGACACGGGTATAGTCTTCGGCCTTCATGTCTTCACATACGTTTCATCACCGCCCAATGGACAACGGGCCGGACGCCTGAGGACCCCTTAGTCCAGACTCCTCAAGAGTCTCCCGAACCTGGCTTCAATGACGAGGAGTCCGGCCACAAGCAGATTGTCTTCGACGTTGCAAGGCGGGTTCCCCTTTTTCCAAACTCCACGATAGTCTTCGGATGCGATGATTGTATCCGGACCTGTAACGCATACCACACAGAACCGCAGAGAGAATATAATATTTGCACGAATCTAATCTGTTGACAACTTTTTTACAACACGGCATCACGTCTATCCGGTCATAATTTCGAACCGTTTTTCATCTGCCATCCCACGTTTTGAGACGCTGGTGTAATTGGCACGTCGTGTCGAAGCAGAGATCGTGTCCCCTTATTGCGGGATCCTCATCAATGCGGGCGTGGGTAACCCGACCGTGCCATTTGGACGTCCCTTGGGAACATGCGAGTTTAAGGCGAGTGGGGAGGCGTTTGATATTCGCGGCCTCTATAAAGGGGGTAAGGATTCCCTTTTCTCACCCACGCCCTTTCTTTCCGTCAGCCCTTCCGTCCTTGAGCTCCAGCGCCCAAGCTTTAGCTTTTCTTGGTCCAAGAAAGCACTCCAAACATGTCTGGATCCGGAGCTTGAGGCAAGTGGATGGCCTCCTCCGTTAAGAAGAAGGACATCAAGGAGCTCCGGGAGGCCGGATACCTAGCCAAGGAGATCGTTCACCGACTCCCGGCCAAGGGGCAGATTGTCCCCACTCCAGAGCCCCATGAGAGGGTTGTTTTTCTCACACATTTTATCCGCGGACTGGGATTCCCTCTCCATCCATTTGTCCGTGGACTGATGTTTTACTATGTGCTGGATTTTCATGACCTAGCCCCCAACTTTATCCTCAACATTTCGGCATTTATTGTCGCTTGTGAGGCTTTTCTCCGCATCCCACCTCACTTCGGCCTGTGGCTGAAGACCTTCAATGTGAGGCCGGAAGTAGTGAGCGGTCAACGAGCGCAGTGTGGAGGCGCTTATGGTGGGCAAGATGCCCAACGCCACCGCCCAAGGCTCATTCGCAGACGGTGAAGGGGTGGCAATCGGGTGGTTCTACATCATCGAGCCGCTGCGACGCTAACTGGGCGGCGGCCCCGAATTCGATCCGGAATCCCGGCGCGCTGACCTCACGGAAAGAGAGGGGCCTAACTCCGGGTCCTTCAGGGACGAAGCCGATCGGGCTCCAGACGCAAGGCCCGTAACATGATAGACAGGAATATCAAGCTTGTCAACGTGGTCCAGGTCATGCTCATTCGTCGATTCCTTCCGTGCCAATGCCGGACTTGCTATGTATGGGAGTATGATCCGGCCAAGCACCAGACGCTGCAAGAGCTCTTCGGCACGACACACGAAGACATCTGGAGAGTGCTTTTCAAGGCCGGCGAGACGCCGCCGCCTATGACCGAGGATCGCGGGCTTAGATTAAAGCGCCGGGCCAATTCGGTAAGTTATTTCATATTTTCAAGGCATACCTTTGACTGGCATATTTTGAGGTAAAGCCTAAGCTTTATCATCCATGTTTTCAGGCTTGGATCGAGGTAGCAGAGGGGATTAACTGTCCAGCTCCACTGCCTGAAGACCAAGAATTCCCATTACTGATGAAAATGCTTTTTCCCGCACCTTATGAGGTGCCAGAGAAGACGGCCAGGAAAGCGGCCAAAGAGGCCAAGAGGGGCCCTCGCCGAAAAGGCGCTCCGGACGTGACGTCCGAAGACGAAACTTCTTCTTCGTCCACCGACGACGACGACGAAGAGGAGGAAGAAGACGACTCCCCACCTGAGGTGGGGCAGAAGAAGAGAGCGGCCCCCACGAGTCCGGAAGCGAAAGCGCCTAAGAGGCTCCCTCGCGGAAATCTCCGCGTGGGATGTCGACAAAGATCCGGAGCGACCTCGGCCGACCAAGCCTCGGGCCGCTTCGTAAGTACTGTAATCCGCGAACGCCCCGCCTTCCCGGTTTGTAATATTGACATATTGTAAACTTTGTCACTTTGAAGTCCCAAGACGCGATGGCTCCCCGTGATCCTTGACAAAGGATTCGCTGGACTCGAAGGAGATGGCTAGCATGTCTCCGCCACCTGCTCATTCCGTCTCACCCAAGGGTGATGACGAGGTGGTGTCCAAAAAGACTTTTCCAGGCCCGGGGAGATTCCGGAGATCATCGGGGTGACTCCCCAGGATGACTCCTCGGCCGCCGGGCATACTAGGGAAAAAGTCCCCACGGGGACTGGTGATGGGGCCCGAGTTTCCTTCCGACCTCGACCGGGTACCATTCCGGAGATCTACACGGCTCCGGGGTCCAGCAAACGGCATTCCCCACAAGGAGGGAATGTGCCCGTTCCACCGGTGACCTTTGTCCAACCAGAGGCACCGGATAATCTGCTGGAGGCGCTACGAGGCGCCTCTATCGTGGATGAACATCGTCTCCTTTTGGACACGGTAATAGAGAAGGTTCGGTTCGTCAAAAGAGGACTGACCGAAGCCTACACTAGCCTTCTAACGGGCTTTGAGGTAAGTAATGTGATTGTAGGAAAAATATCACAGTATAGATGCTCTGTTTGGTGTTCGGGAAGAAAAGCCGAACAGAGGATCAAGAATAAATATTGCAGGAGTCTAACATGAGTTGTCTATGTGAATAAGCAGGTATCGTTGCAGGCTGCCATCGCTCATGTCGCTGGAGGTCTCCTGACCGGAAGCAGAATCGAGCGGCCGAGGAGGAGCTCGGCCTCGTGAAGAAGCAGTGGAGGATAGCCAAGGTATGAAGTAACTCAGGGTACATTTCAAAAAAAATGAATAGTCTGACCGGACTAAAGTGTCATCAACTTTATTAGGGGCCACGACCGAGGTGGCAGCCCTTAAGAAGGCGCTAGCCGAGGCCGAGGACAAAGCGGCCAAGGAACGCGCCTCGTGCGAGAAGCACGAGGCCTGGGTTGGCGAGGCGCAACAACAGCTCCAGGGCGCGATAGAGAGACTTGAGTCCTTGGAGCGCGATTGTTAGGCGCAAGAGTCCAAATTGGTGAAGGCCCGCCAGAGCACGCAGGATGCACGAGCCGAAGCCCAGAGCACCCTCCAGGAAATTCAGGGGGCCAAGAAGATTATGGTGGGTAAGTCTTTCACCATGCATAGCAGGTATGTAGAAGAAACGTTCCTTGTACTTATCCTGAATTTGATTTCAGTATGCCTACAGACCGCCACACAAAGGTATCGATGTCACGAGCATTATAGAGCCGAAGAAGGGATGTCTACAAAGAAGCTATTCTGGTCCCAACATCTAGGATCCGAACATCCGGTGCCCTTCAATGACCAGCTAAAGCAGTTGGTCGAGCTGCACAGGTTGGCAGAGCTAGCCATGAAGGACCTGATAGTCCGGCTGTGGCATGCCGATCCTAAACCTAGCAGCTACTTCGGACTTGTGCAGCGGCTTGTGAGTGCTCGTCTGCTGCTCGGCCGTGAAGCGGTCGGTCTGTATTGAAGGTGCACAGATGGTTTTGCCCGCCAAGACGCATTGGGCAAAGCCGGATGCCAAGAAGCTAATGACCGAGGGGCCGGAGGGCAAGGAGCATCGTCGGCCCGAGCTCTATTGTGATGGTGTCTCGAGGGGTCCCACCTTGTGGGCGGAGCAATGTTCAAGGATATCATATTCCCATGAGAACATGTGTATTACCTTGCCCCTGTAATATGGAACAATGATGTTATGTAGTATAATGCTTATGATTTAAATTTTACCTCTGTGCGGCCGTTTATTAAATCTGAGTGTTGACCCGGTCGGCTTCTGCCCCATGTAGATAGTACGGGGTGTTGGGATAAATCTAAACACTCTTTACTCCACATTCTGGTCCTTAAAGGAGGTGTTTAGCGCAACGAACAAGGCAATCAGACTATGCGGCCTTTACCGCCCTCACTTAGCCATAGGAGTTTGACAATTAAGAAAGTTGGTGAAGCCCCTGGTATTCGGAAGACCGAACTAGGGGCGCTATACACGCCTAATCGGGGGAACCGATTCTTCGCAAGAAGCGGAAAAAATCTCTAACGATTTTGAACCTCTCGAACAAATTGATCGCTCTCGCCGATCATGACAAATGGTTTCGCTTTCTACTTAGGTGCTCGTCTCGAAGAACCGGACACAATAGCAGTAGTTCACCCTTTACTACCCTAGCCGATATAGCGGAATGTAAGGTAGTAAGCACAGGAGCCGGGCAACCCAACTATTGACCAAAGACATGATTCGGAGCCGATGCATATAATGCTATAAGTTCGGGGTGCCGAACTATACTATAAAAGTGTTCGGACTTTTTATTGCCGTAGTGTTGGGTGTAATGAAGCCCCTATCATAGTAATACGTGCCATGGTGTATGTGTGCAATGAGTAATTAATACCGAGGTGAGAAAACGGGAAAATGAAATAATAAGCTAACGCTACCGTGTATTCACCATTGTGATGTAACTAGTACATCGAGGCGTACTTTGTACAAGTAATGCGATAAGCAAGTAAGGCTATTTAACATGCCGCAACCAAGGGCGAGCTACGTGCGGGTATGAAAAGCAAGTATGGCAATCGTTTAGTAGAGACCACCTGGGAATTCCCTTGTAAGCCAGAGCTCCTTGCCTCCTTGGTGTGTTCTGCAAGTGGGTTGTCCATATAGATCTCGAAAAGAGAAGAAAACCCGTAGAAAAGAAAAGTAAAAGCGTCACGAATCCTGTCGGTCAAGCCGGCATCGTGGATCGCGAACGAATTATGCCTCCGTCAGTATCCATGGGGTTTTGAGTGCACAGTTTATGTATGCGCAGTATTAATGCCATTGCCTCATCGGGGCTGGGACGGAGGCCAAATTGCTAATTCGGCTCGTGACGAGCCGAGCTGTCCTGTTGCAGTGTGGTCCGGACCCTCTTAATGATGTCTAGGGGCTCGGCAGCCGAATTATAATGCTGCTTGAGAAGGCCGATCTGTACTTCTGCTGCTAGGGCGGCGGTGTGCTCCTCTGTACGGAGGGAGCGTTCCATGTTTCCATTTAATGTAATGACGCCACATGGACCGGGCATCTTGAGCTTGAGATAAGCGTAATGTGGCACTGCATTGAATCTAGTGAATGCGGTTCATCCGAGCAGGGCGTGATAGCCACTGCGAAATCGGACGATATCAAAGATTAGTTCCTTCGGAAGTTATCCGGGGAACCGAATACTACCTCCAGCGTTATTGAGCCCGTACAACGGGCCTCTACGCCTGGTATGACTCCTTTAAAGGTAGTCCTCGTGGGCTTGACTCGTGAGGGGTCGATGCTCATTTTACGCATCAGATCCTCGATAGAGCAGGTTGAGGCTGCTACCACCGTCCATTAGGACTCGTGTCAGGTGAAATCCATCGATGATTGGGTCGAGGACTAGTGCGGCTGAACCGCCATGGCGGATGCTGGTTGGATGATCTCGGTGGTCAAAGGTGATCGGGAATGACGACCACGGATTGAATTTCGGGGCGACTGGCTCTAACGCATAGATGTCCCTAAGTGCGCGCTTGCGCTCCCTTTTGGGGATGTGTGTAGCATATATCATGTTCACCGCTTGACTTGAGGGGAAATTTCTTTTGCCCCCCGGTGTTCGGCTGCTGGGCTCCTCGTCATCGTCCCCTCGCCTGTGATTCCCTTTCCTTGTTTCTGCTGTTTACCTTGCTAGCTTGTTTAAAGACCCGGCAATCTCTGTTAGTATGGTTGGCCAGTTTGTTTGGGGTGCCATGTATCTGGCAAGGACGGTCGAGTATGCGGTCCAAGCTGGATGGTCCTCTGCTGCTCCTTTTATAGGGCTTCTTTCACTGGCCGGACTTGGAGCCACTGAATCCGGCGTGAACTGTAGTGTCATCGGTGTTACCGCCATTTTTTTCGGCGTTGTGTCTCATTGCGGCACGGAGCTTGCTGAAGCTGTTTTTGGCCTCGTAGGGGCCTGTTTTGTTGGCTGTGTTTGTACTGCGAGCCAGCCAACTATCCTCTCCCGCGCAGAAGCGGGTCATAAGTGCCGTGAGGGCTGCCATGGACCTCGGCTTTTCCTAGCCGAGGTGGCGGGCGAGCCATTCGTCCAGGATGCTATGCTTAAAGGCCGCTAGGGCTTCGGCACCTCGACAGTCGACGATCTAGTTCTTTTTTCTTAGGAACCTAGTCCAGAATTTTCTGGCTGATTCTCCGGGTTGTTGAAATATGTGGCTTAAGTCATCGACATTTGGTGGCCGTACATAAGTTCCTTGGAAGTTATCAAGGAAAGCCTCTTCCAAGTCCTCCCAGCTGCCGATGGAGTTCTCAGGCAGACTATTTAGCCAGTGTCGAGCTGGTCCTTTGAGCTTTAATGGGAGGTATTTGATAGCGTGGAGGTCATCTCCTCGGGCCATGTGAATGTGGAGAATAAAATCTTTGATCCATACTGCGGGATCGGTTGTTCAGTCATAGGATTCAATATTGACGGGCTTGAACCCCTCGGGAAATTCGGTGGATCCAAAGACTCCGCAAATGCATGTGAAGCGTAGAGGGTGTGCGGCGCCTCTATAGCGGGCTACGTCCCGGCGCACCTCCGATAAAGTCCGCCTGAGGTGGCCTTCCAACGTCCAGTGAATGGCGGGTCTTGGCCTTGCTCCTTGTCGACATCGTCGTCCATACCGTCGATGTCTTCGGAGCCATAGTCAAGCATGTCGGTTAAGTCATCGACAGTGGCTATGAAGTGGGTGGCGGGTGGGAAGCAAAATTCCTCGTCATCCGCCTCTAACCCGAACCAAACATAGTTCGGCTGTGAGTCCTCCTCCAAGGACAAGTTCTTTAAAGAGTTTAGCATGTCACCCAAAGGTGAATGCTGGAAGACGCTTATGCGCGCTTAAATTTGAAAAATCGATAACCGATCCAGCTCGGTGTGCAGCGTACCTGGTCCGGAACGTATAGTCAGAGACGAGTCCGGAGTTCCATTGACGCAAACATTGCAGGATGTCGAGTCCGTGTGTGGCACCAACACCGCGAACTTTGTGGCCTCGGAGGGCACGATCTGCTTCGGTTCTGAGGCCGTTGCAGCAATAGGATCCATCTCCTGGATGTAATCCGATAGCAGATATAAGTCATGTTCATCGGGACGAGGGGGAGCGATCACTGCGGTCTCCAACCCGTTGAAGATCGAGTCTCCACGGGTATCCGCGACGTAGTTCAAGCTTCCAAATCTGACCTGGTGGCCAGGGGCGTAGCTGTCTATCTGCTCTAGACGGCCAAGCGAGTTGGCCCGCAGTACGAAGCCACCGAACACAAAAATCTATCCCGGGAGGAAGGTTCTTCCTTGGACAGCGTCATTATCGATGATTGAAGGGGCCATCAAACCTTTTGTCGACGGCACAGTGGAACTCTGAATGAAAGCACCAATGTCGGAGTCAAAACCGGTGGATCTCGGGTAGGGGGTCCCGAACTCGTGTCTAGGATCGATGGTAACAGGAGACGGGGACACGATGTTTACCTGTGTTCGGGCCCTCTCTATGGAGGTAATACCCTACTTCCTGCTTGATTGATCTTGATGAATATGAGTGTTACAAGAGTTGATCTACCACGAGATCATAATGTCTAAACCCTAGGAGTCTAGCCTATGTGCATATGGTAATGAGTATCCGCCTATCCGGACTACGCTCTCCGGTTTATATAGACACCGGAGAGATCTAGGGTTACATGGGGTTGGTTACATAAGAAGGAATCTTCATAGTTGGTCGCCTAGCTTGCCTTCCACGCCAAGGAGAGTCCAATCCGGACACGGGTATAGTCTTCGGCCTTCATGTCTTCACAGCCCATCACCCGCCCAATGGACAACGGGCGACGCCGAGGACCCTTTAGTCCAGGACTCTCACCAAGGACTTTCAGCGGCTCGGGATCGCAGTTAGCCGCACCCAGCCGAGTGGACTTCGAGAATCCGCCCGGGGATTGCAAATACAATGGCTCCGGGGACTTCAACGACACGACAAGCGGCAGCCGACTCCAACCTGCCTCCTCCCAACCCAACCGCCCTGGTTCCAGTGGCCGTGATGGCAGTGGTCGAAGCACCATCATGGGCGCAACCCATCCTCAACTTCCTGGTAAGCGGAGAGCTACTAGCCGACGAGATCTTGGCCCGGCAAGTGCAACGCTGGGCAGCAGCATACACGATAGTGAACAGAGAGCTTGTCAGATGCAGTGTGACTGGCGTCTTCCAGCGCTGCGTTGGGCCAGAAAAAGGCAAGGCAATCCTCAGAGACATCCATCAAGGCGAATGCGGCCACCACGCGGCCTCCAGATCCCTTGTCGCCAAAGCTTTCTGCCATGGATTCTTCTGGCCGACTGCTTTGGATGACGCCAAGGACTTGGTCAAGAAGTGCAAAGGGTGCCAGAAATTCGGCTCCAAGCAACACCTGCCGGCCTCTACACTCAAAACCATCCCCCTCACTTGGCCATTTGCCATCTGGGGGCTGGACATGGTGGGCCCATTCAAGACAGCACGCGGCGGCATGACCCATCCGCTGGTTGCCGTGGACAAATTCACCAAGTGGATTGAAGCAAAACCAATCAAGAAGCTGAATGGTCCGACTACTGTGACCTTCATCGCAGATATCACTGTCTGGTACGGTGTACCGCACAACATCATCACCGATAATGGCACAAACTTTGCCGAAGCGGAGAGCTACCAGCCGACGAGATCTTGGCCCGTATCTGCGCGACGCGGGGCATCCAATTGGACTTAGCGTCCGTTGCCCATCCGCAGTCAAACGGCCAAGTCGAGCGAGCAAACAGCCTCATCTTCTCCGGCATCAAGCCCTGACTGGTCGAGCCGCTGGAGCGCTTGGCCGGCTGCTAGATCGAAGAGTTGCCGGCCGTCCTCTGGAGTCTCCGGACCACGTCGAAAAAATCAACCGGCTTCACTCCCTTCTTCCTCGTGTACGGGGCCGAGGCCATCATCCCAACAGACATCAAGTTTGACTCGCCTCGCGTCACCATGTACACGGAGGCAGGGGCGAAGGAGGCACGAGAAGACGACGTCGACCTACTGGAAGAGAGTTGACTGCTGGCACTCAGCCGGTCCGCCATCTACCAGCAGGGCCTATGCCGCTACCACGTACCGGACGGTCAAGCCTCGATCCTTCCAAAGGGGGCCGTTGTGCTCCGCCTGATCCAGCGAATAGCCAGCTAGCACAAGCTCTCGGCCCCTTTTGGAAGGGCCCTTCATCATTAGCAAAGCCTTGGGCAACGACTCCTACTACCTCATCGACGCGTAGAAGCCTAGGGAATGCAAGAGGGACGATTCCGACAAGGAAACAGAGCGCTCATGGAATGCAAATCTCCTCTGAAGATTTTACAGTTAATGCAGTATGTACGACGCTACCTTTTGTATTAAGAAGCTAAGGCATCGGGTCCCTCGAGGAGCACTCGGGGGCTACCCTTTTTTATCTATATGGTAAGTTTATGCCTGTGAATGTGTTATTTCATTCCTTTACCCGGCACCGGGTCCGAACAGTCGGCCCGGGGGCTCGCCGCCTTGTCCTATGTTGATACTACCTGCAGTCAGACAAGTTGTGTGCCGATATGTAAGCCCTCTCTTGCCTTAAGCCGCAGCTCGCAGAGCGACTGTCCGGCTGGCAAGAGCTAAAGGTAGGAAACGATGTCCACATGAAAAATGACTAAGGAAAAAACTTCAACATAAGCCAAGCCGTCTCCTCGCCTTACCATCCAGCTACTGAGCAGCTGGCCGGCCGGCTTCTCACTTGACTTGCTACGTTCTAGACGGCCGAAGTACTTGCCTATCCTAAAACGCACTTGTCCTTGACTCCAGCCACGGTCATGGAGCGTCCGTCTCAAGGTATGACTACCAAAGGAAGGCGGCAAAGGTAAAAGCCAAAACAGAACAGAATAGCAAGACAGAAGTAGAACCAGCAAAGCACAGGCCTGTACGAGCAAATTAATTTACATAGCAAAGGCTCGTAGCCAGAATTCAACAAAGTTTGAATACACCCCCAGTGGGTGGAATTGCGCGAATTTAACATACTTGTTCAAAAGACTACAAGAACAGGAAAGACAAGATAAAGTGGCCGTCTAGGCCAGGGGAGCAGCAAGCGGGTCTGATAGGTTGGCGCAGGCAGCGGCGCCAGATGGTGGAGCGGCCGACTGAGGGGTCTCGGCCCGATCACCTCGACAGGCCGGCGATCGGGCAAAGACGCGCGACTCATTGGTCGAGGCTCGGTCGGGCTGAGGCCGGCTGTCCGCTCCGTCGTCCGGTGCATCGTCTTCTCCGTCCTCGGAATCTTCGTCCTCGCCCTCGTTGCTGGATGTGATCTCTTCCGCCGAGTCCTCCTCATCCGTCGGGTTCAGCCCGAACCAGTTGGGCGGCACGTCAGTGCCCTCCTCGTCCAGCTCGGGGATGAAAACGGTGGTGTTGGCGTACTCAGCGATCGCCGCCGCACGTTGAGTAAGCGCAGGGCCCACCGCCGCCAGCTCCGCTTCGGCCTCCTGCCGGAAGGTGGCCAACTGGGCCAGGTCCAGCCCAGGATACCACGCCTTGGCTAACTCCAAGGCCGTCCATGCACCCGTCACACGGAACCTTTCCGATGTCCGAATATAGTCGTCCAATATATCGATCTTTACGTCTCGACCATTTCGAGACTCCTCGTCATGTCCCCGATCTCATCTGGGACTCCGAACTCCTTCGGTACATCAAAACTCAAAAACTCATAATATAACTGTCATCGAAACCTTGTTGCAAGCGGACCCTACGGGTTCGAGAACTATGTAGACATGACCTAGAACTATTCTCGGTCAATAACCAATAGCGGAACTCGGATGCTCATATTGGCTCCTACATATTCTCTGAAGATCTTTATCGGTCAAACCGCATAACAACATACGTTGTTCCCTTTGTCATCGGTATGTTACTTGCCCGAGATTCGATCGTCGGTATCTCAATACCTAGTTCAATCTGCTTACCGGCATGTCTCTTTACTCGCTCCAGTAATACATCATCTCACAACTAACTCCATTAGTTGCAATGCTTGCAAGGCTTAAGTGATGTGCATTACCGAGAGGGCCCAGAGATACCTCTCCGACAATCGGAGTGACAAATCCTAATCTCGAAATACGCCAACCCAACATGTACCTTTGGAGACACCTGTAGAGCTCCTTTATAATCACCCAGTTACGTTGTGATGTTTGGTAGCACACAAAGTGTTCCTCCGGTAAACGGGAGTTGCATAATCTCATAGTCATAGGAACATGTATAAGTCATGAAGAAAGCAATAGCAACATACTAAACGATCAAGTGCTAAGCTAACGGAATGGGTCAAGTCAATCACATCATTCTCCTAATGATGTGATCCCGTTAATCAAATGACAAATCTTTGTCCATGGCTAGGAAACATAACCATCTTTGATTAATGAGCTAGTCAAGTAGAGGCATACTAGTGACACTATGTTTGTCTATGTATTCACACATGTATTATGTTTCAGGTTAATACAATTCTAGCATGAATAATAAACATTTATCATGATATAAGGAAATAAATAATAACTTTATTATTGCCTCTAGGGCATATTACATTCAGTCTCCCACTTGCACTAGAGTCAATAATCTAGTTCACATAGCCAAGTGATTTAACACCAATACTTCATATCTCAGATATGATTAACACCCATAGTTCACATCGTCATGTGACCAACACGCAAAGGGTTTACTAGAGTCAATAATCTAGTTCACGATCTATGTGATTAATACCCAAAGAGTCTTGTGGTGTGATCATGTTTTGCTCGTGAGAGAAGCTTAGTCAACGGGTCTGGCATCACATTCAGAGCCGTATGTATTTTGCAAAATATTCTATGTCTACAATGCTTCGCACGGAGCTACTCTAGCTAATTGCTCCACTTTCAATATGTATCCAGATTGAGACTTAGAATCATCTGGATCAGTGTAAAAGTTTGCACCGATGTAACTTTTACAACAAACTCTTTTATCACCTCCATAATCGAGAAACATGTCCTTAGTCCTCACTAAGGATATTTTTGACCGCTGTCCAGTGATCTACTATTAGATCAAAATTGTATTCCTCCGCTAGACTCAGAGCAAGGTATACAATAGGTGCAGTTCACAAAGATAGCATACTTTATAGAACCTATGACTGAGGCATAGGGAATGACTTTTTCATTCTCTTTCTATTTTCTCCCATGGTCGGGTTTTGAGTCATACTCAACTACACACCTTGCAACACAGGCAAGAACACCTACTTTGACTCTTCCATTAAGAACTATTTCAAAAATTTATCAAGGTATGTACTCATTGAAAAAACTTATAAAGCCGCCTTGATCTATCTATATAGATCTTGATGCTCAATGTGTAAGCACTTCATCGAGGTCTTGCTTTGAAAAACTCTTATTCAAGTATCCTTTCATGCTATCTAGAATTTCTATATCATTTCCAATCAACAATATGTCATCCACATATAATATTAGAAATGCTATGTAGCTCCCACTCACTTTCTTGTAAATACGGTCTTCTCCAAAAGTTCTGTATAAAACCATATGCTTTGATCAACTCATCAAGCATATATTCCAACTCCGAGATGCTTGCACCGGTCCATAGATGGATCATTGGAGCTTGCACATTTTGTTAGCACCTTTAGGATTGACAAAACCTTCGTTGCATCATATACAACTCTTCTTTAAGAAAACCATTAAGGAATGCAGTTTTGACATCCATTTGCCAGATTTCATAAAATGTGGCAATTGCTAACATGATTCGGACAAACTTAAGAATCGCTACAGTTGAGAAAATCTCATTGTAGTCAACACCTTGAACTTGTCGAAAACCTTTTTGCGACAATTCGAGCTTTGTAGATAGTAACACTACTATCAGCATCTGTCTTCCTCTTGAAGATCCACTTTATACAATATGGCTTGCCGATCATCGGGCAACTCCACCAAAGTCCACACTTTGTTCTCATACATGGATCCCATCTCAGATTTCATGGCCTCAAGCCATTTCGCGGAATCTGGGCTCATCATCGCTTCCTCATAGTTCATAGGTTTATCATGGTCTAGTAACATGACTTCCAGGATAGGATTACCGTACCACTCTGGTGCGGATCTTACTCTGGTAGACCTACGAGGTTCAGTAATAACTTGATCTAAAGTTTCATGATAATCATCATTAGCTTCCTCACTAATTGGTGTAGGCATCACTGGAACTGATTTCAGTGATGAACTAGTTTCCGATTTGGGAGAAGGTACATATTACCTTATCAAGCTCTACTTTCCTCCCACTCACTTCTTTCGAGAGAAACTTCTTCTCTAGAAAGGATCCATCTTAGCAACGAATACTTTTGCCTTCGGATCTGTGATAGAAGGTGTACCCAACAGTTTCCTTAGGGTATTCTATGAAGACGCACTTCTCCGATTTAGGTTCGAGCTTATCAGGTTGAAACTTTTTCACATAAGCATCGCAGTCCCAAACTTTAAGAAACGACAACTTTGGTTTCTTGCCAAACCATAGTTCATAAGGCGTCGTCTCAAACGGATTTTGATGGTGCCCTATTTAAAGTGAATGCAAATTTGTCTCTAATGCATAACCCCAAAAGCGATAGTGGTAATCGGTAAGATACATCATAGATCGCACCATATCAATAATGTGCGGTTATGACGCTCGGACACACCATTACACTATGGTGTTCTGTGGCGCAGTGGTGAAACTATTTCACATTGTTTTAACTAAAGGCCAAACTCAGAATCTCAAATATTTTACCTCTGCGATCATATCGTAGAAACTTTTATTTTCTTGTTACGATGATTCTCCACTTCACTCTGAAATTCTTTGAACTTTTCAAATGTTGGACTTGTGTTTCATTAAGTAGATATACCCATATCTGCCCAAATCATCTTGTGAAGGTCAGAAAATAACGACATTTGCCACGAGCATCAACACTCATTGGATCGCATACATCGGTATGTATTATTTCCAATAAGTCGGTAGCTTGTTCCATTGTTCCGAGAACGGAGTTTTAGTCATCTTGCCCAAAAGGCACGGTTCGCAAGCATCAAATGATTCATAACCAAGTGATTCCAAAAGTCCATCTTTATGGAGTTTCTTCATGCGCTTTAATCGATATGACCTAAACGGCAAAGTGCCACAAATAAGTTGCACTATCATTATTAACTTTGCATCTTTTGGCATCAATATTATGAATATGTGTATCACTACGATCGAGATCCAACAAACTATTTTCATCGGGTGTATGACCATTTAATGGTTTTATTCATGTAAATGTAATAACAATTTATTCTCTGTCTTAGATGAATAATCGTATCATAATAAACATGATCTAATCATATTTATGTTCAACACAAACACCAAATAACAATTATTTAGGTTCAACACTAATCTCGAAAATATAGGGAGTGTACGATGATGATCATATCAATTTTGGAACCACTTCCAACACACATCGTTATTTCACCCTCAACTAGTCTCTTGTTTATTACGTAACTCCTGCTTTGAGTTACTAATCTTAGCAACCGAACAAGTATCAAATACTCGGGGGCTACTATAAACACTAGTAAAGTACACATCAATAACATGTATATCAAATATACCTTTGTTCACTTTGCCATCCTTCTTATCCGCCAAATACTTGGGGCAGTTCCGCTTCCAAAGTGACCAGTTCCTTTGGCAGTAGAAGCACTTAGTCTCGTGCTTATGTCCAGACTTGGGCTTCTTCACTTGAGCGACAACTTGCTTGCCGTTCTTATTGAAGTTCCCCTTCTTCCCTTTGCCCTTTTCTTGAAACTAGTGGTCTTGTTAACTATCAACACTTGATGTTTTTCTTGATTTCTACCTTCGTTGATTTCAGCATCACGAAGAGCTTGGGAATTACTTTCGTCATCCCTTGCATATCATAGTTCATCACGAAGTTCTACTAACTTGGTGATGGTGACTAGAGAATTTTGTCAATCACTATCTTATCTGGAAGATTAACTCCCACTTGATTCAAGCGATTGTAGTACTCAGACAATCTAAGTACTTGCTCACTAGTTGAGAAATTCTCCTCCATCTTTTTAGCTATAGAACTTGTTGGAGACTTCATATCTCTCTCAACTCGGGTATTTGCTTGAAATATTAACTTCAACTCCTGGAACATCTCAGATAGTCCATGACGTTCAAAACGTCTTTGAAGTCCCGATTCTAAGCTGTTAAGCATGGTGCACTAAACTATCAAGTAGTCATCACATTGAGCTAGCCAAACGCTCATAACGCCTCGTGATCCGCTTCCCGCAATAGGTCATCTACCTAGAGGTGCATCAAGGAAATAATTCTTCCGTGCAGCAATGAGGACAATCCTCGGATCACGGATCCAATCCAGACATCGCTATTTATTTCAACATCTTTCAACACAGTTTTCTCTAGGAACACATATAAAACATAGGGAAGCAAAAACATAGAGAAGCAACAACGCAAGCTATTGATCTACAACATAATTTGCAAAATACTACCAGGACTAAGTTCATGATAAATTAAAGTTCAATTAATCATATTACTTAAGAACTCCCACTTAGACAGACATCCCTCTAATCCTCTAAGTGATTACGTGATCCATATCAACTACTCCATGTCCGATCATCATGTGAGATGGAGTAGTTTCAACGGTGAACATCAATATATTGATCATATCTACTATATGATTCACGCTCGACCTTTCGGTCTCCATGTTCCGAGGCCATATCTGTTATATGCTAGGCTCGTCGAGTTTAACCTGAGTATTCCGCGTGTGCAACTGTTTTGCACCCGTTGTATTTGAACGTAGAGCCTATCACACCCGATCATCACGTGGTGTCTCAGCACGAAGAACTTTCGCAACGATGCATACTCAGGGAGAACACTTCTTGATAATTTAGTGAGAGATCATCTTAAAATGCTACCGTCAATCAAAGCAAGATAAGATGCATAAAGGATAAACATCACATGATATCAAAATAAGTGATATGATATGGCCATCATCATCTTGTGCTTGTGATCTCCATCTCCGAAGCACCGTCATGATCACCATCGTCATCGGCACGACACCTTGATCTCCATCGTAGCATCGTTTCGTCTCGCCAACTATTGCTTCTAAATACTATCGCTACCGCTTAGTGATAAAGTAAAGCAATTATGTGGCGTTGCATTTCATACAATAAAGCGACAACCATATGGCTCCCGCCATTCGTCGATAACTTGATTACAAAACATGATCATCTCATACAATAAAATATAGCATCACGCCTTGACCATATCACATCACAACATGCCCGCAAAAACAAGTTAGACGCCCTCTACTTTGTTGTTGCAAGTTTTACGTGGCTGCTACGGGCTGAGCAAGAACCGTTCTTACCTACGCATCAAAACCACAACGATAGTTCGCTGTTAGTGCTGTTTTAACCTTCGCAAGGACCGGGCTTAGCCATACTCGGTTCAACTAAAGTTGGAGAAACCGACACCCGCCAGCCACCTGTGTGCAAAGCACGCCGGTAGAACCGGGCCTCGCTGTAAGCGTGACGCTGTAATGTCGGTCCGGGCCGCTTCATCCAACAATACCGCTGAACCAAAGTATGACATGTCGGTAAGCGGTATGACTTATATCGCCCACAACTCACTTGTGTTCTACTCGCATATAACATCTACGCGATAAAACCTGGCTCGAGATGCCATCGTTGGGGAACGTAGTAATTTCAAAAAATTTCCTACGCACACGCAAGATCGTGGGTGATGAATAGCAACGAGAGGGAGAGTGTTGTCCACGTACCCTCGTGAGACCGAAAAGCGCAAGCGTTATAACAACGCAGTTGATGTAGTCGCACGCCTTCACGATCCGACCGATCCAAGTACCGAACGACGGCACCTCCGAAGTTCAGCACACGCTCAGCTCGATGACGATCCCGGACTCGATCCAAAGCAAAGTGTCGGGATGAGTTCCATCAAGACGATGGCGTGGTGACGATCTTGATGTTCTACCATCGCAGGGCATCGCCTAAGCACTGCTACAGTATTATCGAGGTGGACTATGGTGGAGGGGGGCACCGCACACGGCTAAGGAACGATCACGAAGATCAACTCTGTGTCTATGGGGTGCCCCTGCCCTGTGATATAAAGGAGTGGAGGAGGAGGGCTGCCCTCTCTATGGCGCGCGCCTAGGGGAGTCCTACTCCCACCGAGTAGAATCCCCTGTCCTAGTAGAACTAGGAGCCCTTCCATGTAGTAGGAGTAGGAGAGAAGGAAAGGGAAGGGAGAAGGAGAAGGAAGGAAGGGGGCGCCCCCCCTCCCTAGTCCAATTCGGACTAGTCAATTGGGAGGGGTGCGGCCACCCTTGAGGCCCTTTTCCTTCTTTCCCGTATGGCCCAATAAGGCCCAATACGTATTCCCGTAACTCTCCAGATTCAAAAATACCGAATCACTCGGAACATTTTCGATGTCCGAATATAGTCGTCCAATATATCGATCTTTACGTCTCGACCATTTCGAGACTCCTCGTCATGTCCCCGATCTCATCTGGGACTCCGAACTCCTTCGGTACATCAAAACTCATAAACTCATAATAAAATTGTCATCGAAACCTTAAGCGTGCGGACCCTACGGGTTCGAGAACTATGTAGACATGACCTAGAACTATTCTCGGTCAATAACCCATAGCGGAACCTGGATGCTCATATCGGCTCCTACATATTCTACGAAGATCTTTATCGGTCAAACCGCATAACAACATACGTTGTTCCCTTTGTCATCGGTACGTTACTTGCCCGAGATTCGATCGTCGGTATCTCAATACCTGGTTCGATCTCGCTATCGCAAGTCTCTTTACTCGCTCCGTAATACATCATCTCACAACTAACTCATTAGTTGCAATGCTTGCAAGGCTTAAGTGATGTGCATTACCGAGAGGGCCCAGAGATACCTCTCCGACAATCGGAGTGACAAATCCTAATCTCGAAATACGCCTAACCCAACATGTACCTTTGGAGACACACAGAGCTCCTTTATAATCACCCGATTACGTTGTGACGCTTTGGTAGCACACAAAGTGTTCCTCCGGTAAACGGGAGTTTCATAATCTCATAGTCATAGGAACATGTATAAGTCATGAAGAAAGCAATAGCAACATACTAAACGCATCAAGTGCTAAGCTAACGGAATGGGTCAAGTCAATCACATCATTCTCCTAATGATGTGATCCCGCTAATCAAATGACAAATCTTTGTCCATGGCTAGGAAACATAACCATCTTTGATTAATGAGCTAGTCAAGTAGAGGCATACTAGTGACACTATGTTTGTCTATGTATTCACACATGTATTATGTTTCCGGTTAATACAATTCTAGCATGAATAATAAACATTTATCATGATATAAGGAAATAAATAATAACTTCATTATTGCCTCTAGGGCATATTACCTTCAGTCTTCCCCCTCCTCCGGCTTCTGGAGCTCCGCCTTTTGCCGCTCCGCTTGGTCCGCCAGCTCCTTGGCCAGGCTGTCACACTCCTTGGCCGCCTGGCTGTGCTCTGGCTCCTTGGTGTGGAGCGCGGATTCTGCTTTGCCTAGGCGCTATCGCATATCTGCGGCGTCCTCTGCCAATACGAAGAAAAAAGAAAAACATCAACACCAAAGGAAAGTAGTTGCTAGGAGATCCGGCTCGACTGCTTAGCAATCGGCCCGAATCTGGGCTACACTGGCCGTGTACTGACGCTCATGAGGAAGAAGATCAAATACTCACTTCTTCTCTCCACCAGATCGGCTGTCCGCTTGGTCAGCTCCCAAAGCTGAGAGTGGTAGGCCGCCGTGCGGATGTTGTGGTAATCCTGCAACAAGGACAACAGAAGAAGGTAACGAGTTCGTACTCACAGCTCAACCTGAAGTTCCGAAGCCACCGCTCAAAGAGCCGCCCGAACTCGGGGTTACACCTGGGTGCGCTTAGCGTGCCTTCACTAAGATTACAAGGAACGAAAACAAGAAACGTACCCGGGCAGCCGCTCACGTCGCCAGGAACTCCTGCGTGTATTTCTAGAGAGTGGCACCTTGGGCATTGAGCTGGGCCATGAATTCTTGCAAGGCCATGTTCAAAACACCCGTACCGCCCCCAGACATCCAATCCGGTGGGGCGGCGCTGGTAGCCTCAGGGTCGGGGGCCGACGAGCTAGCGGCCCCGATCTCCAACGGCCGTGGTGCTTAAGCCGCTCTCTCCGCATCGCCGGGCCAAGCACCGGGTATGGGACCACAGTGAGTCGGACCCACCGCTAATCACATCGGGCCGGTGGCATTGGGCCAAGGCCAGCCGATCGCTTTGGCTGCCAAGAACAAGGCGTAGGCCGGTGCACCTCACTTCTAAGAGAACGTGGGGTCGCTTCCTCCTCTCCAAGGCCGGCTGTTCAATGCCGACCTCTCCTATCAGTGCTTGGCCCTTGGCGTGGCCGGATCGCGTCTTGCCGCGGGCCGGCGGGCTCCGAGCCTGCTCAAGGACGCCTCCTCCGCCGCTTCAGCGGCAGCGTCGCGTCCGCCTACTCCTTGGACACCGCGTCGACTTGGGCCTCGGCCGCAGCCTCAGCCTCCGCTTGTGCCGCCTCCGCCTTCTCCTAGGCTACAGCCTCCTGTTTTTCGCGCCCCTCCCGCGGGTTCCTCTCCGTCGCCTCCCGGAGGTCGGCGAGTGGATCCACGCGGTGGGGGCCCACGGAGCCGTCTGCCGCTCCGATCATCGAGCCGGACGGGGCTCGCGAAAAGAAAAGTGGGGCGCTACGCACCAAAAGAACAAAGGAAACAAAGAAGACTGCAAGATAGAAGAAAAGCAAAGGCAAAACAAACGCAAGAAAAATCAAAGCGCTTACGCGGACACCAGCGGGAGCCGCTTTGGGGCCTTCTGGAAGAGGGTCGCCGCCAAGACCTCTTGCCGCTTGGTCGTGGCGGCCGAGGCCTCGACCTTCTTGGGCCTGCCGAACAACCCAAGCATCGCTTCGGTGCTTCGACGCACCGGCCGCCGCAGCCGGCCGAGGTCGGTGAGCCGGGCGCTCACTTGTCGGGCGCTAAGGGTGCGCGCGCGACTTGCCGTCTCCGCTTGTTGTCCCGCCACTCCTCGAGGTAGCCTCGCGGAGCCGCCGCTTCCTCACCGCCGCCACTGGGCGTCCTGCCCTCCATCGCGGCCGCCCCAAATCGGGTCGCCTGCCACTCTCCGCCAGTTCTCTGTGTATTGATGGCACAGGGCTGGTCAGGGCGTCTGCCGTCTGGACCAGGAGGCGCTGCTTCGCAGCAGAGTGGTCAGGCGGCAGGAAGAAATTTGAATTTGTGAAGACAAGAGATGCAGAAGACTCACCATAGGCGGCGGGTTCGCACGGCTATACGGCTGCTTGATACGTCTCCAACGTATCTATAATTTTTAATTGCTCCATGCTATATTATCTACTGTTTTGGACCATATTGGGCTTTATTTTCCACTTTTATATTACTTTTGGGACTAACCTATTAATCGGAGGCCCACTGTAATTGCTGATTTTGTTTCTTTTCAAGGTTTCAAGAAACAGAATATCAAACGGAGTCCAAACGGAATGAAACCTTCGAACGTGATTTTCTCACCAAACATGATCCAGGAGACTTGGACCTCACGTCAAGCAACCATCAGGAAGGCACGAGGTAGGAGGGCCCCCCGTGCGCCGCCTCCACCCTCGTGGCCCCTGTTGCTTCCACCGACGCATTTCTTCCTCCTATATATACCTACGCACTCGAACGATCGTGAGACGGAGCTAAAACCTAATTCCACCGCCGCAACTTTCTCTTCAGATCCACGAGATCCCATCTTGGGGCCTGTTCAAGAGCTCCGGAAGGGAATCCACCATGGAGGGCTTCTACATCATCATAGCCTCTCCGATGAAGTGTGAGTAGTTTACTTCAGACCTTCGGGTCCATAGTTAGTAGCTAGATGGCTTCTTCTCTCTTTTTGGATCTCAATACAATGTTCTCCCCCTCTCTTGTGGAGATATATTCTATGTAATCTTCTTTTTGCGGTGTGTTTGTTGAGACCGATGAATTGTGGGTTTATGACCAAGATTATCTATGAGCAATATTTGAATCTTCTCTGAATTCTTTTATGTATGATTGGTTATCTTTTAAAGTCTATTCGAATTATCTGCTTGGTTTGGCCAACTAGATTGGTAGTTCTTGCAATGGTAGAAGTACTTAGCTTTGGGTTCAATCTTGCGTGTGTCCTTTCCCAAAGGATGTGAAGGGCAAAGAAGGCACGTATTGTATTGTTGCCATCGAGGATAACAAGATGGGGTTTTTTATCATATTGCATGAATTTATCCTCTACATCATGTCATCTTGCTTAAGGTGTTATTCTGTTTTCATTAACTTAATACTCTAGATGCATGTCGGATAGCGGTCGATGAGTGGAGTAATAGTAGTAGATGCAGCAGAGTCGGTCTACTTGTCTCGGACGTGATGCCTATATACATGATCATACCTAGATACTCTCATAACTATGCTCAATTCTGTCAATTGCTCAACAGTAATTTGTTCACCCACCGTAAAATACTTATGCGCTTGAGAGAAATCACTAGTGAAATCTATGGCCCCCGGGTCTATTCTCATCATATTAATCTTCCTATGCTTTATTATTGCTTTGCTTTTTTACTTTACTTTTTATTTTACTTTGCATCTTTATACCAAAAATACCAAAAATATTATCTATCATCTCTATCACATCTCACTCTCGTAAGTGATCGTGAAGGGATTGACAACCCCTAATCTCGTTGGTTGCGTTGAGCTATTTTTTTGTGTAGGTACGAGGGACTTGCGCGTGGCCTCCTACTGGATTGATACGTTGGATCTCAAAAACTGAGGGAAACACTAACGCTACTCTGCTGCATTATCCTCTCCTCTTCAGGGAAATCCAACGCAAGCTCAAGAGGTAGCAAGAAGGATTTCTGGCGCTTGTTCTTGGGGAGTCTACGTAAAAGTCAACATACCAAGTACCCATCACAATCCCTTATCTCTCACATTACATTATTTGCCATTTGCCTCTCGCTTTTCCTCTCCCCACTTCACCCTTGCCGCTTTTATTCGCCTCTCTTTTCCGCTTGCCTTTTTCTCGCTTGCTTGTCGTTATGGCTAGTCTTGTATCTTCTCCGTTGTCTCACGAGAATGAAGTTCTAAATTTTAAGCAAAGGGAAGGAGAAAATCTAAAAGTCGCTTGGTATAGAATTTGCAATGCTCAAAATAGATCTACCAGGAAGCAAGCTACTTTAGTTCTTCTCCGCATTTTTTATGTAGGTGCTAATCCTTGGTATAGATATATCCTTGATACCATTACCGGAGGGAATTTCTTGGGTAGCCATACCTTTGATTCTTATAATGCTATGATAGATTTGTTCGGCTCACCACCTCTTTTGGTTAATGGAACTATGTTAACTTTAGAGCATTTAATGCAAAGACTTGAAATTATTGAAAATTTAGATAAAAGGATCCACAATCAAATTACCCAATATGGATCTAAGGTAGGAGTAACTTTGAAAAATATTAAGGAGAAGGAACCCATAGTTAATGATAAAATAAATCAAGATTCATCTAGAATCGATAAACTTGAGGGTATCATTACCAACTTGGGAACCATTTTTTCTTCCATAAAAAATACTCCAAGTCCACCTACTAAAGTTGCTAAGCTCATGTATGTTCCTAAAAATAAGGGTGAATCCTCTAGTAACGAAACCGCGGATCTTAAATCCATAAGTATTCACCCTAATCTTTTTGCTATCATTGAGGAACCATTTGCTACTAATGAATTTTTTGATCTTTTGCCTAAAAGTTTGATAATTACTAGAAAGAAAGAAATTTCTAAAGAAGGTAGATGCCTCGTTGAAGAATTGCCTACCAAAGATGGCAATACCTAGATCTATCCTTGCTTTTATGCCTTGCTAGGGGCGTTAAACGATAGCGCTTGTTGGGAGGCAACCCAATTTTATTTTTAGTTTTTTGTTTTTGTTTTTGTTTAGGAATAAATAATCCATCTACCTTCTGTTTAGATATGGTTTTATGTTTTAATTAGTGTTTGTGCCAAGTTAAACCTATAGGATCTTCTTGGATGATAGTTATTTGATCTTGCTGTAATTTCCAGAAACTTTCGGTTCACGAAAACAATTGTTAAAAATCATCAGAAAGTGATAAAATAGTGATTCCAATTGCTTATGATCAATAAACAAATTGCTTAGGTCTTCCTATTTTGGCTGAAGTTTTGGGGTTCCAGAAGTTTGCGTTAGTTACAGATTACTACAGACTGTTCTGTTTTTGACAGATTCTGTTTTTCGTGTGTTGTTTGCTTATTTTGATGAATCAAAAATATAAAAAAAAGAGAAAAAAAGAGGCTATAAAAAAAGAGAGAAGGCCCAAATAAAAAAAATGTGAGAAAAAGAGAGAAGGGACAATGTTACCATCCTTTTACCACACTTGTGCTTCAAAGTAGCACCATGATCTTCATGATAGAGAGTCTCTCATTTTGTCACCTTCATATACTAGTGGGAATTTCTCATTATAGAACTTGGCTTGTATATTCCAATGATGGGCTTTCTCAAATTGCCCTAGGTCTTCGTGAGCAAGCGAGTTGGATGCACACCCACTTAGTTTCTTTTGTTGAGCTTTCATATACTTATAGCTCTAGTGCATCCGTGGCATGGCAATCCCTACTCACTCACATTGATATCTATTGATGGGCATCTCCATAGTCCGTTGATACGCCTAGTTGATGTGAGACCATCTTCTCCTTTTTTGTCTTCTCCACAACCACCATTCTATTCCACATATAGTGCTATATCCATGGCTCACGCTCATGTATTGCGTGAATATTGAAAAAGTCTTGAGAATGTCAAAAGTATGAAACAATTGCTTGACTTGTCATCGGGGTTGTGCATGATTTAAATATTTTGTGTGGTGAAGATAGAGCATAGCCAGACAATATTGTTTTGTAGTGATAACTTTCTTTGGCCATGTTATTTTGAGAAGACATGATTGCTTTGTTAGTATGCTTGAAGTATTATTATTTTTATGTCAATATTAAACTTTTGTCTTGAATCTTTCGAATCTGAATATTCATACCACAATTAAGAAGAATTACATTGAAATTATGCCAAGTAGCACTCCGCATCAAAAATTATCTTTTATCATTTACCTACTCGAGGACGCAGGTGAATTAAGCTTGGGGATGCCCGATACGTCTCCAACGTATCTATAATTTTTGATTGCTCCATGCTATATTATCTCTTGTTTTGGACCATATGGGCTTTATTTTCCACTTTTATATTACTTTTGGGACTAACCTATTAAACGGAGGCCCAGCTGCACTGTTGTTTTTTTCCTATTTCGGTGTTTCAAAGAAACGGAATGTCAAACGGAGTCCAAACGGAATGAAACCTTCGGGATCGTGATTTTCTCACCGAACATTATCCAGGAGACTTGGACCCTACGTCAAGCAACCAACAGGGAAGCCACGAGGTAGGGGCCCGCCCTCCCCCAAAGGCCGCCTCCACCCTCGTGGCCCCCGTTGCTCCACCGACGCATTTCTTCCTCCTATATATACCTACGCATTCTCGAACGATCAGAGACGGAGAGCCAAAAACCTAATTCCCCCGCCGCAACTTTCTGTATCCACGAGATCCCATCTTGGGGCCTGTTCCGGAGCTTCACCGGAAGGGGAATCCACCATGGAGGGCTTCTACATCATCATAGCCTCTTCGATGAAGTGTGAGTAGTTTACTTGGACCTTCGGGTCCATAGTTAGTAGCTAGATGGCTTCTTCTCTCTTTTGGATCTCAATACAATGTTCTCCCCTCTATCGTGGAGATCTATTTGATGTAATCTTTTTTGCGGTGTGTTTGTTGAGACCGATGAATTGTGGGTTTATGATCAAGATTATCTATGAGCAATATTTGAATCTTCTCTGAATTCTTTTATGTATGATTGGTTATCTTTGCAAGTCTCTTCAATTATCCGCTTTGGTTTGGCCAACTAGATTGGTAGTTCTTGCAATGGGAGAAGTGCTTAGCTTTGGGTTCAATCTTGCGTGTGTCCTTTCCCAAAGGATGTATAAGGGCAGCAAGGCACGTATTGTATTGTTGCCATCGAGGATAACAAGATGGGGTTTTTATCATATTGCATGAATTTATCCCTCTACATCATGTCATCTTGCTTACAGGCGTTACTCGCTTTCATTAACTTAATACTCTAGATGCATGCCGGATAGCGGTCGATGAGTGGAGTAATAGTAGTAGATGCGAGGTGAGTCGGTCTACTTGTCTCGGACGTGATGCCTATATACATGATCATACCTAGATACTCTCATAACTATGCTCAATTCTCACAATTGCTCAACAAGAATTCGCTCACCCACCGTACAATACTTATGCTCTTGAGAGAAGCCACTAGTGAAATCTATGGCCCCCGGGTCTATTCTCATCATATTAATCTTCCTATGCTTTATTATTGCTTTGCTTTTTATTTTACTTTGCATCTTTATACCAAAAGTACCAAAAATATTATCTATCATGTCTATCAGATCTCACTCTCGTAAGTGACCGTGAAGGGATTGACAACCCCTAACCGCGTTGGTTGCGTTGAGCTATTTGTTTTGTGTAGGTACGAGGGACTTGCGCGTGGCCTCCTACTGGATTGATACCTTGGTTCTCAAAACTGAGGGAAATACTTACGCTACTCTGCTGCATTATCCTCTCCTCTTCGGGGAAATCCAACGCAAGCTCAAGAGGTAGCACTGCTTGCCGATCCGCCACTCCGTCTCCGACAGCTTGCAGTTGGAGAAGAAGTTCACCAGCCAGACTACCTCCATGTTCGGCAGCTCTTTGGTGCACAACCGACATGGGTCCCGGCTGAAAGTACATGTAGTCCCCATGTGTAGTTTTGGTAATTAAATAACAATCCTATATGACTAATGTTTGCATTAAGATATACATTTGAAGGTTAGTCCCATTGAAAAATGATTGAAGAATAATGGAAGACAACTCCTTTGAAGCAACAATTACATCGAGATGATCAAAATGGAGTTCATTGGAGTATCTTAAGGGTTGCCATGCTTAGAGATATGGTTTGAGCCATAATGGATCAAGATCTTAAAAGGATGATTTGTATGATGAATTCTAGGATTGTCTCAAAGATATGATCATAATGGACTCATGTGTTGAGTCATTATTGAGCAAGCTATTCAAGTGAAGAATTCGATATACCCTTCATGACATCAAGATTAAACATGGAGTAGAGATATCCGTTGACCAAGATGAAGATCGGAGGTCAACCTCTACATGGTCAACGCACGAGCGCAAATGATGCACCACATAGGATCTTGTGGTATGATAAGAAATTATCAATTGCACTCTGTGTACTAACCCATACTATGTGTTGTCTATGTTTTTGAGGGTTAGGTGATTCTCATGGGCTCGCATCGAGAGAGAGAGATCTCAAGTGTCCATGAGAGGATGACATTAAGTGTTGATGATCATGGTTGACGAGGGAAAGTTCAAGATAGCCATCCTGAAGGATTACATGCTTGAAGCTTGTGGATGATCACATGACGAACGTATGAAGATGAATACAATGCAATGCTCCCCGCATGGCTTATGGGGGAGCTATTTGAAGCCTTCACCAAGTGTCATGATCAAGATCATCGTTCTGACTTGAGCCAAGCATAAACGTCAACATCAAGCTCAATTGGAATGCTTTAGTCAAAGGTATTAGTTGCTTTGGCTTTAGTTGTGAGGATCGATGACCATCGAAAAGGATATATGCTCAATAATGAGTTACCGAAAGCTATCTAGTATAGTTCTTTTATGATTCTTGAGTTATAAGGATCCCGCACTATTAAGAGGGCATCAAATGGGTTAGTGATAGATTTGCTCAAGTCAACATCTTCTATTTCTACTTCCTCACATCATATTCCAACATAGGCATATTTCACTCCTATCCAATACAAATACAATATGCCTATACATCTACCAAAGTAAATCCATAGCCAAATAGGTTCCCCAAAGTATATGATCTTACCTTTCCATACTTTGCACCCTCCATTTTGGTTTATCTTGGGTGGTTCTCTATGTGAGGACCTGGATCTTTTCCATAGCTTCAAAACGAGCCTAAGATCATCAAAATCGGAATCCAGATGTGAAATTTATGCATGTTTTACTTTTGGGCGGCTGAAGTTTTTGTGTTGGCCGGATGTCCGGGACTTTCCCTGGATGTCCGGCCACTGCTATCCAGAGGGCGTCTGATTTGTGTGAAATCGCCGGATGTCCAGCCCCTGGCCCGGCTGTCCGGCCGTAGATGTCCAGAAACCTTACCGAAATGCTGTTTGTATACGCCGGATGTCCGACACTTGTCCGGATGTCCGGGGCCCCAAGTTTGGCCAGATGTCCGGGTTTTGGCCAGATGTCCGGGCCCTGTAACCTGTTTTTCTGCGTACGTGTGTGGACACTTCACAGCGGCCGGATGTCCGGCCCCAGGCCCGGATGTCCGGCCCGGCACAACCATTTACACTTCAACGACCATATTTGCACTACCACTATATATATCCCGCTACCCTCTGGTAGAGGGTTGACCACTTCATCCCAAATCGCCCCAAGAACACAAGTGGCTCCCTCTCACTCTTCCACACTAAATCCTAGATCCCGGAAGCATTCGTGAGAGTTCTTGAGAGTTGTTCCAATCAAAAGATAGATCCAGTCCCTCTCCCTCTTGTGACCAAAGGAATTCGTGATTTGAGAAAGTATTGAGCATTTCCCCCTTTGTTCTTGTTACTCTTGGAGGTTGGAGACTCCTTGGCGGTAGGAGTGCTCCGGTGAGGAATCAACTTGTGATTTGTCCCTCGGAAAGTTTGTGAAGGTTTGGAGGCCGCCTCAAGGTCTACCACTAGTGGTTGGGAATCGTCTTCGTGGTGATATCTCAAGGGGAGAATAGGGTGAGCCTTCGTATGCGTTGGTGTGCCTTTGTGGTAACATCCATCCCTCCAACGGTGACTAGCTTCCCTCCAAGGAAGTGAACATCGGGATACATCCTCGCCTTCGTGTCTTCGATTATTTTAACCCTAGCCACTACTTGTGGTTTACTTTGGTCTCTTGACCTTGCATTCACTATATCTTGTTGTCCTCATTACATTGTGTTGGTCACCATATCGTAGAGACCATTTAGGCCAACACTTTATAGTCCGCAATTCATACTTGCTACTATTGATCTATCTTGTGCTTAGTGTGAATTGCTAACTTGTACTCCCTCTGTAAACTAATATAAGAGCGTTTAGATAACTAAAATAGTGATCTAAATGCTCTTATATTAGTTTACGGAGGAAGTAACATTCATTTCCATATCTTGTAACATAATTTGTGTAAGCTTGTATTGCTTACTTGTGGTTGTGTGTATTATTCATTTACATATCTTGTGATATACATTGAGTAAGTTTGTGTAACTTACTTGTGCTTACTCATATCCTCGTTGTTCTCATCTTGTTTATCCTAAGTTATTGGTGCACTTAGTGAGCCTAGTATATTTAGGATTTGTTCTTGAAAAGTATCCTCTTAGTTTATTTCTGCATTAGGATATAGCCAAATCCCTAAAAGATTTTAAAACGCCTATTCACCCCCTCTAGGCGATATCATGGTCCTTTCAATTGGTATCAGAGCCCGGTCTCTCCTTATTAGGCTTCACCGCCTAGAGAGTAATGATGTCGACTAGTGAACTAGTGCACGATGACACATTTTGTTTTAATGCCACAAATTACTTTATGTGGAGATTACGCATGCTTTGTCACTTTCGGGCCATGGGTCCAAATGCTTTGCGGATTGTTGTTGTAGGGGATTCAAATCTAAAGGATGGACAATCTCCATCACTTGAGGATATGCATCTCGATATCCAAGTTTTGAGTGCCATTCACCAAGCTATATCCTTTGAAGTGTTTAAGGAAATATCGACTTGCAAGTCGGCTCATGAGGCTTGGACCAAACTTGAAGATATATATGGTGGGTCCATTCTTGATGAAGACAATATTCTTTTCAGGGAGTTAATGGAGGAGTTATCCAAATTTAAAATCATGAAGAACTCTCTATTGTTGCCACCTCCAATTACTTGGACACTTCAATATCTTCCACTTCACCAACATGTGGCGTGCCACAAGGTAATGACATGGTGAGTGAAGAAATATCTTCTAATGATGGTGTTAAGCTCATTTGTGATGATATGTTTGATCTCCCATGTTGCCATGATAGAAATGCCTTGGTTTCCTCTAGTTGGTCAATGACTAACCATGTAGAGGAAATCAAGAAAGATGAGGCAGGCTTGTTTGATGAAGAACCCTCTTCTCCAAAAGAATCATCATCAACCCCCTTTGTTCACATGTTCCTCATGGCAAGAGGTAATGACGAGGTATCATCTTCTCTTAGTGATAATGATGATAGTTGTAATGAGGATGATGATGAAGACTTTACTCAAAATCTCTATGAGATTGGGAAAACTCTTCATAGAGCTAAAAATAACACTTATAAAAGGTTCCAAGATGTTCTTGCTTTCTTTGAAAAACGTAATGACTTATTTCTTAACGAGCAAGCGAAAAGTGAACATCCTGAACATGAACTTGCTAAGGCTCATCAATGTCTTAGTGATATGAGGTCTTTAAAAGAAGAGATTGAAGTTACTCATTGTAAACTTAAAGAGGATTTTTATCACCTTGACCTTGACTACAAGAATGTCAAAGGAGTGCTCACCAAACTCCATAAGTCTCATGAAGAACTTCAAGCTACTCATGAGGAGTCTGTAGTTTCAACATGGTCCTCTCATATTGATAATGATGCTTGTGCTACTAACTCTATCTTGTGTGAAGCATCGATATTGAAAGAAAATGTTGAGCTAAGGACTCAACTTGATTTGCTAACTAGCAATTATGGGAAATTGGAAGAAAGTCATAAAAGCTCTCGTGGCACTCATGAGGATCTTTAATCTCTCATGATGGGTTAAAGTTAGCTCATAAGGCTATGGTCACCAAGGTAAAATCATGTGAGTCTCATGTGGATATTAGCACATCTTCTACTCGAAATGCCTTATTGCCATGTGCTAGTCCTTGCAATTCCTATCTACATGATATTGGTACATCTTGTGATGAATTGCTCACCATGCCTTGTTGCTCTAACAATGAAGCGTCTACTTCCTCTAGCTCTTTTGTTAATACTAACCTTATAGAGGAAACTAAAGAGCTCAAGGCCCAAGTCACTAGTTTGAAGAAAGAATTGAAAAAATCACTACAAAAAAGACACATCCGTGACATTTTGGATCGAACAAATTTTTGTTCTGTCATGCTTATGACACTTCTATGACGATAATTGTGACAAAACCCAGTATCATCATAGATGTGGTGGGCTCCTACTTCTATGACAAAAAATCATGACAGAAAATGGGCTTTTCGTCCTGGGCGGGCCGGAGACGCAGCTGCATGACATTCTTTGGGCCGTCCATGACGGAAAAAACTGTGGTAGAAGCGAGGGCGAGGAAAATATTGGGGAGTGCCTAGTTACGGTGGGTTGTCGGGGCCGAAAGCGACAAAGCGCTTTCTCAGACATGTACGCTGCAGGGTGCAGGCGTTGGGCTCTAACTAAACTCGAAAGCGAGGCGTTGCCTAATCGAACCCGAAAGGACAGAATCAGTAGGCTACGCTACATCGCACTCCGAGCAATCGATCGTTGGCTGTTAACTGAACCCGATCAAGTGATTCCTTCGTTCGCTACTACTGCTAACTGAAGCCGATCGAACCTGCTGCCTCCTTCCCTTGATGAATAGTGAGCGTTGTTGGGGGGTTGGATGAACAGTTCCCGGTGGGGGGGGGGGGGGGGGGGGTTGGGTGAACAGGCACCCGTGGTTTTGCCGCTGGATGAACAGGACCCCGATCGATCGAGCCGGTTGGTGGATGGATGAGCAGGACCCCGTGGAGGGCTCGATGAATAGGACCCATGGAGGGAAGGTTGAACAGTAGCCGGTGGTGGGCTGGATGAACAGTAGCCCATGGAGGGGTGGTTGAACAGGACCCCGTGGAGAGGGCTGGTTGAACAGTAGCCGGTGGAGGAGCGGTGGAGGCTGGATGAACAGGATCCCGTGGATGAATAGTCGCAGGTGGAGGCTGGAGGAGGTCGATGGTGGAGATGAACAGTATCCCGTGGAGTCCTGTTTTGCGGTACGCCACACCCCTCCCGATGAATAGGACCCCCGTTTCGACCGTAGCGCTCCAACACAAGTCCGTTTCCTCCGTTTTGCGGTAGGCCACACCCCTCCTGATCAGCAGGACCCTGTTTTGACCATAGGAGGTCTAAGAAAAGTTTGTTTCCTCCGTTTTGTGGTATGCCAGACCCCTCCTGATGAACAGGATCCCGTTTCGACTGAGGCCGGTCGAACACAAGGCTGTTTCCTCCGTTCCGCGGTACGCCAGGCCTCGTTTTTATCGGTTGTTCCGTCCAAGCCGGTTGGCTCCTGATGAACAGCACGTGTTCCGTTGCCTCCCGATGAACACGACGCATTCCATTGCCTCCCCATGAACACGATGACGACGCAGTTTCTCCGTTCTGACCCAGCCATGTACACGAGCCCTGGCTGTACATATGCGTGAGTAGGCGATCGAGACCCTGCCCGTATGTACGTACATGGCTGTATTTACTTTCTTGCACCCTGACCGTTGTACATACGTGTACATGCTACGTGCGCACCTCTACTACGACACATGCCCTTCCTTACTCGGCCACGGTTCATCGCCGCTGCCTGCAGACAGACCGATCGTATTTACGTACACGTTCGCGACCAGAGTGACAACACTAGGTACGCTTCGACAAGGTGGGTCCCGATTGTCAGGCACTTCCTTGCGTGCGAAGATGTAGCTGGTGGGTCCCAGCAGTTGGGGGTGAATCATTTTTTTGTCCGTAATATGGACGCACTTCCTTGCGTGCGAAGATGTAGCTGGTGGGTCCCAGCAGTCAGGGGGAAACGTTATTTATGTGAAATACGGTGGCCTGTCCGGTGGGTCCCTGCTGTCAGGTGGAGGAATCATTATTTTCCATGTAATGAGGAGGCACTTCCTTTGCCGCCGTGGACCCGGCTATCGGCCCTCTCCACGCATAAAGACTCTTCCGATGGAAGTCGGTCGTTGACCACATTGACCACGCCGCGCCGAGAGCACCAAGGTGGTGGATGACGGTGAGGCCTAGGAAGGGGACGACGCGGAGCCGGGGAAGACGCGGCAGTTGATGCCCACGCGGAGAGGAGTACGAGGGTTCACTGGTTTGGCTGTGGTGTGAGGCTGCCGCCGCAGGCCTGGCCAGTAGGAGTAGTAGGGGCGGTGAGGCCTCTGCGGCAACCTGGCCGGCCACGGGAGGCAGGGAGCAGACCTGACGAAAAGTGCGGCTTTAGGGCGGCTAGAGCAAGAAGACCGAGAGGTTGAATAAGCACTACGGCCGTTGGATGGACATCGTCTGCAGTCGGAGCTAGAATCGTTCATATTGACTAAGTTGACAAAGCCCTCCGTCCCCGTCAACTTAGTAGGTCCACAAGTCAGCCTCCCACTATGCTGCGTCCTAGCTAGGAGGGGGAGTATTCATTTTTTTGTGCGTAATAAGGAGGCACTTCCTTGCGTGCGAAGATATAGCTGGTGGGTCCGAGTCGGCCCGTGGGGAACGTTTTTTCACAATCTGAGAGAGGCCCTTTTGATTGGGTCCTAGATGTCGGTGGAGGAATCATTATTTTGCGTGTAATAAGGAGGCATTTCCTTGCGTGGCCGTGGACCCAGCCTGTCACCTGTCCACGTCTGATCCACTTCAGATGCATGTCGGTCGTTGACCACGTTGACCACGCCACCGAGAGCACCAGGCGGTGGACGCACGGCGAGGCCTAGGAAGGAACGAGACGGAGCCAGGAAGGCTCGGTAGTTGTTTTCCTGTGAAGGGAGTAGGAGGGTTTACTGGTTCGTCTGCCATTGCCGAAGAATAACAGCAAGTGTGGGTGAGTAGAGGGATGGCTAGGCCAGCGATGGAGTACGGTGGAGCGGTGAGGCCTGCGCGGCAGCACAGCTGGCCGCGGGAGGAGGGAGCAGATAGTCCCGCCGGCGCTTGTTTGAGTGGTTAGAGCAGGAAGAGCAGAGATTGAAGAAGCATGACGGCCGTTGGATGGACATCCAACAGTCACTACTTAAAGGCCAACCTTTGTAGGAAAGCCTCAAATCTATGGAAAACAGCATACAACCCATCTGCCATTATTTCTAATAATTTACAGCCCATTCATTAATTCTTAATGTTTTTTTGGAGCCCATATTATTTTTGTTAACATTACATCCCATATTGTGGCCACGGTTAAAAAATTATACGAAAATTTGCATATTTCATTGCGGTCCGAAATGCTTTTAATCACGAAATTTCGAGTCACATTCAAACTGATTTTAAAAATAAATGTATATCAATATAAAATCCAACAAATTGTCCACGCATAAAAATCAATGCAATTTAAATCTCAAAATGAAAAAAAGAAATTTGAAACTAATTGCCGGTTTGATGTGTTTTAAAAATGTACAGCCCATTTCTCATTGCTGATAGGCCATTTTCTCGGCCAACCGAATGAAGCTCTCCTCGTCTTGAAAGATTTGCGGCCCAACGGGACTGACAAAGCGACTTATTTGACAAATCACGAAAAAACTGGGCTAGCCATTTTCAGAAAGAAAAAAAAAACTACTGGGCTGGTCTGTGGTAAACATAAAAGAAAAGGTGTCCTAGACAAAGCCAGAGTGCCCCGCACAGCCCAGTTGACACCCTGCTTCCGTCTCAAAAACAAATTAGATAAATGCCACTCCAATTATGGCAATTCATAAAAATGCCACTGTAATTTCAAAACATTGAAAAATGCCACTGCAACTTTTGCAAACTTTGAAAAACGCCACTCCAGACTTCGAAAAATGCCACTGGAAATGGCATGAAATGACATTTTTCAAAGTTTGGAAATTGCAGTGGCATTTCTCGGAATCACCAGATTTGGAGTGGCATTTATCAAATTAACCCAAAACAAAAATAACTGGGCGAGCTGCTGGGTCCCTAGTGTCAGCCGCTCGTTGTGCAATTCTCTCGTTTATTGACTACGTTGACAATGGCATGGGACCCAGATGTCAGAAATCCATTAGGAGGAGCCATTTTTTATTGGCTTGAAATAAGGAGGCACTTGCTTGCGATCGCCATGACCTTGGTGGGTCCTCATCATCATCCTCTCCAAGTACAATTATCTCCTGATTGTGTACGCGCCAACCTGGTAGGCCCACAAGTCAGCTTCTAAACCCGTGGCGGATAAATACAACCCATTTAAAAAAATAACAGCCCGTTCCATACGTTCAAATGGAAAGTTCAACATTTAGAGCAAAGCAACAGGTCTGATCCAGATATAGAGTACAGAACTTCCACGTTGACAACCATCATAGCCAAGTTAACTATTTACTCCCACTAATACTCTAGTAGTGTACAAGTACTAACTTACTCTTAGCTAACTAGACGATGCCGACCGCCATCTGCTGTACACGCTAAACACCGGCACCGGCGTCCTCTGCCTCCCCTCGGACTTGCCAGAGGTGCGATAAGGCGCGTTGCTCGTGCGCGTTGGCCCTTTCCATGTCGGAGTGGTCCACCGAAGCTTCGGCTTCTAAGTGGGAACCCCACTTGACGAGCTTGTAGTAAAATCCGGTGTCGCGAACGCGTGCGTGCCCGACAGCCTCCAGGGCTATTTGCCAGGCGCCGACATCCACGTAGTCGGCCCAATTATGCGGCGCCGTTCGCGACTCAAAAGCGCCGGTGCGCTGCTGCTCCATGTCCCGCTGGCGGCGCAAATCGGCAATACGCTGTTCCTCCGCCAGGCGGTCGCGCTCCAACAACTCCTCATACTCCACATTGCCATCTAAAGACCGATAGAACGCCTCCTCCCTCCATCTGCCTTCCGGTGAAAAACCAAACACTAGTTCCGGCGGTGACCACCTCTGGCGTCGCCTATTGCGGACGGGAGGGGGCATGGCGGACGTGGCAAGAGCGAGGATAAGTGGCGAGCGACGTCGGGCCGGTGGGGGCTTATGAGGATAGGGCGAGTTGGGTGATGGTGCCATCGGAGAAGGCCGGGAAACAATAATTATAGGCGAAAGGTAGGTGAACCAGCGTGTCGCGGGAAACGTGACGGTCATCGCGGTCACCAGAATTCAATGCATTAGTAGGCATGGCTTAGCGCACCAGCTTGCCGTGGAAAACTAGAAAAACTGAAACTATGACTGTGACGTCCTGCTGCTGCGCCCCGTCTGCGGCCGGGTCGTGACGCCGGCAAGATGACGCTCAAACGAAAGTGCACTCGAATCATCTCGATGAGGTACTCCTCCTTGTCAAAAATGATTCCACCACTCATCATCTACCTTGGTTGGTGAGATTTTTGAATTAAGCCCTCCAAACCGGAAAGGAGGTAGTACGTGAGTGATCCGCTATTTATTCGTGTAGGATCGAGTATGTGGTTTTTTGAATTGAGCCCTGCAAACTGGAAAGTAGGTAGTACATGCGTGATCCACTATTTATCCGTGTAGGATCGAGTAGGTCGGATAGTGTACATGTAGGATCGAGTAGGTTGGATGGTGTACGTGTACGATCGCATTAGCTGACAAACGTTCGTTGGTAGATACGGCATTTGCGAACGTTTTGCTGGCAGTTTCTTCAGATTCGCATGGCATTTTCTTGAGAGCAGCTTGTCAGTTTCTTTAGAGGTAGGCATTTTTATTCAAAAACTGCCACTTCGGATCTTGCGTCGCAACTAAAACTGCCAGGAGCGCATTAGTAGGCTAGCTAGTAATTGATCAGTAACTTGTAAACACCGAAATAATGTAAATAAGGAACCGTTAGTAACTTGTAAACACCGAGAACACGTAAATAAGGATCATGTTGTGCATGTTAAAGAAGAGCTGATCCGTTCAGAATGTTCACACGAGACTCACAGCCCGGCATTGTAATATTTTCACATTAGTAGCGCAAATTCAAAACCAACTAGTACGATTCCCATACATAAGAGCAAAATGTTAATGCATCTCAATGATTCACATATCATATACAAATATGTAGCTCCAAAATCAAAGATCTAGAAAAAACATCTGTTCTTCCTACTAACATGGATGCTTCTCTTGGTCAACATTCAGTACAGAGGGAAAGACAAATTTGTTTGTGAAGTCTACAATTCCTCTTGCAAACTTAAGTGGTTTCACCAACAGTTGGAACCATGAGAATGAGCCACACATGATGGAGGAACATCCACTGCAATATGATTTGGTCTTCTCTCGATCACACGGCGAGACTATTTTCGGAATACAAACTTTAACTTAGGAAAAAAGATGCCCATTGTACAATCATACCAAAGCAATGAAGCACCTAGTGTTGGCCAATAAATAGTACAGTACTAGTTTTCTGCAATCCATGAAGTGACTATCCAATCTTTACGTGTCTATTTTCAAATGGCAATCGCATGCGATGACTATACTATTCTCTTTGTGCAGTTCAACCAATTGCGGTCACTTTGTTTGTTTTCCAAATAGCAACGGGCAGACATCTCTCTCTGCAGAAATATCAAGCAGCTAGTAAACATCTACCCCACCTTGTATTTTTGGTTTAAACACGTCTCTTCCGCTTAACATTTGTCATGTTTTGCACTGGACAATTTGATACAATCATGTTTTGGCCTGGACAATTTCATACTAAATTGATTTGCTGGTTCAGAGCAGAAATATAATGCCTATTCTTCATCAGACCAAGGATATCCATGTTCGCAGTGACATAGGCCACTTCAGCCTGGATGATCGATCCCGGCGTTGGTCTCTTTAGATTGACAGATTTACTAGCCCTTCGCAGAGAATCACTTCTGGTTCAAAGCAAGCATTTCCAACGCCGACGAGTGGTTGAGCTGAAGTTCGTTTCATTGCTTGTTATTTGTTGTGTCATGAAAACTTTAGTACTTATAATGTATCCTCGTTGTCGTTGCGGGTTGCTGACCTGTTGTATGTAATAAAATAAGATGCCTGTGATAAACTTATTAAATTTATGAATGTCTTTCGAGTCGCTTCCCTGAGTGGGTGCTGCGACGAGGCAAAAAAAAAATTCCGAATACATAATTGTACGTCCATTGCAACAGGTTATCGGATGAGTCCAATCAACAATAGTACTACTACTATTTGTACTAGCTTCACATGGTTCACGCGTCGGGTAGGTGTTTTTACTGTAGCTGTGATTCCCATCATCCTAGGTCCTCGGATGAGTCCAGTAGAAATTTCATTCTGATGTTTGGGTCCAAACTTTCAAAACTGCTGCACTATCTCTATGTCTACGTATACGTAATACAACAAGTTTTAAACTTGAGACCAGGCACCCACCCACCCTCACAAAGAACACTTTTTAACCTAGCTCAGACTCTAGGAAATTTTGCCACAGTGTGAGGTGGGCCATATGTTAATGTGTTCGTTGTACGTAACCAGCACCTCGAATCCTTGATATATAGTAGGGTGGGATGGGCCAGAACAAGCATTCACGTCCAGGAGTACGGCACACGCCACCAGCACGACTTCCATCTGACACCATATTTCTTGGAGTCCGTGCTACCGCTATCTCTTCAACCTCGTCGTTTCTCTAACTCAGCAATCACGCGGCGGGCAGGTGGGGGTTTGCCGATACTTCCTCAACCGCGGTCCGACTTGTAAGGCCAACTCCAACGCAAGACCCCCAAACGGACCTCCATTTTGCCTGGATTCTATCCGTTTGGGTAGGGCAATGGGGTCGTGTCCGGGCCATTTCTCGGAAGTGGTGGCCGTGCGCCCAACGCGCGGACGCATCCCGGCCGCGTACATTTTTCTTTGCAAACACATATATTTTTTTCATTATTGATTTTTGGTACATGGAAATACATCACCAAAATTTGACTAGAAAAGAAAGACCAAAGAAAACAAGAACCACAAGAATACATTTTAGAAGATATCCAACTTCCATAACTGCCCAAAGAAGTTGAATTAGTGCCTTCTCGATGCATTCATTGTTGATCTGCGGGGCTCGATCTTGCGTGCTTCTTTCTTCTTCGAAAGTGTAAAGAAGTAGACATTGCTTCCTCGCATCTAGTCTCATGTCTAGCCTCTATTCTATCAACAAGTGCACTAGTCTCATCTCTAGCCTCTATGCTAGCTAAAAGTGCTAGAACATCTACTAAATTGCACCCTATCAATATATCGATGTACTCTTCTTCCCAATACCAAAAACTTGCATCCATTCCACACAATAAAATTTTAAGTTAGCACAACTAGTCTAATCCAAGAGCACAACGGAAGTTAAAGTAGCACATACCCCAGCGGTTGAGCACTTGATGAACACCCATCCGGGATGTCCCGGCGTTGTAGACACGCGGCGCAAGACCTTCTTTGGGCGTTAAATGCCGACGTAATGAGTGGCAACGGTGCACCGACGAGCTTTTGGGCCAGCACCGAGCCCGGTCGACCGCCATTCATGTATCTGCCGGCGGACCGCCGACGGTGTAGATCCGAGCGGCTAGTGGAGGAGTTAGTACCTGCATGCGGCCTTTGCGGGGCCTTCCGGCCCGGTGCCCGGTGTCGGTGTCAAAACCGGCGGATCTCGGGTAGGGGGTCCCGATCTGTGCGTCTTAGGCTGATGGTAATGTAGCAAGGGACACAATGTTTACCTGTGTTCGGGCTCTCTCGATGGAGGTAAAACCCTACTTCCTGCTTGATTAATATTGATGATCTGAGTAGTACAAGAGTAGATCTACCACGAGATCAGAGAGGCTAAACCCTAGAAGCTAGCCTATGATGATTATGGTTGTGATCGTGATCGGCCTTCTAAGGACCATCCTCTCCGGGTTTATATAGACACCCGAGAGAGGGCTAGGGTTTACATGGAGTCGGTTACAAGGAAGGAAATATATTATCCGGATCGCCAAGCTTGTCTTCCACGCAAAGGAGAGTCCCATCCGGACACGGGATGTAGTCTTGAGTCTTGTATCTTCACGCCCAATAGTCCTGGACAAAGTATATAGTCCGGCTGTCCCGGATACCCCTAATCCGGGACTCCCTCAAGAGCTCTCTGAACCAGACTTCAATGACGATGAGTCCGGCGCGCAGTCTTGTCTTCGGCATTGCAAGGCGGGTTCCATCTCTGAATTCTCCAAAGTACCTGTTACGACAGATAGTGCCAGGCTTCCCATCAATGCATACTCTTCGGCTTCTGTGCCTCAATAATGACCACCTCCACGTGTCGAGCGAATGCGAGGAGCCGAGGCATTTTTGCATTTGCCACCCCCTGATCCAGCAGGTTGACCATCTATTTGAGGAGATGGGGATTCCCAGATCCAAACCTCATCCTCTTCCCTCGAGCAAGCATCCAACAGAGCGCTCCGGAAGAAAACATTTCAACATGGCCGGTCGTCGCAGCTCTTCTTCTCGCTCTCCTCGCTCTAAGCCGGGGGAATGGGAAGAGTGTTCAGTTCCTCATAGCCGTTTGATAGAGTTACAAACCCAAGGGTATCTTCCACCGGCGTTCATGGTCCCTGTACGAGCCGGAATAGCCAGCTATAATGGCAGGGAGCAAGCGGGGGGATCTCCTAATCCATCTTCAGAGGAGCGAATATGCGTCATCCTGCATCTACTAAGGGGCGTCGGGTTTCCTATTCACCCGTTTCTTTGAGGGCTCCTGGAGTTCTACGGCCTCCAGTTGCACAACTTTACCCCTGCCTCCGTGCTACATATAGCAGGATATGTTGCCCTTTGCGAGCTGTTTCTAGGCTGTGAGGCTCACCTCGGGTTATGGAAGAAGCTGTTCTGCCTCGTCCCTTGCAACCAGGGAGAATCCCTATGCCAAGTGGGCAGAGCCGAAGTATGGGCATTGCCGAGACCGGATACCTATCCGGCACCCCCAAGAAGGCACCAGAGAACTGGCCTTCAGACTGGTTTTACGTAGATGACGTTCCCCTTCCGGATCCAGCCCGATGTGTCTCCCTGTTCGGGCCACGCCCGCCGAGGGCATCGCCGAAGTCGGGCGCCTCGGGGCCCCAAGAGGAGGATACTAGGAAATACACTTCACGATGAGCAGGAGAAAGATATCGCCAAATCCGGGATGACGATAGTCGAGGTTATGGCAATATGCATAATCGGGGGTGCAACCGCTTCAATATCGGGGAAGCCCATGTGGCACTTCAACGGGAAGATGATGCTACCCGCTGCGCCGTAAGGGTCCGGACTCCGCCAACTTTGCTCTGGCGAGGATATTAGCCGACCTGTATAAAGGAGGAGAAGAAGAATTCCTTCACATTAAACCGCGGGATGGGATTTCTATGTACAACCCCCCAAGCTGGGTAAGTCGTTATTCCCGCTTCACTTATTGTGGCGTTCTTCGCTAAGATCATCTGCCTCAATATTTTCAAGCAGGAACTGAGGAGGGCCGTCGAAGGGATCTCCAGCCCTTCCCCGCAGCCAGAGGACCCCGGAAGGGCCCTCGATCCAGGACTCGAAGAAGATCCGGATATTACTGTGGATCTTGTCAACGGGATATTTTATCAGGTGAGCTGCGATGGTGCCTCAGTGGCTATTATTGCCGACTATCCCGGACTGCTACCTACGTCACGCGTAAGCCGAGCCGAAAGATCTATCCTCCGAAGAGGACTCCCTTCTAATGTCATGTCCTACCCCTGAAGTGTCGTGCTTTTGCAGAGACGATGGTCACAGCGTGGGGCCGAGCCCCTAGGGACCCGTCGGCAACGGGCGTCCGAATCGGGCAGGCTTAAGAGGAAGGCGGTTAGGGTCGAAATGCCGCTACAGAGGTAAGGTAAAAACCTGCTCTGCGATTTATTGTTTTTGAAGTGTAACAACGCCCTTTGTGTCTGGCGGGCAGAAGAGGAGTAGCGGACTATATCCGGGGATCACGCCAATCATACCACCACCGGCGGATTCGAGAACCGGCCGAGAGAGGAGGCGCACGTGAGGCCAATGCCGCATAGTCCTCCGACGGAGGACACGGATATGCTCTGATTTAATTCGAAGTAGAGGCGCCGTGAATCACCGGCGCCGACGGGCCGTGCCATAACAACATCTTTTCCGAAGAGGCATTTAACGCTTTCAATTCGAGACGCATACATCCGAAGCTGCACAAAGGCGGGCTTGCCCGGCGGCGGTCCAAAGATATCAAAGATATACGGGTAAGAAAATTTGATAAGCATGTACAGCAGTAGCCCCTGAGACTTGAAACGTATGGTTGGAACAACTGTTTTAAGGATCAATATATGCACAGGTCCTTGTAGATAAGAATGAGCAATTGTCTCGGGAGCTAGAGCAGTGCAAGGCCCAGGTGAGGGCCACGGTTGCCAAGCTAGAGGAATCCCGAAGGCCTCATCTGGTAACATTTGTCTCGATTGTATGAAGATGCACCAGGTTAGTAAGTGGCTTGGTATGACAAGTCTAATGAGAAAATTCTCAGACAATCCGGGGTGAATCGGAGGGCGTAAGAGATGACGAAATGCATCTCAAAAGGTGTCTAAAGGCTGGCGAGCGTGTTCTTACGCAAGTTAGGCAGAAGAAGGACAATCTTCAAGATGCCAATGTCCGGCTGGACATGGAATTAAAAGACGTCCGCGCTCGACTGGCGGACTCCATAAAGGAGAACAAAAGGCTTCGTCGTGGCATTCATTGTAGTGCCCAAACGAACTGTAGTACAGCTTCGGCGAGGAAGCATATTGAAAGAATTTTACTTGCAGTGTATGTTAACGGGCATACGAGGAGGAGGTGGCTGCGTCATAGCGATTTATCGCAAGACCTCTCACAACCGCACGAGCGAGCTCGGCGTGTGATGCAGGTGGTGTTGCTCGGGCCTTGTGGCCATCAATCTTCTGCCCGAAGGGCATGGGGAGCTTGTGGATATGCTTCAAGGAGCACGCGGCGCTTCGACAGGTGGAAGATGTCACTGCCGACAAGGTGCAAGAGAAGCCTGGGCTATGGTGAAGACGCTACACCAAGCCGGACCCGAACCATATGGTCAAGTCGGATCGGGCGGGGCGGATGGGCTAGAAATTCTCGTGAGTCTGGTGTATGACCAGGTAGTGTTAGTCCATGAAAGTATTCCCAACAGGATTGTAAGCTAGATAGCACATTGGATGGTATAGAGGAGGAATATAGTCGGTCCAAGTGATTGTGTAATTCAATGGACATAAGTAGTCCCTAGCCGGGATTAAAATCATTTGTCTTGGCGGACCTTTTCGCCCGACCCTCGGATCCGATAGTTTGGGGTGTATCCGAATACCCGCTCAGTTATGCAGAACCGGGGTATGCATGGAAACCAGGCATAGGGGTCATAAGTGCTTGAACAGACAAGTACCCAACTAGTTATGTTATATTACATGGATAGTAAGAAACATCTTCCAGGGAGAATAGTTCCGTTAGGGGTTCCTTTCCACAGATGCAGCGTCGACGCGCATGTCCGGACTGCGAACAAGGATGCATGATACAAAACTTCTGGGCATTTACGTTGTAATAAGCGAATACATCTTTTGTTCACCGAATCGAATATTCCCTTAAGGACGCTTAGCTTTCGGCTTCACCCAGTCGAGGTACACATCCGGCTGAACCGGGCAAGAATAATCGCAGAGGTGCTCCCCTTATGCCCTAGCCAATTAGCAGGAACGTGGGGCATAAACACAAGAGCCGAGCAACCCAGCTTGGCCACATCTTAAGTCATATCGATGCATATAATGGTGAAGAAAAGGCACATATGGAAAAAGAACGCATATGTGATGGGCAAAAGCCATTAAAGTAATTATGTTTAGCTTCCGTATGGGAAGCCCCAGTGTATTGCTTACACACATAAAAGCGGCCGGAGTGATCCCAGGCATCAGATCTTCATATTAATTACTTTGTGTGAAGAGGAAAAAAGGTCGAGAAAGGAAAAGGGAGGGAGGTTAATTAAAAGAGGAGGGGTAAGGAGACGAACACCGAGTCCGGCGCTAGGCGTAGAATCTCCGGAGTCTGGCGGCGTTCCATGGGTTTGGCTCGAGTGCATTATCGGATGCATTACGTGGCGATGCGCTCCTCCGGTAAGAACTTTATCAATGATGAAGGGGCCTTCCCACTTATGTTTGAGCTTGTCCTTCTTCTTCTCCGGTAGGCGTAGAACGAGTTCGCCAATATTATAAGTTTTGGCCCGCACTTCTCTGCTTTGGTACCGTTGAGCCTGCTGCTGATAGAATGCGGAGCGGGCTTTTGCGATGTCGCGCTCCTCCTCCAAGGCATCCATGTTATCCTGCCGATCTAACTCGGCTTCCTTCTCTTCGTACATGCGTACGCGGGGCGAATCATGTATTATGTCGCAGGGTAGTACTGCTTCCGCGCCGTACACCATAAAAAACAGTGTATATCCAGTGGTGTGATTCGGCGTGGTCCGCAACCCCCAGAGTACGGAGTCGAGCTCTTCGACCCAGTGCGTGTCCGAATCTATTAAGGATCGCACTAGTCTGGGTTTGATGCCGCTCATGATGAGACCGTTTGCCCGTTCGACCTGGCCGTTTGTTTGGGGATGGTAGATGGAAGCGTAGTCGAGCTTAATGCCCATTTCGCCGCACCAAGTTTTCACTTCATCGGCTGTGAAGTTTGAGACATTATCAGTGATGATCTTTGTGGGGACGCCAGACGGTGTACGACCCGGATATGAAGTCTATTACCGGTCCGGATTCGCCGTTTTGACTGGTTTGGCTTCTATCCATTTGGTGAACTTGTCCACCATGACCAATAAGTATTTTTTCTTATGGCTTCCCACTTTAAGAGGTCCGACCATATCCAGCCCTGCACCACGAAGGGCCAAGTTATGGGGATTGTTTGGAGAGCGGTAGGGCGATATGACTCGATTGGCAAGAGGCGGCAACCGACGCAGTGTTGGACAAGGTCATGTCGTCGCCTTTCCGAGCCGTAAAATCGACCAATAGAAGCTGCTGTACGGAAGGCCTTGCCGATTAGTGCTCGAGGCCAGCGGCGTGGTGCCCGCCATCGGCATGGATTTCAGGCAAGAGCTACCGCCCTTCCTCTTCGTAGATGCACCTTTGGAGCACTCCGGTCGCACTTTTCTTATAGAGTTCCCCTTCATGGACTTTGTAAGCTTTAGAACACCGAACAATGCAACGTGCTTCATTTTGGTCTTCGGGGAGCTCCTGCCTATTGAGGTAGGCCAAGAAAGGCTTTCGATCCACGGGCGATTCTGACAGCCATGATTTCGTGGGCGAAGATGTTATTTCGGTGGTAGAGCCGCCGATTATGTCTGATAGTTCGGTATCTGGGGTTGTATTCGGATCCGTGCTAGTATTGCCGGACTCCCCTTCCCATACTACGGATGGCTTGAACAGCCTTTCCAGGAATATGTTAGGTGGGACAGGGTCGCGTTTAGCGCCGATGCGGGCGAGGACATCCGCCGCTTGATTGTTTTCTCGAGCCACATGGTGGAATTCGAGCCCCTCGAACCGGGCTGACATTTTGAGGACGGCATTACGGTAGGTCGCCATTTTTGGATCCTTGGTATCAAAGTCTCTGTTTATTTGTGATATTGCGAGGTTTGAATCTCTACGCACTTCTAGGCGTTGAATGCCCATAGAGACTGCCATCCGAAGACCGTGCAACAGAGCCTCATATTCGGTTGCATTGTTGGATTCTGTGTATAATATTTGGAGGACGTACTGGACCGTGTCTCCGGTGGGAGACGTCAGGACTACACCTGCTCCCAATCCGGCCAGCATTTTACAGCCGTCGAAGTGCATGATCCGATTGGAGTGCAGCAGGTACTCTTTAGGGAGTTCGCTTCGTCCATTCGGCGACAAAAGTCACCTTGATACTTGCGACTTGATGGCCCGCCGTGGTTTGTATGTTATGTCGAGCGGAAGGATCTCGATGGCCCATTTAGCAATCCGGCCAGAAGCGTCGCGGTTATTTATTATGTCATTGAGTGGTACCGGAGGCCACCGTGTCGAACACTCTTGAAAGTAGTGTCGTAGCTTCCGAGATGCCATGAAGACCGCGTATTCTATCTTTTGATAGTGTGGGTATCGGGATTTGCATGGGGTGAGGACCATGGATACGTAATAAACCGGCTTCTGGAGCGGGAATTTGTGTCCGTCAACCTCTCGTTCGACGATGAGCACCGCGCTTACAACTTGATGTGTTGCGACTATGTACAGCAACCTGAGTGTTCGCCAATATTTAAGCGCTGTTAGGACTGGATTATTGGCCAATAAGGTCTTTATTTAAATCGATTCGGCCGTGGTGCATCCGTCCACGAAGTTTTCGGCGCGAAGAAGAAGCGATAAAGAGGCAGTGCCTTTTCTCCTAACCTTGAGATAAAACGGCTTAAGGCAGCCACGCATCCAGCTAGTCTCTGGATATGCTTGAGGTCTGTTGGTATAGCCAACTGCGACAGAGCTTTGATTTTTGCCGGATTCGCTTCAATTCCTCTATTGGAAACAATGAAGCCCAGTAGTTTCCCAGAGGGAACGCCGAAAACACATTTTCGGGTTCGACTTGATGTCGTATGTTTGGAGGTTATCGAACGTAAGCCTCAAGTCATCTATTAGGGTTTCAACGTGTCTTGTTTTTATGACCACGTCGTCCACGTATGCCTCCACTGTTTTGCCGATTTGCTTTGAATCATGCGTTGATAGGTTGCGCCGGCATTTTTAAGCCCGAAAGGCATAGTGTTGAAGCAGAAAGGACCATATGGCGTTATGAAAGCTGTTGCAGTGTAACATCCCAAAATTCTAAATTTTGGAATGTTATAAACAAATAGATAGTTCTGATTGATTGTTTGATTGATTGACTGAAAGTGAGTGGATTTGAAACTTTTGAAAGTTAAATGAGAGGGAATAAAAGGACTTTCCCAAACTTTCATTTGCTTTTATGATTTTCGGAATTCAAATTCTTTTCATCACAAAACCACGGAGAGAAGATGACATGACTTCTTCCATTTATTTAAATGACACGGGGTGTTGAAAATATTTGAATTTCATTTGAGAATATTTCCAATTCTGAAACTTTATGCAACTCAATGATTTTCACGAGAGAAGATAAAATGACTTCTTCAACTTATATGAAATATGAGTTGGGAGTTTCAAAGAATTTAAGTCAAAGTTCTTTTGAATTTATTTTCAATTTGGAGTTATTGAGTTTTATTCAAATTATTTTTCTCCAAAAATAAAACATATGGAAAATAGGGTAACATGATTCCCTACATCAGAAAAATGGAGAGAAATAAATTTGAATTAATTTTTGGTATTTTTAAAATGATTTTTATTGGATTTATTAGAGCTGAAGCACTCCTTGATTTATTTGAATTTGTGTGTATTTTATTTAAAGCTAAAATAATGTCCATATTATAGGAAATATTTTTCTGAAAATTTTGATATATTATATGCCTATATAATATTTCTATTTTATTTTGTTTTTATTTTGTTTATTTGTTTTCTAAAAAAACTCTCCCTCTTACTGACCGGGCCCGATCCCGAGCCAGAGCTGTGCCCAGCCCAGCCATCGCCGTCGCCCTCGTCCCAGCGGGACTCAGCTCGGGAGTCCCGTCATCGCCGCCAGCTTGGAGTCCGGCGGACTCCAGCGCCTCGTCTCCCCGCCATAGACGCAGTCGACCGGCCCCCTTAAATCTGGGCCCGACGCCTAACTCCTCTCTCTAGCTCGCCCGCCCTTGGCCCAAATCATGCCGCCCGAGATCCGCCAGCGCCTTGGCCGCCACCGCGCCGCCTATGCCCACCGCCGTCGCCACCACCGCCCGCCGCCAGTAGCCTCTCCCACGTCAAGCCTCGCGCCTCCTCAAGCAATAGCCGGAGCCATGGCCGGAGCCCGCGCCCATCTCGCCATTGATTCGACCTACGCCCGCCGCCATGGGTTTTCTTCATAAACCGCCTTGAACGGTATAAACCGACCCGGTTCTTTTCTTTAAGTTCGGTTTTTAGGGTTTCGGTTTGGTTTAAAAAACCCGTTTTTATTTGGTTAGTTTATATAGTGAGCGTCATAGCTGTTTAGATCTCATTAGCGAGCGGTTTTCGTCGGTTTAGGTTACGTAGTGAGCGTTAAACTCGATAGATTTTCTTTTTATTTTAATTTCCGTCGGGGACCTACGTGAATATATTTATTCTGATTAGCCCCTGTTTTTCAAACGACCGTAACTTTTTGCTCGTTAGTCGGAATTCAACGAAACCAACGCCCACTTCTTCGTTATGATCTCCTCTATCCAGTAATCCAACTTAAACATGTTTCTGAAAGTTTAAAATTTGAATTAGACCAGATTTGAATTCAAACTTCGTTTGATCATAACTTGAGTTTAAATGAAATCCGATTTAGTTGATTCTTTTTGCAAATTAAAGCTCTTGACATAAACTTTCTGATAAGGCCAAATTCACATAATTTTGGTACTGTTAGAAATTGTTTCATGCTGCAAGAGTTATTTGTTTGGTTTTGTTGTTTTCCGAGTTGTTTTCTTCGTTCTTTCCGATCTTTTGGTGATTGCTTATGTGTGGTTACTTTGTTGATTGCTTACGATAGATTGACGGAGTGTGACGAGTAGAACTATCAAGAGTTTTGAGTGCGAATCTTCTTCATCAACATTGCGAGCAAGTAACACTTTGATCATACCTTTTCCTACTACCCGGTTTTTATGCATTAGATCTATCCTCAAACATTGCATTGATTAGGATCTAATTAAATTGTGGGATGGAAGTAGTTGAGGTAGTATCTATTACCTGTTTATTTTCAAACCCTTGGGGAGTTAGTTCTACGTTTGCTTAAGCCATGCTTTGCTAGTAGGCGTGGATTGGGTGAGTGAATTCCATTATAGATGTGAGATTGTTGATTAATGGTTTAGTTAAGGTGTAGCTTAAACACACATACGGGTGGATTGAGGCACTGGTTTCTATCGAGGACTTGCTGTTTTTCTTCGGACCGCCACCAGGGCTCAAAGGGATCATGAGATTATTCAAACTAGAAACTTACGTGTGCGACCACAAGCCATTATGGGCTCACGGCATAGTTGATTAAGTTGTGCGAACTCTTACGGGTAGGCTAGCGGATGTAGGGGTTGTAGGTGGTACGGTCTACCCACATGTAAGGTGCTGGCGCTTACGAAAGACTATGTCTCGGTCATCCGGTTTCTCAAACATCATGTAGTGCGAGAAATCCAGCGGAGGCGATCGAGTCTTGTGGGGAAAAATCGTAAACCTCTGCAGAGTGTATAAACTAATCATGGTTAGCCGTGTCCCGGTTATGGACATCTTGAGTATCTAGTTCTTGGATTATCTGTTGATCTTATCATGTTACTTTAATTAATATTGTTGGGTTTTAATGAGTACTTTTAATTGGGATTGAGAATCATCGACCATTCTCAATGTTTCCTAACCACCTTGATAGTTAATAAAATTTATTCCTTTGCGGTAGGGAAAAAATTGGCTTTTACATAAAGCTGTAACCATAGAGCTTTCCACCAGCCATATATGCCATGTAGTATAGGCTTATTCCTTCATTACTCTCTATGTGTTACATTGCCGGCATATTCCATGTCTTTGACCGTTTTAATTTTGAAACAACGTTTCATGTTGCAGACTTTTCGAACGACGAGTAAGTGATACGTTAGAGTTACGGTTTCTACACTCAACTTTGCCGTTGGTGTTGATGGGAATCCACAACCTTGTTGCTTTAAGCCATATTTGTATTGAGGTAATAGTATTTCACGTTACTTTATACATGTGATTTACCTCTGTTATAAATCCTCGAAATCTTGTATTATTAATACGACATACCGATCCGGGGATGACACATAAGCACAGAAGACTTGACCGTCTACGAGAATTGGTCGCTACAAAGATGGTATCGAGCACATGTTGGTATGGGGCGTGACCCTAAAGCCCGACAAGCCCGTAGGAAAGATTTTTCTCTACAACTTTCTTTTCAAAAGATCTTTTACCTCTCTTCTCTTGAGCTTATTCAAATATTTCCTTTTAGTGAGACCATACCCCTTTTCCCTTTTGACCACTCGAAGATTCGACCGATGAGACCACTCCAAGGAGACAAGATATCGGACAACTAAGACCATTTGGAATGAAGGAGATCTTACCGTGTATTTTGAATGAGGAAAACTACAACGGTGAAGACTCTGAAGACTAGGAGAATTTGAAGGCTCTGAAGAATTCCCAGATTTTTTATGACATAGGAAGGCTACCCTTATGGAATTTGACAGACTATGAAAGTTATCAATACCCGAGATCAAGGTGTATTGGAGTAAAGGCCCGGCGCATGGAGAGTTAAAAACTCAAAAGTTTTTGTCAATGAAACCCTAAGGCGGGAGATATCAACTATGGAATGGTAGCTCATAGAAATGACAAGAGCAAAAAACATGGCTATCCATGATGGTATTAACCACTTATGCTATTGTCGCCGTGCTGAGTTAAACATGCATATGCATGGAAGGATTGGATGGTAGAAAGGCGATGGAGCACCTATCGGCCAAGATGAAGATTTAACCTTAGCGGTGTATCACCGAGGATCTGGAGTATTACATGAAGAAGTTTAAGGTGGATCTGCGGAAGTCGTATTTGACAAAGAAACAATTCGTGAAGAACTTCGAGGACCCGAAGCTGCAAGTAGACAAGTAGGAGGAGCTAAACCTCGAGATACCGGAGATTAAATCGAGAATCGGAGGACAGTAGAGACCATGGATCATGTCAAGGAAGTTGAAACCGGAAGTTAATGCAACTCCCGAGAAATATTAAAGGGCGTCACAAGAGACCTTGTGTCAACAGAGATAATCTGGCAAAAGAACTTGAGAAGGACAAGCATGATCGGAAGAAGCCATTGGAGGCATGAACAAGACTTGAAGAGTTTGATGACTTTGAGATCTATTGACCATTAGAAGACCAAACCCCAGTTATATACGTACGTTAGATCTGACGATTGTGAGCTGTCATTTGTTTGATGTTTTTCGGCAGACCACAATAAAACACATCTTTCAAAACTTTTGTTTGTATTGTGTGCATCCTCTCGATCTCTCTTATCCCACCCCAAACCCATGGACCCAATAGAGGATGAATGGAGATGAAATCATATTTTACGGACCGATGGGTCAATTGGAGAACAGACGATGGATTGAGAACATGGAGGATCACATGGAGAATAACCCTATAGCGGAAAGGATATGGCTCAAGCATGCTCTTAAGTGTTTTGAAAGAGGTGCTTTGCTACTTGGTGGAGGATGTACCAAACCATCAATGGATGGCAAGGAGTAACCACTTGGAAGGAATTTAAGTTGACCTTGCCAAAGTCCCGGTTGTGTCCCAGAGAATGAAGTCTTATGGAAAGGATATGAAGAAACCTTGTGCATACAAGCTTTGTGGAGAAATAGGATACAACCATAAAGAAAATAAGGATGAATACCCTCATAAGTGGGGATTACCAAAGGAGTTAGCCGAGGAACTAAAGGGAACTTCGATTGGAGATTGTTCTCAAAGGTTTTGTTGCTGACAATAGAAGTTCATCTACATTGTTGGGAAAGATCGGTGAAGCTTAGAAGGATGACAAAGTGATTCTTTGAGATAAAAGGTGAGCAAAGGAAAGGCCAAAGGTTTTCGTAAGGATGAGCACGACACCTTATGGTTTGAGGACGGTGTACATATACCCAATAATGCAAAAGATCGGGAAGTTAATACTTCAGAGGCTCATGACTCACCATACTCGATTAAGCCATGGAAACACCAAAGATGTATTTGGATTTGAAGGAGTGTTTACGGTGGTGGTATGAAGAAGGATATTATGGAGTATGTAGTCGTAAGTGATGTATGCCGGAGAAAGTAAAAGCGAGCATCAAAAGCCCGGCGGGATAACTTCTGACCTATGCGGTACCGAATGGAAGCGAGGATAAGCTTGGCATGGATTTCATTACTGGGATGTCCCCGAACCCGATCGGGATATGATTCTATCTGGGTAGTAGTTGATTAAGCTTGACCAAAGTGGCTCACTTTATCGGTGAAAACCACCTATACAAGTGCGAAGTTGGCCAAGATATATTTTTACAAGGATGCATTATATGCGCATGGAGTTCCGAGGACCATCGTAGAGGAACACAGTTTACCTCAAAGTTTTGGAATCATGCTGCACCATACTTTGGGTACTAGGCTAGAGTTCAAGTCTGACCTTTCATCCATGAGACAGATGGATAAATCGAGAGAGTCAATCGATTACGGAGGACAAGGTGAGAGCGTGTGCGCTAGATTATGGATCTAGTAGTGATGATAATCTACCTTACGGAGTTCTCATACAACAATAGCTACCAAGTCGGTTTGAAGATGGCCCTTTTGAAGCTTTGTATGGGAAAAGGAGCGGACACCGTTAATGTGGGATGAAGACCGTCGGTTGTTTGGACCAAATGTGACCAAGGAGTCGAAGAGAATGTTCGATTGATTCGAGATAGGCGAAGGTAGCTCGATCCGAGCGAGAAGAGTTATGCGGACTCAAAAAACAAGGAGGTAGTCTATGAAATTGGAGACAAAGCATGTCTTCATGTGTCCCCTCTGCGAGGAGTTAAACAATTTGGAGTTAAGGAAAGTTAGCCCAGATTTGTAGGACCATCTTGAGTTTTGGAGGCGTATGGGAGAAGTTACCAACAAGTTGGAGTCACACGAAGGACTGTCGGGGAGTTCATGATGTGTTTCACATTTCCCGATTGAAGAAGTGCCATGCGGAGATGGCCAATATTCCCTGTGGGGACGCTTGAGCCGGGAAAGGATAATGATGTTCCACGAAGTGGAGTATGGACTTCATAATTATAAGTTTTTGTCACGGTATGTGGGACATCCCACGAGGATGAAGAGATGAAGTACTATTGGACACAAGGAGGTATAATGTTGGATAATGATCAGTTGCCCCGAGGATGTGTTCAAGGTTTGCAAGTGATGAGATGGGCCATAACCCACAAGCCCCGGGACTGCCAAGAAGCAAGCACATTCTTGCTTTGAAGGAAAAACCACAGGAGAGAAGTTACGATTTTATCGATGAGCGATTCTATAGAATGTAGCATAAAACCTGAGAGTTGTGAAAGAACGATAGATGGTTGTTTGGCTTGCAGAATCAATGGATTTATCCGAACCTGGTTCGTTGACAAGAAAAATTCTGCAATGCTTGTGAGGATGACCGAGTGTTAGAATGCGAGATTCGCTAAACCATGTACAAGGTAATGATTTGGGTGCGGGATGGATTGATCACCATACCGACTTACTCTTATTATTCGCCTTGCTATGTGGGATGGTGAATCTGAGTGACTTACCTATAGTAGAGAGACGACGATCAAAACCTTGTTCAAAACCTTACAATTGTATAGGTATTTTTTTTCCTTGTACCACGGCGATTGTTATAGCCAAAAATGGGTCATACGGTGAGGTTCAACCTGCACTCCATTTCTGCGGGACAAACCATAAATTGATGACCACCATGAGATATCGATAGTTGTTTTAGTATTGGCGCGGACCTATCGACTATGAAGACCCGGTCTCGGAATAACCTTACCAAGATAAAAGGGCGAAGAAGATTGAGGAAAAGGTTATGCCGCTACGGAAGAGCCTAGAGAAGGAATTATCCTTAAGATGCGAGAAGACCGACCTTTATCGATAATAAGGATGGAGTATATGAGTTTTGATGGAACCGTAACCATGCTTCTAAGGGCGGTAGCAACCGAGACCCCCTGATGATCAATGGATTTTGAGAAGACCCCCAAACCCAACCTTTTTCTTTCTAGCCTCTCCGAATCTCGAGGACGAGATTCATTTTAAGGGTGGTAGTTTGTAACATCCCAAAATTCTAAATTTTGGAATGTTATAAACAAATAGATAGTTTTGATTGATTGTTTGATTGATTATTTGAAAGTGAGTGGATTTGAAACTTTTGAAAGTTAAATGAGAGGGAATAAAAGGACTTTCCCAAACTTTCATTTTGCTTTTATGATCTTCGGGAATTCAAATTCTTTTCATCACAAAACCCTGGAGTGAAGATGACGTGACTTCTTCCATTTATTTAAATAACAAGGGGTGTTGAAAATATTTGAATTTCATTTGAGAATATTTCCAATTCTGAAACTTTATGCAACTCAATGATTTTCACGAGAGAAGATAAATGACTTCTTCAACTTATATGAAATATGAGTTGGGAGTTTCAAAGAATTTAATTCAAAGTTCTTTTGAATTTATTTTCAATTTGGAGTTATTGAGTTTTATTCAAATTATTTTTCTCCAAAAATAAAACATATTGAAAATAGGGTAACATGATTCCCTACATCGAGAAAAATGGAGAGAAATAAATTTGAATTAATTTTGGTATTTTTAAAATGATTTTTATTGGATTTTATTAGAGCTGAAGCACTCCTTGATTTATTTGAATTTGTGTGTATTTTATTTAAAAGCTAAAATAATGTCCATCTTGTAGGAAATATTTTCTGAAAAATTTTGATATATTATATGCCTATATAATATTTCCATTTTATTTTTGTTTTTATTTTTGTTTATTTGTTTTTCTAAAAAAACTCTCCCTCTTCACTTGTTGGGCGGCCCGATCCCGAGCCCGGCATGGCCGGCCACGTCGCCCGTCGCCCTCGTCCCGGCGGGACTCCGCTCGGAGTCCCAGCTTATCGCCGCCCGCCCGAGTCCCGGCGGACTCAGCGCCTCCGTGCCCCTCGGCCATGGCATAAGCCGACCCCCAGCCCCTTAAATCTGGGCCGACGCCCAACTCCTCTCTCCCTAGCTCGCGCCCGCGCCGCCCAAGTCGCCGCCGCCGGCGAAGATCCGCCGCCGCGCCGCTTGGCCGCCACCAGCGCCGCCCTTATGCCCACTGGTCGCCACCACCGCCCGCCGCCCGGCCGCCCATACTCTCGCGTCTTCCGCCTCACTCCGACAATCGAGCCGGCATGTAGGAGCCCAGCGCCTCTACGCCCTTGATTCGACCTACGCCGCCGCCGCCGGTTTTCTTCATAAACCGCCCTTGAACGGTATAAACCGACCCTGTTCTTTTCTTTAAGTTCGGTTTTTAGGGTTTGGTTTGGTTTAAAAAACCCGTTTTTTATTTGGTTAGTTTATATAGTGGCGTTAGCTGTTTAGATCTCATTAGCGAGCGGTTTTCGTCGGTTTAGGTTACCGTAGTGAGCGTTAAGCTCGATAGATTTTTCTTTTTATTTTTAATTTCCGTCGGGGACCTACCCGTGAATATATTTATTCTGATTAGCCCTGTTTTCAAACGACCGTAACTTTTGCTTCGTTAGTCGGAATTCAAGCGAAACCAACGCCCACTTCTTACGTTATGATCTCCTCTATCCAGTAATCCAACTTAAACATGTTTCTGAAAGTTTAAAATTTGAATTAGACCAGATTTGAATTCAAACTTCGTTTGATCATAACTTGAGTTTCGTAAATCCGATTTAGTTGATTCTTTTTGCAAATTAAAGCTCTTGACATAAACTTTCTGATAAGGCCAAATTCACATAATTTTGGTACTGTTAGAAATTGTTTCATGCTGCAAGAGTTATTTGTTTGGTTTTGTTGTTTTCAGGAGTTGTTTTCTTACGTTCTTTCCGATCTTTTGAGTGATTGCTTATGTGTGGTTCTTGTTGATTGCTTACGATAGATTGGTAGGAGTGTGAGTAGAACTATCAAGAGTTTTGAGTCGAATCTTCTTCATCAACATTGCGGGCAAGTAACACTTTGATCATACCTTTTCCTACTACCCGGTTTTTATGCATTAGATCTATCCTCAAACATTGCATTGATTAGGATCTAATTAAATTGTGGGATGGAAGTAGTTGAGGTAGTATCTATTACCTGTTTATTTTTCAAACCCTTGGGAGTTAGTTCTACGTTTGCTTAAGCCATGCTTTGCTAGTAGACGTGGATTGGGTGAGTGAATTCCATTATAGATGTGAGATTGTTGATTAATGGTTTAGTTAAGGTGGCAACTTAAACACACATCTGGGTGGATTGAGGCACCTGGTTTCTATCGAGACTTACTGTTTTCTTGGACCGCCACCCAGGGCTCAAAGGGATCATGAGATTATTCAAACTAGAAACTTACGTTAATGCGACCACAAGCCATTATGGGCTCTGGCATAGTTGATTAAGTTGTGCGAACTCTTACGGGTAGGCTAGCGAGATGTAGGGGGTTGTAGGTGAGTACGGTCTACCCACATGTAAGGTGCTAAGCGCTTACGAAAGACTATGTCTCGGTCATCCGTTTCTCAAACATCATGTAGTCACGAGAAATCCAGCGGAGGCGATCGAGTCTTGTGGGGAAAAATGCGTAAACCTCTGCAGAGTGTATAAACTAATCATGGTTAGCCGTGTCCCCGGTTATGGACATCTTGAGTATCTAGTTCTTGGATTATCCTGTTGATCTTATCATGTTACTTTAATTAATATTGTTGGGTTTTAATGAGTACTTTTAATTGGGATTGAGAATGCTGTCAACCATTCTCAATGTTTCACAACCACCTTGATAGTTAATAAAATTTATTCCTTTGCAGTAGGGAAAAATTGGCTTTCACATAAAAAACTGTAACCATAGAGCTTTCCACCAGCCATATATGCATGTAGTATAGGCTTATTCCTTCATTACTCTCTATGTGTTACATTGCGGCATATTCCATGTCTTTGACCCGTTTTTTTTGGGCTGCAACGCGTTTCATGTTGCAGAACTTTTAGAACGACAGTAAGTGATACGTTAGGGTTCACGGTTTCTACACTCCAACTTTGCCGTTGGTGTTGATGGGAATCCACAACCTTGTTGCTTCGCCATATTTGTATTGAGGTAATAGTATTTACGTTACTTTATACATGTGATTTACCTACATTATAAATCCTCGAAAATCTTGTGTGTCGACATACCGATCCAGGATGACACATAAGCACTGAAGACTTGACCGTCTGCGAAAATCCGGTCGCTACAAGATGGTATCGAGCACATGTTGGTATGTAGGGACGTGACCCTAAGCTGACAAGCCGTAGGAAAGATTTTTCTCTACAACTTTCTTTTCAAAAGATCTTTTACCTCTCTTCTCTTGAGCTTATTCAAATATTTCCTTTTAGTGAGACCATACCCCTTTTCCTTTTGACCACTCGAAGATTAATAGGTAGAGACCACTCCAAGGAGACAAGATATCGGACAACTAAGACCATTTGGAATGAAGGAGATCTTCTGAGTGTATTTTGAATGAGGAAAACTACAACGGTGAAGACTACGAAGACTAGGAGAAATTTGAAGGCTCTGAAGAATTCCCAGATTTTTTATGACATAGGAAGGCTACCCTTATGGAATTTGACAGACTATGAAAGTTATCAATACCCGAGATCAAGGTGTATTGGAGTAAGACTGGCGCATGGAGAGTTAAAAACTCAAAGTTTTTGTCAATGAAACCCTAAGGCGGGAGATATCAACTATGGAATGGTAGCTCATAGAAATGACAAGAGCAAAAAACATGGCTATCCATGATGGTATTAACCACTTATGCTATTATGCGCGTCTTTGAGTTAAACATGCATATGCATGGAAGGATTGGATGGTAGAAGGTGATGGAGCACCTATCGGCAAGATGAAGATTTAACCTTAGCGATTGTATCACCGGGATCTGGAGTATTACATGAAGAAGTTTAAGGTGGATCTGCGAGAAGTCGTATTTGACAAAGAAACAATTCGTGAAGAACTTCGGGACCCGAAGCGCAAGTAGACAAGCCCGGAGGAGCTAAACCTCGAGATCTGGGAGATTAAATCGGGAATCGGAGACAGATGGGACCATGGATCATGTCAAGGAAGTTGAAACCAGAAGTTAATGCAACTCCAGAAATATTAAAGGACGTCACAAGAGACCTTGTGTCAACAGAGATAATTTGGCAAAAGAACTTGAGAAGGACAAGCATGATCGGAAGAAGCCATTGGAGGCATGAACAAGACTTGAAGAGTTTGATGACTTTGAGATCTATTGACCATTAGAAGACCAAACCCCGCTTATATAAATACGTTAGATGCGACGATTGTGAGCTGTCATTTGTTTGATGTTTTCGACAGCCACAATAAAACACATCTTTCAAAACTTTTGTTTGTATTGTGTGCATCCCTCTCGATCTCTTATCCCACCCCAAACCCATGGACCCAATAGAGGATGAATGGAGATGAAATCATATTTTACGGACCGATGGGTCAATTGGAGAACAGAACCGATGGATTGAACATGGAGGATCACATGGAGAATAACCCTATGGCCGGAAAGGATATGGCTCGACATGCTCTTAAGTGTTTTGAAAGAGGTCTTGCTACTTGGTGGAGGATGTACCAAACCATCAATGGATGGCAAGGAGTAACCACTTGGAAGGAATTTAAGTTGACCTTGCCAAAGTCCGGTTGTGTCGAGAGAATGAAGTCTTATGGAAAGGATATGAAGAAACCTTGTGCATACAAGCTTTGTGGAGAAATAGGATACAACCATAAAGAAAATAAGGATGAATACCCTCATAAGTGGGGATTACCAAAGGAGTTAGCCGAGGAACTAAGGGAACTTCGATTGGAGATTGTTCTCAAAGGTTTTGTTGCAGCAATAGAAGTTCATCTACATTGTTGGGAAAGATCGATTGAAGCTTAGAAGGATGACAAAGTGATTCTTGAGATAAAAGGTGAGCAAAGGAAAGGCCAAAGGTTTCGTAAGGATGAGCCACGACACCTTATGGTTTGAGGACGGTGTACATATACCCAATAATGCAAAGATCGGAAGTTAATACTTGGGAGGCTCATGACTCACCATACTCGATTAATACAGGAAACACCAAGATGTATTTGGATTTGAAGGAGTGTTTACGGTGGTGGTATGAAGAAGGATATTGCGGAGTATGTAGTCGTAAGTGATGTATGCGGAGAAAGTAAAAGCGAGCATCAAAAGCCCGGCGAGGATAACTACTGACCTATGCCGGTGCCGAATGGAAGCAGGATAAGCTTGGCATGGATTTCATTACCGGATGTCCCAGAACCCGATCGGGATATGATTCTATCTGGGTAGTAGTTGATTCGCTTGACCAAAGTGGCTCACTTTATCCCAGTGAAAACCACCTATACAAGTGCGAAGTTGGCCAAGATATATTTTACAAGGATCGTAATATGCGCATGGAGTTCGAGGACCATCGTGAGGAACACGGTTTACCTCAAAGTTTTGGAATCATGCTGCACCATACTTTGGGTACTAGGCTAGAGTTGATCTGACCTTTCATCCGCAGACAGATGGATAAATCGAGAGAGTCAATCAGATTCTGGAGGACAAGGTGAGAGCGTGTGCGCTAGATTATGGATCTAGTAGTGATGATAATCTACCTTACGCGGAGTTCTCATACAACAATAGCTACCAAGTCAGTTTGAAGATGGCCCCTTTTGAAGCTTTGTATGGGAAAAGGAGCCAGACACCGTTAATGTGGGATGAAGACCGTCAGTTGTTTGGACCAAATGTGACCAAGGAGTCAGAAGAGAATGTTCAGTTGATTCGAGATAGACTGAAGGTAGCTCAGTCCAGGCAGAAGAGTTATGCGGACTCAAAAAAAACAAGGAGGTAGTCTATGAAATTGGAGACAAAGCATGTCTTCATGTGTCCCCTCTGCGAGGAGTTAAACAATTTGGAGTTAAGGGAAAGTTAGCCCCGAGATTTGTAGGACCATACTGAGTTTTGGAGCGTATGGGAGAAGTTACCAACAAGTTGGAGTCACCACGAAGGGTATCGGGAGTTCATGATGTGTTTCACATTTCCCGATTGAAGAAGTGCCATGCAGAGATGGCCAATATTCCCTGTAAGGGGCGCTTGAGCCGGGAAAGGATAATGATGTTCCACGAGAAGTGAGTATGGACTTCATAATTATAAGTTTTGTCACGGTATGTGGGACATCCCACGAGGATGAAGAGATGAAGTACTATTGGACACAAGGAGGTATAATGTTGGATAATGATCAGTTGCCCCGAGGATGTGTTCAAGGTTTGCAAGTGATGAGATGGGCCATAACCCACAAGCCCGGGACCTGCCAAGAAGCAAGCACATTCTTCTTTGAAGGAAAAACCACAGGAGAAGTTACGATTTTTATCGATGAAGCGATTCTATAGGAGTAGCATAAAAACACGAGAGTTGTGAAAGAGCGATAGATGGTTGTTTGGCTTGCGGAATCAATGGATTTATCCGAACCTGGTTAGATTGACAAGAAAAATTCTGCAATGCTTGTGAGGATGACCGAGAGTGTTAGAATGCGAGATTAAGCTAAACCATGTACAAGGTAATGATTTGGAGTGCGGGATGGATTGATCACCATACCGACTTACTCTTATTATTAGCCTTGCTATGTGGGATGGTGAATCTGAGTGACTTACCTATAGTAGAGGCGACGATCAAAACCTTTTTCAAAACCTTATAATTGTATAGGTATTTTTTCCTTGTACACGGCGGTTATTTGCCAACCGTAGGTCATACGGTGAGGTTCAACGAGACCCATTTCTGCGGGACAAACCATAAATTGATGACCACCATGAGATATCGATAGTTGTTTAGTATTGGCGCCCGAGACCTATCACTATGAAGACCGGTCTCGGAATAACCTTACCAAGATAAAAGGGCGAAGAGATTGAGGAAAAGGTTATGCCGCTACGGAAGAGCCTAGAGAAGGAATTATCCTTAAGATCACGAGAAGACCGACCTTTGTCGATGTAATAAGGATGGAGTATATGAGTTTTGATGGAACCGTAACCATGCTTCTAAGGGCGGTAGCAAAGAGACCCCGATGATCAATGGATTTTGAGAAGACCCCAAACCCAACCTTTTTCTTTCTAGCCTCTCCGAATCTAGGGCCAGAGATTCATTTTAAAGTGGTAGTTTGTAACATCCCAAAATTCTAAATTTTGGAATGTTATAAACAAATAGATAGTTTTGATTGATTGTTTGATTGATTGGTGAAAGTGAGTGGATTTGAAACTTTTGAAAGTTAAATGAGAGGGAATAAAAAGGACTTTCCCAAACTTTCATTTTGCTTTTATGATCTTGAGAATTCAAATTCTTTTCATCACAAAACCACGGAGTGAAGATGGCGTGACTTCTTCCATTTATTTAAATAACAAGGGGTGTTGAAAATATTTGAATTTCATTTGAGAATATTTCCAATTACGAAACTTTATGCAACTCAATGATTTTCACGAGAAGAAGATAAAATGACTTCTTCAACTTATATGAAATATGAGTTGGGAGTTTCAAAAGAATTTAATTCAAAGTTCTTTTGAATTTATTTTCAATTTGGAGTTATTGAGTTTTATTCAAATTATTTTCTCCAAAAATAAAACATATGGAAAATAGGGTAACATGATTCCCTACATCGGAAAAATGGAGAGAAATAAATTTGAATTAATTTTGGTATTTTTAAAATGATTTTATTGGATTTTATTAGATTTGAAGCACTCCTTGATTTATTTGAATTTGTGTGTATTTTATTTAAAGCTAAAATAATGTACATCTTGTAGGAAATATTTTTCTGAAAATTTTGATATATTATATGCCTATATAATATTTCTATTTTATTTTTTGTTTTTATTTTTGTTTGACTGTTTTTCAAAAAAAAAACTCTCCCTCTTCCGCCATTTGGGCGGCCCAGTCCCAGAGCCGCCATGACCCAGCCACGTCCGCTTGTCGCCCTCGTCCCGAAGCGGGACTCCGCTCGGGAGTCTCATCGCCGCCCATGCCAGAGTCCGTGGGACTCAGGCGGACCCCCGCCTGTAAGCCGAAGCACTGGCCTGGCCATCAGGGCCCGACGCCCCAACTCCTCTCTCCCCTAGCTCACGCCCAATCGCCGCCGCCGCCATGGCGAGATCCGCCCACGCCGCCCAAGCATACCAGCGCCGCCACCTATGCCCACCGCCCGCCGCCCACTGCGCTTGCCTCTCCCGTCGCCTCGCCGCCTCTCCGGCAGGGCCGCCGCATGAACCCAGCAGTCTACGCCGCGATTCGACCTCGCCGCGCGCCGGTTTTCTTCAAAACCGCCCATGAACGGTATAAACCGACCCCGGTTCTTTTCTTTAAGTTCGGTTTTTTTAGGGTTTCGGTTTGGTTTAAAAAACCCGTTTTTTTATTTGGTTAGTTTATATAGTGAGCGTTACATTGTTTAGATCTCATTAATGAGCGGTTTTCGTCGATTTAGGTTACGTAGTGAGCGTTAAACTCGATAGATTTTTCTTTTATTTTTAATTTCCGTCGGGACCTACCCGTGAATATATTTATTTACTGATTAGCCCTGTTTTCAAGCAACCGTAACTTTTTGCTCGTTAGTGAATTCAACGAAACCAACGCCCACTTCTTCGTTATGATCTCCTCTATCCAGTAATCCAACTTAAACATGTTTCTGAAAGTTTAAAATTTGAATTAGACCAGATTTGAATTCAAACTTCGTTTGATCATAACTTGAGTTTCGTAAATCCGAGTTAGTTGATTCTTTTGCAAATTAAAGCTCTTGACATAAACTTTCTACGATAAGGCCAAATTCACATAATTTTGGTACTGTTAGAAATTGTTTCATGCTGCAAGAGTTATTTGTTTTAGTTTTGTTGTTTTCGAGTTGTTTTCTTCGTTCTTCCAGATCTTTTGAGTGATTACTTATGTGTGGTTCTTGTTGATTGCTTACGATAGATTGACTGGAGTGTGACGAGTAGAAGTATCAAGAGTTTTGAGTGCGAATCTTCTTCATCAACATTGCAGGCAAGTAACACTTTGATCATACCTTTTCCTACTACCCAGTTTTTATGCATTAGATCTATCCTCAAACATTGCATTGATTAGGATCTAATTAAATTGTGGGATGGAAGTAGTTGAGGTAGTATCTATTACCTGTTTATTTTCAAACCCTTGGGAGTTAGTTCTACGTTTGCTTAAGCCATGCTTTGCTAGTAGACGTGGATTGGGTGAGTGAATTCCATTATAGATGTGAGATTGTTGATTAATGGTTTAGTTAAGGTGGCAACTTAAACACACATCCTGGGTGGATTGAGGCACTGGTTTCTATCGAGGACTTGCCTGTTTTTCTTGGACCGCCACCCGGGCTCAAAGGGATCATGAGATTATTCAAACTAGAAACTTACGTGTGCAGCCACAAGCCATTATGGGCTCGCATAGTTGATTAAGTTGTGCGAACACTTACGGGTAGGCTAGTAGATGTAGGGGTTGTAGGTGGTACGGTCTACCCACATGTAAGGTGCTAGCGCTTCTGAAAGACTATGTCTCGGTCATCCGTTTCTCAAACATCATGTAGTGCGAGAAATCCAATTGAGGCGATCGAGTCTTGTGGGGAAAAGTGCGCAAACCTCTGCAGAGTGTATAAACTAATCATGGTTAGCTGTGTCCCCGGTTATGGACATCTTGAGTATCTAGTTCTTGGATGATCCTGTTGATCTCATCATGTTACTTTAATTAATATTGTTGGGTTTTAATGAGTACTTTTAATTGGGATTGAGAATGCTGTCAAGCATTCTCAATGTTTCACAACCACCTTGATAGTTAATAAAATTTATTCGCTTGCAAAGAGGGAAAAATTGGCTTTACGCAAAAGCTGTAACCATAGAGCTTTCCACCAGCCATATATGCATGTAGTATAGGCTTATTCCTTCATTACTCTCTATGTGTTACATTGCCAAGATATTCCATGTCTTGACCCGTTTTGCTGCAACGTTTCATGTTGCGAGACTTTTCGCATTTACGAGTAAGTGATACGTTAGGGTTACGGTTTCTACACTCAACTTTGCTGCTGGTGTTGATGGGAATCCACAACCTTGTTGCTTGACCATATTTGTAGTGAGGTAATAGTATTTACGTTACTTTATACATGTGATTTACCTGCATTATAAATCCTCGAGTACCGTGTGTGTCAAGACATACCGATCCGTGGATGACACTTTGCCACGTAGACTTGACCGTCTCGAGGTTGGGTCGCTACATGCAACTTGGTCGGACTCGCCATCTTTATTTGATGGTATCCGGAGTATCGTCGAGGAAACACAATGTAGTCGTGTTCTGGCTGTGGCATCGATGATTTGGTCGATGCGAGGAGGGGGAACCGATCCTTGGGGAAAGCCTTTATTGAGGTCTTTGAAGGCTACACATAGGCGCCTGTGGATTTGTCCTTCTTGGTACCATTACAGATTGCCACCAATCCGGATGCTTGATATCTCCGATGAATCCGGCCTCAAGTAGTTTGGCTAGTTCTTCCCCATGGCTTGCCGCTTGGGCTCAAAAATCGCTTCTTTAGAGTCTGGGCTTGATGTGTTTGTATCCTTGTAGTATATTGAGGCTGTGTTCGGCCAGTCTGCGTGGGATGCCCGACATGTCCGATGGGTGCCAGGTGAAAATTTCCCAATTCTCGCGTAAGAAGTCGGTGAGGGATTTCGGGTAGCTGATTTGGTGCAGCCTTCCTAGGTTTAAGTCCTGGTGGGTGGGCGTAGCTGAATCCGGATTCTGAGTCCAATTTTTCCGGCCCAATACCCGATTCTAAGTCCGGGACCTGTGCTATGTCCTCCCTTGAGCGGGTGTCCGGCTCAGGGAGCTCGGTGATCCGGACATAATTCGTCCTCAGAATAGAGGGGTAATCCGTGTGTGGTTTCTCCACTACCGCTATATCATGGGTGGCCGGCGGGGATCTAATGTCCCTTTGGTCGGGTTTAAGCCCGATCTGGTCATAGTCTGTAGCGACTCCCAAAGCGTCACGATCATCCAAGAGCTCATTAAGGGGAGAGCTCTATCGGATCCATCTGTTCGGGCGAAGTTCCGAATTGACGCGGAGGTTATGCGTGATGACCCGAGAGGACATCGCTTGCCAGCAATAGCCGAAGGCCGCTTATGATGAAGCCGCCAAGTCGGAGAGTTTGGCCTACAGCTAGTGCTCCCCCAGAGGTAATGCTGTCCTTGACAACGAGACGAGCCCTCGAGGCATGCAGCGACGACACAGAGGAACTCTCAATGAAAGCTCCAATGTCGGTTTCAAAACCGACGGATCTCGGGTAGGGGGTCCCGATCTGTGCGTCTTAGGCTGATGGTAAGAGAAAGCAAGGGACATAATGTTTACCCAGGTTCGGGCCCTCTCGATGGAGGTAAATCCCTACTTCTTGCTTGATTAATATTGATGATACGAGTAGTACAAGAGTAGATCTACCACGAGATCGTAGAGTCTAAACCCTAGAAGCTAGCCTATGATGATTATGGTTGTGATCATGATCGGCCTTCTAAGGACCATCCTCTCCGGTTTATATAGACACCGGGAGAGGGCTAGGGTTTACATGGAGTCGTTTACAAGGATGGATATATATTATCCGGATAGCCTAGATTGTCTTCCACGCAAAGGAGAGTCCCATCCGGACACGGGACGGAGTCTTGAGTCTTGTATCTTCACGCTCCAATAGTCCAGACAAAGTATATAGTCCGGCTGTCCGGATACCCCCTAATCCATGACTCCCTCACCCGGCCAGTCCATGGCGCGGCACGGCCTCCCACAGCCGGGCGAGCTCAAGCCCGACCGGATCCGCTCCAAATCCGGCCGTCGGGTGCGCAAAACACGTAGCCGTGGTTGGGTAGCTCCGGGGCATTGAGGGAAAGGGGGCTGAGCGAGCGCGCGTCCGAGCTTCACGCGCTGGAGTTGGCCTAGCGGCATGGAGGACCAACCGTGTGGGGGTGCAAAGTGGCTTCGCTCGTGTGGGGGACGGAAGCCATCCTGCTGGGCGCTTAGATGCAACAGATGGCCTTGTCATCGGTGTGTGACCTCTGTGGCAACCGGCCCGCTCCCCACTAGCCTCTTCGTTGACATGTGGTCCCGTTGCAACATGTCAGTGAGACGACAGCGAGTCCTTTTGTACAATGTCCGAACGGACGTCAATGTAGGCCGGGGCACCTCTTCGTGTACCGTGGCAACCGTCCACTGACTCTTCGCCTTTCCCTCTCGATTTGGAATCACTGCCATGCGCTCTTCCTCCCTCCTCCATTTGCCTTCACCCTTCCTTCTACTATTTTTCGATCGTCTTCTCCATGGAGGAACAGGCGGAAAGCGACCCGTTATTCTTGCCCGATCGATTGATGGCGTGGTGGAGGAACTCATTGATTGGTGCGATGTCATCACCTCGGCTAGCATGGCAGGTTCGTTCAAGACCATTCTCGACTCAACTAATAACATCATTACAAAAGAACCCAAGGGCCCGGGAAGCGGTTTGATCTCCCTATCACCATGACCTCGCTAGCTGGCATGGCAGACGTGAGGCCTCGCCTTGTGCAAGTTGGTGCCGCTTGATAATGATACATGTGATGTTAAGATGCCATCGCTTGAGGATAAGGCTTTGGCAGGCGCAAATGGAGATTGAGTTGTTTATATTGGGTACAACTGCGAGTGGGAACTTGTGAATGTGTACGCTCGTCACTGGGTTCCACTTCCAAAAATCTCAGACTGCCCAGAGGTTGAGCACACCGGTTTTCTACATATGTTCAACTACGATCATGGTGGCTGTCGTCTACGGAAGATATCAATGTCTCAAGTTCCCGACCGCTCTTGGGATTTAATGGACTATGAAGTTGTTGCTATCTGCGACTAGCTTGTTGCCTTCCTTCATAGTTCGACTGGATGGATATTGCTCAAAAATCAGTTTCTATACATGGATGTGTACTATGATGCAATTACATATGAGGGTCTTGTGTTTGCTGCCACCACTCGTGGCACTGTTTTTGCATGGAATCCTTATGCTTTCGGTACATTTATCTTCCACCGTAATTATAATTGTTTCATCCACATGCATGCGGGTTAGCTAGTTTCCCTTTACTAATTAACCTTCTTGTGTTTCCAAGGTCCTGTGAACATTCCACCACCTATACTTGAAAATATTTATAACCAAGGGGGAGATGACGACGATGATGATCGCGAGAATATTTTGTTGGAACTAATCTATAATCCAACATGTATCCTCGTTGTCGTTGTGTGTTGATGACTTGTTGTATGTAATGAATGGTACATTTGCATATGCATGTCACAAACTCAATTTATAAATGGTTTTCGACTCACTTCTTGGAGTGTTAGTGCCGTAGTAGTATAGCCAGCATCCGTAGTAGTATGAAGTTGCCACATCACATAGAGCCAACCAATTGTTAGTTCTAGTTAGATCAACTAGAGCTAGGGGTCGCACGGACACCGAGAAATATGGTGATAGCATGACTGCGTGAGGTGGGCTTGTACGTAGTATGATGTAGGCATAGGGCTTGCCGTGTTTCCTACTCCTCCGGTCTAAATGTGGAGAATATTTGGTCGAGTTCTTCCTCCTTTTGCCAACACGTGGGACATCCAGCATCCAGGTCGTGCCATGCAAGAAAATGGAGTGGTAGTTGAAGCCACATGATGTGCATCTTGGGTTAAACTGAAAATAGAATCTTACTCTTGAGTAACTCCATAAGCAGCCACCGAAGATCTTTATTGGATTTGTTTCTCATCACCAGCACGTCGAGGTGAAAGATGTTCAGGTTCAGTGGGTCGTCTTGCATTTTCACTGACATGTGGGACCGCATGTGAGCAAACATAAGATGGGCTCCGCGCGTCTGCTGGCTGGCTGAGAAGAGAGATAGAGGAGGGTTGAGCACGGACTCCAGGAATTTGTTCTACGTAACCAGCACCTCGATATAGGCTCGATATGGTGGGGTGGCATGGGCCATAACTAGCATGCACGTCTAGCAGTACGGCACACGCCACCCACACGAGTCCCATCCGACACCAATTTTCTTGGAGTCTATGCTACAGCCATCTCTTCTCCCTCCTGTTTTCTCAGAGCAAGTACAATAGAGCTGAGTTAGCTGGCTATAAGAAATAAACTAGTATATTCTTGCTTAGTTGGAGGAAAGGAAAGAGGTGAGAGAAGGTAAGCGGGCTCTTGGTGAAGAGCCAGCTCTAGCACGTGCTCCTAGACACTTTGTGAGAGTGAAAGCTGGGCCAAATAATAAAAAATAGTACATTCTTCTAATTAACTATTGTATACATCGGCTATAAGATGGGCTATAGATGACATGGCAATGGCTTATAGGCAACAGTTGGCTATACTATTAACCATGCTCTCAGCCATCGCGCGGTGGGCGGGGTGGGGGTTTGCCGATAGTCGGTTTGCTCAACTGCAGCCCCACTTGTAAGTGAAAATGCAACACAACACACATTCCCCCTTGAGCGGCATGCCGGACCAACCGTGTGGGGGTGCAACACGAACATGGCAGGCTTTTCCTTTTGAACTTGTAACTTGTAAAATTTGGTTCTGCTCCATGGCGCGACCAATAGATAGAAATAATGATTTTCCCTAGAGTAATGAGAAGTTTGGTTCTGGTGCGGTTCATGCATGGAGTACGTACAAAAATTATGAAGTTGATGCGAAAGGTAAGATAATTACTAGTAATACCATATACTACTATATGAATTTGATGGAAAGATAAAGATACATACGGATCCATCAACGACATCCTCACGCCGTAGTGCGTCGGGTCACCAACCGACGTGTGAGGAGCAGCGGCGTTGGCGGCGAGCTCAACGTGCTTCTGAACAATGCCGCCCAAGGTTGCCCTGCGGTCCAAGAAGGCCAGCGTCCTATCGTCCTCCTCTTGCATGTAGTAGTCCTTGTGGATGATTTGCGTGTAGACGTGGGTGATTATGTCGATGGTGTCTTGCTGCGCCAGGCGCTGCGCGGCGAGCGCGACCTCGAGGTGGACATTCTCCGGCGCGACGGCGGGTAGTCGCAGGGCCACCAGTGTGTCGAAGAGGTTGTCACCATAGAGGTCGTTGAGGGTGGCGGGCATCGGAGAGCCTGGGCGCGTGGGCTGGAGGTGTACGTCAAGGTCGTCCGTGAGCTTCTTGACGACGGTGAACTTGTCGAGGAAGCCAACGAGGACCTCGTCGAACAAGGAGACGAAGCTGTCGTCCAAGCGGCCCCTCACCCTGGCGGCCTCAAGCATGACCTGGAGACGTTCCTCGGTGCCGGGCCGCAGGCCGGCGTCGTGGACCATCTGGCACAGTCGGCTGATGCTCGCGCTCATCGGCTCCATGGGTCTAGCTTCTAGTCAACTGATCTTGCGATTGGAGTGATCACTCTTGCCGTTGGTTAGGGTGCGTAGGTGCGTAGGATTTCGTAGATTGGACTGGCGGGGAGCCTTTATATGAGAAGTGCAGACTGTGTTGAATTCACGTGTGTGTTGGCCATCTACTCCTCGGCCCTCTACTGCACCTGCCTTTGGCAGTATGATAGGTAGGCCAGCCACCTGTTGGGCTCACGTGTCATACACCCAAAGGTAGGTGCAGTAAGTCAATGAAGCTGCGTCCCCCTCCGTGCCGGTGCAGTATAGTCATCTCACCGGGCCTCTAGTTGGGGCCAAACGAGAAAACTTTGATGTTTCTTGGTTTATTGGTCCCTTTGCATTTTGGCGCCAAGTTTTGACCTTTAATTTAACTAATAAAATGTTAATGCATGTAACCAAATTTTTGTGTAAGTCACCTTACAAAAACCAAATAATCCCAAAAACACTTAGGCACGGTACATTAACTCCCTCCTCGTTTCTTATTTTGTGACATACTATCAACCAATGAGAGATGTGGGTCGTGCATGCTTTCAATGACTTGAGACTACCAAACATGACATGCAGTGGTTAGTTCATTGCATGTAATCCTATTAATTGGCAAAAAGACATCAAGTTCTCTCGCCGATAGGAATAAAACAATACACCATGTATTTATTTACGAGGGAGTAGTACATTTTGTGACATGCATTACTAGATATTGCTAGTCAAATACTAAATCTAGATGGACGTGGTAGTACTACTAAATCCAGACGGTGGTGCTAGTACTAGTAGTAGTACTACCAATGTAGTAGCACTGTACTACTCGTTGGTTAAATTATTACGTGATGCTCCTCACAGTGAAGTGACAAGACCCTGCACCGGAGATGACACCTGAGTACAGGCGCCGTGTTCAGCATAAACTAGCCTCACCGTCTGCAGTCACTATCATCATGGCGGTAGAGCTAGCCTGCTTAAACTAGCCGTGTTTGACATAATTTCCCGTGCGTAGATGCCCGTGCATTGCACGGAACACCAAGATTGGGGGTGGACGGCGCCGCAAAGGGCCATCGCACTTATATTTCCATGGCCTTCTAGATGTGGTGGGGAGGAGATAAGCCTGATTGTGAGAGACAAGGAGTTGTTTGTGAACAGGGAACAAGTGCGGGCATCTTTTTGCAAAACTGGAGAAGTTTGGTTTGTATGCGTCAGATCTAGATCCGACGGCTATTGGTGAAAGATGGTAGGAACAACATCATCACCAACATAGGACCTCTTTGATTCGCAGGATTTTGAAAACGCAGGAATAGGACACGGCAATATTACAAGTTTCAAACTGATATTACAAATGTTAGGAGTAATGTTGCACCTACGAAGAGGAAATCTAGGAAGTTTACGTAAGAACTTTCATTATTTTAGGTGAACGCAGCATTATCGTACAAACTAAAATCCACCGCCCTGACAAGTCACTAATGGGCAAATAAATTTTTGAGTCTCCGGCCACTTGATGTTTCAAAACAAATTCAGCTTCTGCAGAGACTTTGTCATTTAGGCTCGTGACGCTATGCGGTGATCAAGACGCCATTCATTGTTGCGCCAAGGAACGCCAAACCTCATTACCTTGAGCACACTTGCCTCGAACAAAAGAACACAGCCAATTTAATCTCAGATGTCTGCCTCGGTAGTCGATCAAATCAATTTCTGTAAGATGGAGATCAAGGCATTCGATGAGATCGTTATAGTGCAGCACATTTTTCACTTTCGGGACTTTTTTTATCTGCAAAAGCAGAGAACATATTAGAGCAGCTGGCTGTATAAGATTGTCGTGTCATCAAGAGGTAGCAATATCATTCGCTCATACGATAGGGTTGGCTGGCTAGTGATATTTTTTCACTCTCTCTCTCTCTCTCTCTCTCTCTCTCTCTCTCTCTCTTTCTCTTTCCTCTCATTTACCTAGGAGCATGTGAAGAGCTTGGGCACTTGTTGCCTTCCACTATGTGGCCGATGCCATATTTCTCAAAAGTATGCCACATAATACGCATCAATGTCAAATCAAAATATTTTGGCACCGCTCTCGCAATGTGAGAGAGTTGGCGCTGTGCACCTGCACCCACATGTATAAACAAATCAATCAAACCAACTACACCAGCCTCTCACTCTCCCAAACAAGTGTTTTTTATTGCCTCAGTCCTCTCTCTCTCTCTCTCTCTCTCTCTCTCTCTCTCTCCCACGCAACTGTTTTTTCATTGCGTGAGTTAATTTGGTACCGGAGCAAAGTAGGTGATCCAGATTGGGGCACCAGGTGAGCAATGGTGGGGCATCGATGCCAAATGCATCACAAGTGAATTTAGCACGTGATGTCTACTATGCAACTTTATTCTTGTAGACACGTGTTGGGCCTCCAAGCGCAGAGTTTTGAAGGACAGTAGCAATTACCCCTCAAGTGGATGACCTAAGGTTTATCAATCCGTGAGAGGTGTAGGATGAAGATGGTCTCGCTCAAATGACCCTGCAACCAAATACAAGAAATCTCTTGTGTCCCCAACACACCCAATACAATGGAAAAATGTATAGGTGCACTAGTTCGGCAAAGAGATGGTGATAAAAGTGTAATCTGGATGGTAGAAGTATATTTTTATAATCTGAATAAATAAAAACAGCAAGATACAAATAAACGGGCACAAAAACGGTATTGCAATGCTTAAAAATGAGGCCTAGGGTCCGTACTTTCGCTGGTGCAACCTCTCAACGATGCTAACATAGTTGGATCATATGATTATCCCTCAAAGTGTAATAAAGAATCACTCCCGTGTTCCTATTAGCGGAGAACAAAAGATAGGAAATGTTTATAGGGCACAAAACTACCTCAAAGCTATTCTTTCCGTTAGATTTATTCAAGAGTTTGTACTAGAATAACACAAAGCTGTTTTTTCCGTTCGATCTATCCTAGAGTTCCTACTAGAATAACACCAGAGAAAATTCATATTCATAATACTCAATCCACACAAAGAACTATAAAGAGAACCCAAAGTTTCTGTCAGAGAAAAACGTGCACCAACCCCTATGCATAGATTACCCCAATATCACCGCTGGAATCCATGAGTTGAATGCCATAACACATATCAAGTGAATAAATAGGACACCTCATTGTCACCTCAAGTATTCATATTGCAAGACATATATCATGTGTTTTCATCTCTGAATATTAAATCCGACAAGACAAAACTTTGAAGGGTAAAGATTCAATTCATCATAACAAGAGTATAGAGGGGAGAAACATCATATGATTCGACTATATTAACAAAGCCCATCATATAGATCACGAGAGAGAGAGAGAGAGAGAGAGAGAGATCAAACACATAGCTACTGGTACAAACCCTAACCTCGAGGGTGGACTACTCCCTCCTCATCGTGGTGGCCGCCGAGATGATGAAGATGGCCACCGGAGATGATTCCCCCCTCCGGCAGGGTGCCGGAACGGGTCTAGATTGGTTTTCGGTGGCTACAGAGCCTTGCGGCGATGGAACTTCTGATCTAGGTTAACCCGAAGGGTTTCGGAATATTTGGGAATTTATAGAGCAAAGAAGGGGCGCGGGAGGCCACCGAGGTGGGCACAACCCACCTGGGCACACCAGGGGGGCTTGGCGCGCCCTGGTGGGTTGTGCCCCCATTGGGGAACCCCCCAGGTGCAGCTCTTGCCCATTGGGTTCCTTCTGGTCCATAAAAAATCTCCGTGGAGTTTCATTGCGTTTGGACTCCGTTTGGTATTGATTTCCTGTGATGTGAAAAACAAGCAACAAACAAAGAATCGGCATCGGGCAATCGGGTCAATAGGATAGTCCCAAAAAATGATATAAAGTTGCTATAAAATGATTGTAAAACACCCAACAATGATAATATATTGGCATGAATACTTCATAAATTATAGATACGTTGGAGACGACAAGATCCCCAAGCTTAATTCCTGCTCGCCCTCGAGTAGGTAAATGATGTAAGAAATAATTTATAAAGTGTGAATGCTAGCAAAGTGCATAAGTTTGATCAATGACAATTTCAATCACTTTTTCTAGCATCATGACAGCAATTCTTTCTCATAAAATTTCTCATGTTGTAGTGGCAACCAATTCACATGTTAAGGTTTAAACAATGAACTCTCTTGAAACCCAACAACCTATGTTCTTAGTCACCAAGCAATTGCAATTCAACATATTCAACGGAGTTTAAGTAATAGCTCCACATACTCAACCATCTTATAGTCTTCTACGACTGCTAACACTCACCGCATACACATGAGCAAAACGTTTCAACCGGACACATAGAAATATAGGGGCTTATTGTTTTGCCTCCCAACGTATTCAACTCAAGGGTGATGTCAACTATAATAACTCATGCTACCCATATTCAACCGGACATATGTGCCTAGATCTTACCTCACCACATGATGCTTGCCAAAAGAGACAAATAAAAAGGAATAGAGAGAATAACTTTGACTCTTACATGAAAGTAAATACATAAAAGTAAAAGATAGGCCCTTCGCAGAGGGTAGTAGGGATTTGTAGAGGTGCCAGAGCTCAAAGTGAAAATTCAGAGATAAAAACATTTTGAGAGTTATACTTTTCCCACCAGCGAAAATGACATAGAGCTCCCAACACTTTCCATACTAGATATATCATAAGCGGTTCCCAAACAGAAAATAAAGTTTATTCCTTTTTCCACCATACTTTCACTTTCCATGGCTAGCTGTATCCACGGGTGCCCTCCATACTAACACTTTCCAAGGAATTTATTATTTGACAATATAAAGTAAATTCATTTTTCATTTCGGGACTGGGCATCCCTAAAACCTTTGCCTTACTCTTGTGCAATGACAAGTGAATAAACACTCATGGTGAGAATAACACATCTAGCATGGACAATATTGGCCACCCATGACCGCGTAGTGAGCGGTACGAGCACACAAAAGATAAATTTATTTTTGAAAATTAGAGATGGCACATACAAATTTGGTTAGAACGGCACAGAAATACCGCATATAGGTAGGTATGGTGGACTCTTGAAAATAAGATTTGGGTTTAAGGGTTTTTGGATGCACAAGTAGTATCTATACTTGGTGCGGAATTTTTGGCTAGCAAAGATAGGGGGCAAGCACCACATGTTGAAGGATCTATGACAATATGACTTCTATGTGAATATGAATAAAGATAAATCATTACGTTGTCTTCCTTGTCCAATGTCAACAATTTTGGCATATAATATTTTGATGGGGGCTCACAATCACAAAAGATTTCCAAGATAGTGTGTTTGGATGTGAAAGTTCTCTTCCTTATACTAATTATTCATGAATTGCTCGTATGACCAATATTGTGATTGTCAAGCCTCAAAAGATTTCACTTTCTAAACGCAAATGTGAAGCTACCACTAGGCATGATATGATTTCAACTTCATGACATTCAATTTATTCAACAATTTACTCATAGGATATAAGTGAAGCACAAGAGTAAATGACAAGCTACTCCAAAAAGATATAACTGAAGATCAAATGAGTAGTCAAGTAAATAGATAGCTATGTGAGGACCCTATCTTATTTAAAACTTTCAGATCTAAGTAATTTATTAAAACAACAAGCAAAACAAAATAAAATGACATTTCGAAGAAAGCACACATCATGTGAAGAAGCAAAAACTTAGGCTCAACTGATACTAACCGATAAATGTTGAAGAAGAAAGGTGGGATGCCTATCGGGGCATCCCCAAGCTTAGATGATTGAGACTTATTGAAATATTATCTTGGGGTGCCTTGGGAATCCCCAAGCTTGAGCTTTTGTGTCTCCTTAATTCCTCTCATATCACGGTTTCCTGAATCTCAAAAGCTTCATCCACACAAAATTCAACAAGAACTCGTGAGATAAGTTAGTATAAACCAATGCAAAAACTTTATCATTCTCTACTGTAGCAAATCACTAAAATTATTATTCAACATTTCCTACTAAATGCCTCTGCATATTAATACTCCTATTCTCAAATAGAATCATTAAACAAGCAAACATATGCAAACAATGCAAATAGAACATCAATCTGCCAAAACAGTACAGTCTGTAAACAATGCAAGAGTATCAATACTTATTCAACTCCAAACATTATGAAATTATATCACACTATAGAAAATTTATCGGAGCTTAGTTTGCAAAAAGTTTCAACATTTTATCACACCCTGACTTTTCTAGGGAATTTTTGCAACATCGATAAACTTCCTGTTTTCAAAGAGCAACAAGTAGACTTGTAAAATAAGCATAGTAAAGGCTATCAAAGACACTTTTATTGAAATAAAAGATGCAAAACATTTTTCTAAATAGCAGCAAGCAAATCCTAACAAAATAAAATGACGCTCCAGGCAAAACACATATCATGTGACGAATGAAAACATAGCTCCAAGTGAGGTTACCGATAATGTTGGAGACGAAAGAGGGGATGCCTTCCGGGGCATCCCCAAGCTTAATTGCTTGGATATTCCTTGAATATTTCCTTGGGGGTGCCTTGGGAATCCCCAAGCTTAGGTTCTTTTCACTCCTTATTCTCCTCATATCGACATCTCACCCAAAAGTTGAAAACTTCAATCACACAAAACTTAACGGAACTTCGTGGGATAGGTTAGTATGATAAAGAGCAAACCATTTCACTTTGGTACTGTCAAAGAAAAGATTCATAATTGTTTCCACACAATCCCTACTGTACCATATCATTTCCACAATTTATGTTGAGCAATATCAGCCATAGAAACTAGGAAACAAGCAAACTATGCATTGAAAACAGAATATGTAAAAAACAGAACAGTCTGTAGTATTCTGGACTCAAACCATACTTCTGCTACTCCAAAAATTATGAAACAAATTGGAACACGTGAGCTATTTGTATATTAAAGTCCTTCAAAAAGAATCAACTCAAAATCACTCTTCTGTTAAAAATGGGACTTATTTTCGTGAGCGCAAAGTTTCTGTTTTTCAGCAGGGTCAAATCAACTATCACCCAACATGATCACAAAGGCTTTACTTGGCACTTTATTGAAACAAAAGCCATAAAACACGATCAATTCTGTAGCATAATCATGTTAACACACAAAAACAATAGGTAAAAGTGTTGGGTTGTCTCCCAACAAGCACTTTTCTTTAATGCCTTTTAGCTAGGCATGATGATTTCAATGATGCTCGCATAAAAGATAAGAATTGAAACATAAAGAGAAGCATCATGAAGCATAAGTTCCTCTCCATAATAATTTTTAGTAGCATCATGAATAGATTCATCAATATAACCATTACATAAAGTATTCTTTTCATTGTCCACAAGCATAGAAAATTTATTACTCTCCACATAAGCAATTCTATTCTCATTCATAATAGTGGGAGTAACATAGGAAGCTCGAATACTATAAATTGTTCACACAAAGAAGAGAGTAATGTTCAGTAAAAGGATATTCAAAATTATGACAATAATTATCACTACTTTTTATAACATAAGTGTCATCACAATAATCATCATAAGTAGGAGGCATGCAATCATCAGAGCAAATTTGATCATTCAAAGTAGGGGGGCTAAAAAGATTATCTTCATTAAACATAGCCTCCCCTAGCTTGGGACAAACATTAATTACAGCAAATAAATTCTCAAACATTTCATACTCATCAAACATATCATCCCCAAGCTTGTGGTTTTGCATATCATCACAATCATTCTTATCAAAAGCATGAATGACACCAATAGTATAGCAAACATTATTATCATATTCTTCCAAGCAAGTGCTAAAAAGATTTCCAAGATTATAAGAAGTACCATTATCTTCCCAATCATAATCATCACAACAAGCAATAGGCATAACAAAACCATCATCAATAGTGCTCTCGGACATTGTGCCATAAGACATAGAAGTAATATCATCATCAAGTGCATCATCCTCCATAATTATTTTTGATTCATTTTCATGGGGCACAACAATAATAGGAGCCACATTATTTGAGGAGATACCTTTTTACCTCTCTTCTTCCTTCTTTTCTTCTTCTTCACCACATCATGTGTGGGTTTAATTAATTTTTTCGAGCTCCTTGTTAAAGAGATTGATTGGATAGGAAGCTCCTCCTTGTTACCTGATTCATCATAATAAAGACTAGGAGGGTATTGGGAAGCATTTTCCCTTTCATTAGTACTTTCTTCATATTCCATATGTTTTCTTGTCTCTAGGTAGTTGGCAATATAAGGATTCTCAATGCAATTTATCACACAAAACATAAAAAATTCCTCTAGATCAAAATCAAGAAATCTCTTGAGATTAAATTTTGGAATACCCTTAGTTATACGTTTCATTTCTTCATACCCCAAAATAAGACTAAGATGTTTATGATGCTCAAGGGTAATAAATTTATCACAATGTTTGGACACGATTTGATCATGAAAGAATTTGCATTGGAGATTTAAATGACCATGTTCATTGCAAAGTTCACAAGGATGGCAGAAAAAATTAAATCTTTCAGCACAATCATCTAGCCTCTCTTGCAACATTTTTGTTTCTAAATATTTATGCTTCTTGCAAAATCTATCTTCCCTTTTTGGTGTGCAAAGGCACTCCCAATTCACTCCGCAAAAAGTGACATGCTTAAAAGAAACATTTTTGTCATGACTTGTGCAATCATCATTAGCATTTAGGATATTCAAAGAAGTCATACTAACAACATTGCAATCATTCTCATCATTCAAATATTTCATGGCAAACATTTTATTGACTTCTTCTTCTAACAATTGATCACAATTTTCCGAACCATCATTTTCAAGAAAGATATTATAAAGATGATCAATTATGTGATGCAACCTCAATTCCATTTTTATGTAGTTTTCTTCAATAAACCAATCTAGTGATAAAACAAGAAACTAAAAGATTTAATTGCAAGATCTAAAGATATACCTTCAAGCACACACTTCCCCGGAAACGACGCTAGAAAAGAGCTTGCTGTCTACTACGCAACTTTATTCTTGTAGACACGTGTTGGGCCTCCAAGCGCAGAGATTTGTAGGACAGTAGCAATTTTCCCTCAAGTGGATGACCTAAGGTTTATCAATCCGTGAGAGGTGTAGGATGAAGATGGTCTCCCTCGAACGACCCTGCAACAAAATACAAGAAATCTCTTGTGTCCTCAACACACCCAACACAATGGCAAATTGTATAGGTGCACTAGTTCGCTGAAGAGATGGTGATAAAAGTGTAATATGGATGGTAGAAATATATTTTTATAATCTAAATAAATAAAAACAGCAAGGTAGCAAATAGTAAAAGGGCACAAAAACGGTATTGCAATGCTTAAAAATGAGGCCTAGGGTCCGTATTTTCGCTTAGTGCAACCTCTCAACAATGCTGACATAGTTGGATCATATGATTATCCCTCAAAGTGTAATAACGAATCACTCCTGAGTTCCTATTAGTGGAGAACAAAAGATAGGAATTGTTTATAGGGCACGAAACTACCTCAAAGCTATTCTTTCCGTTCGATCTATTCAGGAGTTCGTACTAGAATGACACAAAGCTATTTTTACCGTTCGATCTATCCTAGAGTTCGTACTAGAATAACACAAAAGCAAATTCATATTCATAATACTCAATCCACACAAAGAACTATAAAGAGACCCCATAGTTTCTGTTGGAGAAAAACGTGCATCAAGCCCTATGCATAGATTACCCCAATATTACCGCGGGAATCCGCGAGTTGAATGTCAAAACACATTTCAAGTGAATCAATTGGTTACCTCATTGTCACCTCAAGTATTCATATTGCAAGACATATATCATGTGTTTTCATCTCTGAATATTCAATCCGACAAGACAAAACTTTGAAGGGTAAAGATTCAATTCATCATAACAAGAGTATAGAGGGGAGAAACATCATATGATCCGACTATATTAACAAAGCCCATGATATAGATCGAGAGAGAGAGAGAGAGAGAGAGAGAGAGACATTAAACACATAGCTACTGGTACAAACCCTCAACCTCGAGGGTGGCCTACTCCCTCCTCATCATGGTGGCCGCCGGGATGATGAAGATGGCCACCGGAGATGATTCCCCCCTCTGGCAGGGTGCCGGAACGGGTCTAGATTGGTTTTCGGTGGCTACAGAGCCTTGCGGCGGCGGAACTTCTGATCTAGGTTAACCCCGAAGGGTTTCGGAATATTTGGGAATTTATAGTGCAAAGAAGGGGTGCGGGAGGCCACCGAGGTGGGCACAACCCACCTGGGCGCTTCAGGGGGCTGGCGCGCCTCGGTGGGTTGTGCCTCGGGTACCCCCCTGTGTGCAGCTCGCCCACTGGGTTCCTTCTCGTCCATAAGAAATCTCCATGGTGTTTCGCTATGCTTTGGACTCCGTTTGGTATTGATTTCCTGTGATGTAAAAAACAAGCAAAAAACAGCAACTGGCACTGGGCACTGGGTCAATAGGTTAGTCGCAAAAATGATATAAAGTTGCTATAAAATGATTGTAAAATACCCAAGAATGATAATATATTGGCATGAATAATTCATAAATTATAAATATGTTGGAGACGTATCAGCACGTGTTTTGGCCTACGTAGTGGAGGGCCATTATAGCCCACTTTTGAACTACCTCGTATTTAGTGTAAAATTTTAACCATAGATTTACCTAGGAAAATGCCAATGCATGTCACCAAAAATTATACCATTTGAAATTATGTTCAAATACGAATCCAACGATATAATTTTTAGTGACATGCATTAGCATTTTGTCAGTTAAATCTATGGTCAAATTTTGATACTAGAAAATAGGAAGAGTAAACCAGGACAGAGGTAGTACTTGCTCTTAGGGTAACTTTCAACTATGACTAGCTTAGGATACTATAGTAGTACAACAAAAAATGATGCAGGTGATCACGTGAGAAAAAAAATACTAAAAACATTTCTTTCGGTGCAGTGTGTAGATGCAGTTTTGAACACTAAACTTGTCACTGTAATTTGGGAAAATTACGAAAAAATTGAGCTATGCTGTGATTACCGTTTACTAATAGGAAAGAAGTTGCACCTCGATGAGTAGCTTCCCCATGCACAGAAAGCATGTAAGGAATCCAACAACTTGATCCAGTTGGGGCCGATAGATATTATTGCCAAGATCTTCACTGTGCGCATAGACTGCGTCAAGCTTGTGGGAATCATTTTTTGGAAGACGGTCGTGAATACATCAAGAAGAAATTTAAAAATGTGAATTTCAAGAAGACGGAGAAGAAGATAAGTGTTGTGCCTGAACGATTACGGATCCAATAAAGAGTTTGAAGAATTGGCAGACGAGTACACCAATGCTGTTAATTTCGGCGCGTTAATGACCCTGATTTTTGTTGGACCTTCTAGATCGGATACAAGCAATCTCTCAAGGAAAGGCGCATTCTCAATGACCATAACGTGAAACAGCTGGAGTGATCTCTTCCCAATTGATGTCTTGTTGCGGGGCCAGCAAGACACATAAATCGATCGGAGATTCGTCGAGGCGATGTGGAGGCTAATGAACCCGTGGATCTACTCAAGACGAAGGTACTCGAGCGCAGTATAGCTGCGGAGTAGGTGCTCCATAGCCTTCTTCGAGATGACAACGTCAAAGAGGTCGAGATGCTTGAATTGAGGGAGAAGAAGGGCGGTCGCTGCATTAATCTAGGGAAGATAGCAGGAACTGAAGTTGGCGCAGCGAAGCGTTGGCGTGAGGCGGAGCGCGGATGGCGGCAAAGAGCGACATCGTCCAGCTTCACAGCTGAGCTTCTCGAGCATCTAGGGCGGGGGATAAGAACCACTCGTTGAACTTGTCTTGGACCTTGCAGTTGGTACTGAACATGCGGATGTCAAGGCGTCTGGCTGGCCCAGGGTGCGATGAAAGGATCTTGGAGACTACGGTCATGCATTTGCAATCCCCATCGCAGAGGCAGTTGTCGACGGTGAGGTTGAGGGGGACGCGGTGCCGAGGGGAGGCTGCAGGGCAATCCGCACGGCAGGTTTGGTGGGGAGGAGGCCGATGATGATGAGCAGCATGTCGTCGGGGAGGCTGCTGATGAAGTCCAGGCTCGCCGGATGCGGTTTTGGCTCGAGCCGCCTCTGCTTGTTGGCTGCCTCGCCGTCCATCTCAACCGGCGGCGACGCCGGTGTACACGTGTGCTGGTGTGTGTTGTGTGCTGGCCTGCTGGGTGTGCGCGAGTGCGTCCTTCTGTGCATGCCGCCACGCAGTGGTGAATTGTGCGAAAAGGCAGTCGTCCTTCACACGGAAGAAGTGTGTCCTCAATGCACCCTTAGTTTACTAGCGTGCGGGGTGCTACCCCAAGTGGTTTCAACTTTGTTTACTTCACCTCGTGTCAGATGGGCCTCTAGTTTATGATTTTCACCCACTGCCACATGAGCCAACACACGAAGATAGAGAACACGAGCTGACAAGGAAGCATGTGGACTGGTTGACCGGTCAAATAAACAATATACGGAGCTATACGCTGACACAGTGAGCGTATAATCCGTCGGTATAGAGAGTTCGAGTGAGAGGGGAGGCCCGTGATAGATAGTAGAGAGAGAGAGAGAGAAAGAGCTACTCCCTCCGATAATGTAGTGCCAACATTTTTTTAAAGTCAAACTTTTGAAACTTTGACCAAGTTTTTAAAGAAATTACTTATATCTACAATACCAAAGATAAATGATAGTATGAAGTAAGTACATGTTCTGATGAATCTAATTATCGTTCCAGATGTAAATGTTTTTCTCCACATATACCTGGTCAAACTTTTCTGAGGTTTGACTTTTCAAAACATCCATATGCTTATGGACGTGAGAGAGTCCCTAACTAGAGAGAGAGAGAGTGTGTGTAAAATAGAAAGAGTGAGTGAAAAAAGTGTGTGTGCGTGTGTGAAAGAGGCATGGACAACACACGATAAAAGTAGAGAAAATGCGTGTGTGTCTTATGCAAACATATCACACATGCATCTTCGACAACGGAAGCAAGATGAGGAGATAGTGTGTGGTTGTTTGCAACCGAGAGAGAAAGACCCTTAGCACGTGGCCAAGAGGGGCTTGACAAACAAGGGAGAGAGGTTGAGAGAGACGTATGGAGAAAATGCAGACATGGGGAGGAGAGAGTGTATGTTTGTCATAGAGAGATCCCCTGGAGATCGTGATGGGACTACATGTGTGGGAGATCGAGTGACAAGGTGTGTGCATGATAGAAGATACCCTGAGACATATCGAGATAGACGTATGGATAGAAGGAGATAATACGTGTGTTCCTGATGGCTAGTGAGAGATAATCATACTTAGGGGGGAGTGCGTGCGCCTATGATACGGAGTGAGGGATTATGGTACTTAGGGGGGTGCGTGTCACATAGAGAGAGAACAAGGGCGGAGAGTGTTGGATGGGTCTATATGTAGCGCGAGCGAGACATGTGTATGTGTGAACCAGGGATATATAAAGTTTGAGAGAGATAGAGGAGCCCCGATAAGGCTGAGTGGTGCGTCAGATAGCTGAAGGGGGAAAGAGATATTCCATCCGCTCGATAATGCAGTGCATGTAAATTTTTAGAAGTCGAACTTTGGAAACTTTGGTCAGGTTTACGCAAATGTTATTTATATCTACAATACCAAAGATACATCATACGAAACTACATCTCATGATGAATCTAATGGTATATATTTGCCATTCTAGATATAAATGTTTTTCTCCACGTACATGGTCAAACTTTGTGATGTTTGACTTTTCAATAAATCTATATGCTACGCATCGAAGAGAGTGCCTAAGTCGAGAGATATCAAGTGCGTGTGAAGGAGAATGAGTGAGTGTGAAAAAAGAGTATGTGTGTGAAAGAGAAAGGGACAACAAATAATAAATTAGAGAGAGTGCGTGTGTTTTTTCGTTTCTTATGCAAACATATCACGCATGCATCTCCGAGATAGAAAAGTGAGGTAAGGAGATACACAAAGATAGCTAGTGCGTGATTGTTTGCAACGGAGAGAGACACCCTATAGCACATGTCCAATAGAGGTCTGGTCAACAAGGAACAAAGGTTGAGAGGGACGCATGGAGAACATGGACGCATGGGGAGGGAGAGAGGGTGTGTTTGTGATAAAGAGATCCCCTCAAGATCGTGAGGCGACTATATGGGTGGGAGATCGAGGGAGGTGCGTGCGTGATATAAAGATGCCCTGAGAGAAATCAAGATAGACCATGCACATGTTTGTGATGCAGACTAAGATTAGCTAGTCATATACATATAGGGGGGACTGCGTGTGCCTACAATTGAGTGAGAGACCATCATACTTGGCTAGGCATGAGATTGTGTGTGTGTGCATGTGAGATGGAGAGAGAACGAGGGAGAGAGATAGAGTTTTAGATGGGTCTATCGAGTGCGAATGAGATATGCATGTGTATGTGTGACCCAGGTAGATGGAGAGTTTGAGAGAGAGACAGAAGAGCTCCGAGATGATAGAGTGGTGTGTGTGAGAGTTACGGGCGACGAGCCAAGGAATTTGTGTGCGTATGATACGTCTCCAACGTATCTATAATTTTTGATTGTTCCATGCTATTATATTACCTCTTTTGGATGTTTATGGGCTTTATTTTACACATTTATATCATTTTTGGGACTAACCTACTAACTGGAGGCCCAACCCATATTGCTGTTTTTTTGCCTATTTCAAGATTTCAAGAAAAGGAATATCAAACGGAGTCCAAACGGTATGAAACCTTCGGGAGCATGATTTTTGGAACGAACGTGATCCGGAGAGCTTGGAGTGCAAGGCAAGAAGCAGCCGAGGCCCCCACGAGATAGGATGCCGCGCCCCCCCCCCTTGTAGTGCGCGCCCCCTGTCTAGTGGGCCCCTCGAGTGGCCACCGACGTACTTCTTCCTCCTATATATATACCTACGTACCCCGAAAACATCCAGGGGCACCACGAAACGCAATTTCCACCGGGCCAGAACCTTCTCAGATCCGCGAGATCTCATCTTGGAGCCTTCTCGGCACTCACGAAGGGGGAATCGACCATGGAGGGCTTCTACATCAACATCCTTGCCCCTCCGATGAGTTGTGAGTAGTTTACCACAGACTCCACGGGTCCATAGTTATTAGCTAGATGGCTTCTTCTCTCTTTTGGATCTCAATACAATGTTCTCCCTCTCTTGTGGAGATCTATTCGATGTAAACTCTTTTGCGGTGTGTTTGTCGAGGTCCGATGAATTGTGGGTTTATGATCAAGTTTATCTATGAATAATATTTGAATCTTATCTGAATTCTTTTATGTATGATTGAGTTATCTTTGCAAGTCTCTTCGAATTATCAGTTTGGTTTGGCCTACTAGATTGATCTTTCTTGCCATGGGAGAAGTGCTTAGCTTTGGGTTCAATCTTGCGGTGTCCTTTCCCAAAGGATGTAAAGGGTTGCGAGGCACGTATTGTATTGTTGCCATCGAGGATAACAAGATGGGGTTTATATCATATTGCATGAATTTATCCCTCTACATCATGTCATCTTGCTTAATGCGTTACTCTGTTCTTATGAACTTAATAATCTAGATGCAGGCAGGAGTCGGTCAATGTGTGGAGTAATAGTAGTAGATGCAGGCAGGAGTCGGTCTACTTGTTATGGACGTGATGCTTATATACATGATCATGCCTAGATACTCTCATAACTATGCGCTTTTCTATCAATTGCTCGATAGTAATTTGTTCACCCACCGTAATACTTATGCTATCTCGAGAGAAGCCTCTAGTGAAACCTATGGCCCCCGGGTCTATCTCCTATCATATTTGCTTTCAATCTACTTTTATTTTCATCTTTACTTTTTGCATCTATATTATAAAATACCAAAAATATATTTATCTTATCTTACTATCTTTATTAGATCTCACTTTCAAGAAGTGGCCGTGAAGGGATTGACAACCCCTTTATTGCGTTGGTTGCGAGTTCTCAGTTTGTTTGTGTAGGTGCGTGAAACTTTTGAGGAGCCTCCTACTGGATTGATACCTTGGTTCTCAAAACTGAGGGAAATACTTACGCTACACTTGCTGCATCACCCCCTCCTCTTCGGGTGAAACCAACGCAAGCTCAAGACGTAGCAAGAAGGATTTCTGGCGCCGTTGCCGGGGAGGTCTTCGCTTAAGTCAAGACATACCAAGTACCCATCACGAACCCATCTCCCTCGCATTTAAATTATTTGCCATTTACCTCTCGTTTTCCTCTCCCCCACTTCACCCTTGCCGTTTTATTCGCCCTCTCTTTCCCAATCTCCTTCTCTCTTTTTCGCTTGCCATTTTTCTGCTTGCTTGTGTGTTGGATTACTTGTTGCCATGGCACAAGATAATACCAAATTGTGTGATTTCTCGAATATCAATAATAATGATTTCCTTAGTACTCCAATTGCTCCTCTTAGTGATGTTGAGTCTTGTGAAATCAATACCGCTTTGCTGAATCTTTTTATGAAAGATCAATTTGCCGGCCTTCCTAGTGAAGATGCCGCTACTCATCTAAACAACTTTGTTGATTTGTGTGATATGCAAAAGAAGAAAGATACAAATAACGATATTGTCAAATTGAAGTTATTTCCGTTTTCACTTAGAGATCGTGCTAAAGTTTGGTTTTCATCTTTGCCTAAAAATAGTATTAATTCTTGGAACAAGTGCAAAGATGCTTTTATCTCTAAGTATTTTCCTCCCGCTAAGATTATCACTCTTAGGAACGATATTATGAATTTTAAACAACTTGATCATGAGCATGTTGCCCAATCTTGGGCAAGAATGAAATTGATGCTTCCCAATTGCCCTACTCATGGTTTGAATTTATGGATGATCATACAAAATTTTTATACCGGTTTGAACTTTGCTTCTAGAAATCTCTTAGATTCGCCATGGAGGCACGCTTTATGGAAATCACGTTAGGAGATGCTACAAAATTGCTTGATAATATTATGGCTAATTATTCTCAACGGCACACCGAAAGATCTTCTTGTAAAAAAGTGCATGCTATAGAAGAAATCAATGTTTTGAGTGGAAAGATGGATGAACTTATGAAGATGTTTGCTACCAAAAATACTCCTGTTGATCCCAATGATATGCCTTTGTCTTCTTTGATTGAGAATAGTAATGAATCTATGGATGTGAATTTTGTTGGTAGGAACAATTTTGGAAACAATGCTTATAGAGGAAACTTTAATGCTAGACCGTTCCCTAGTAATTCCTCTAATAATTATGGAAATTCCTACAATAATTCTTATGGTAATTTTAATAAGATGCCCTCTGATTTTGAGAATAGTGTGAAAGAATTTATGATTTCGCAAAAGAATTTTAATGCTTTGCTTGAAGAAAAATTGCTCAAAGTTGATGATTTGGCTAGGAACGTTGATAGACTCTCGCTTGATGTTGATTCCCTTAAACTTAAATCTTCTTCTCCTAAACATGATATCCATGAGTCCCTCAAAGTAATGAGAATTTCCATTGATGAGTGTAAGGAAAGAACCGCTAGATTGCGTGTTAAAAGAGATAGCTTTATGAAGCGTGTTCTTCTAGTTTCCTTGAAAATAATGATGAGGATCTTAAAGTTATTGATGCTTCTCCTATTAGATCTATGTTTTGCAATATGAATTTTGATGATTATGGGACTGATGATGAATCAACTTTGCCTAGAAGGCGTCCCAAGAATTCGGAGTCTTTAGATCTTAATGCTAAATTTGGTAAAAGTGATATTAGAGAATCCTCAACTTCTAATAATATTGAACCTACTATCTTCGATTTCAAGGGATTTGATTATGATAATTGCTCTTTAAAAGGTTGTATTTCCTTGTTGCAATCCGTTGTTAATTCTTCTCATGCTTATAGTCAAAATAAAGCTTTTACCAAACATATCGTTGATGCCTTGATGCAATCTCATGATGAGAAACTTAATTTGGAAGTTTCTATACCTAGAAAACTTAATGATGAGTGGGAACCTACTATAAAGATTTGAATTAAAGATTATGAGTGTTTTGCTTTGTGTGATTTGGGTGCTAGTGTTTCCACGATTCTGAAAACTTTATGCGATATTCTAGGTTTCCATGATCTTGATGATTGCTCTTTAAATTTGCACCTTTATGGATTCCACCATTAAAAAGCCTATGGGAAGGATCAATGATGTTATTATTGTTGCAAATAGAAATTTGGTGCCCAGAGATTTTATCGTTCTTGATATAGATTGCAATCTTTCTTGCCCTATTATTCTTGGTAGACCTTTCCTTAGAACGATTGGTGCGATTATTGATATGAAGGAAGGGAATATTAGATTCCAATTTCCATTAAAGAAAGGCATGGAGCACTTTCCAAGAAAGAAAGTCAAATTACCTTATGAATCTATCATGCGGGCTATTTATGAATTTAGTGCCAAAGATGGCACCCGTTGAATCTATCTTCGCTTTTATGCCTAGCTAGGGGCGTTAAACGATAGCGCTAGTTGGGAGGCAACCCAATTTTTCTTTATATTTTTTGTTTTTGCTCCTGTTTAGTAATAAATAATCCATCTACCTTCTGTTCAGATGTGGTTTTATGTTTTAATTAGTGTTTGTGCCAAGTTAAACCTATAGGATCTTCTTGGATGATAATTATTTGATCTTGCTGTAATTTCCAGAAACTTTCGGTTCACGAAAACAATTGTTAAAAATCACCAGAACGTGATAAAATAGTGATTCCAATTGATGCGGATCAATAAACAAATTTCCTAGGTCGTCCCGTTTTGGCTGAATTTTTGGAGTTCCAGAAGTTTGCGTTAGTTACAGATTGCTACAGACTATTCTGTTTTTGACAGATTCTGTTTTTCGTGTGTTGTTTGCTTATTTTGATGAATCTATGGGCAATAAAATAGTTTATAATCCATAGAGAAGTTGGAATACAGTAGGTTAACACCAAAATAAATAAAGAATGAGTTCATTGCAGTACCTTATGTGGTGGTTTTGTTTTCTTTCACTAACGGAGCTTACGAGATTTCCTGTCAAGTTTTGTGTTGTGAAGTTTTCAAGTGTTGGGTAAAGCCTTTATGGACTATGGAATAAAGGGTGGCAAGATCCTAAGCTTGGGGATTCCCAAGGCACCCCAAGATATTCAAGAACAGCCAAAAGCCTAAGCTTGGGGATGCCCCGGGAAGGCATCCCCTCTTTCGTCTTCGTTCATTGGTAACTTTACTTGGAGCTATATTTTTATTCGCCACATGATATGTGTTTTGCTTGGAGAGTCGTGTATTATATTAGTCTTTGCTTTTTAGTTTACCACAATCATCCTTACTGTACACACCTTTCGGGAGAAGCCTATTTGATTATAATTTGCTAGAATACTCTATGTGCTTCACTTATATCTTTTGAGCTTGATAGTTTTTGCTCTAGTGCTTCACTTATATTTTTTAGAGCACGGTGGTGTCTTAATTTTGAAGAAATTATTAGTCTCTCATGCGTCACTTATATTATTTTGAGAGTCTTTTAGAACAGCATGGTATTTGCTATGGTCATAAAGTTGGTCCTAGAATGATGAGCATCCAAGTTGGGTATAATAAGAACTATCATAGGAAGTGAATTGGATGCTATGATCAATTTGATGCTTGATAATTGTTTTGAGATATGGAGGTAGTGATATTAAAGTCATGCTAGTTGGGTGATTATGAATTTAAAGAATGCTTGTGTTGAAGTTAGCAAATCCCGTAGCATGCACGTATGGTTAAAGTTGTGTAACAAAGTTGAAACATGAAGTGTACACGGCTTGTGCATCCTTCTGAGTGGCGGTTGGGGACGAGCGATGGTCTTTCCTACCAATCTATCCCCCTAGGAGCATGCGCGTAGTACTTGATTTTTGATGACTTCTAAATTTTTGCAATAAGTATATGAGTTCTTTTGACTAATGTTGAGTCCATGGATTATACGCACTTTTATCTTTCCGCCATTGCTAGCCTCTTCGGTACCGTGCATTGCCCTTTCTCACATTGAGAGTTGGTGCAAACTTCACGGTGCATCCAAACCCAGTGATACGATACGCTCTATCACACATAAACCTCCTTATATCTTCCTCAAAACAGCCACCATACCTACCTATTAAGGCATTTCCATAGCCATTTCGAGATATATTGCCATGCAACTTTCCACTGTTCCGTTCTTCATCATCATGACATACTTTACTTTTGTCATATTGCCATTGCATGATCATGTAGTTGACATCGTATTTGTGGCAAAGCCACCATGCATTATTTTTCATACATGGCACTCTTGATTCATTGCACCATCCTGCATACACCGCCGGAGGCATTCATATAGAGTCATATCTTGTTCTAGTTTCGAGTTGTAATTCATATGTTGTAATCAATGAAAGTGTGATGATCATCATTATTAGAGCATTGCCCAAAATAAAGAGAAGAAAGGCCAAAAGAAAAAAAAAGAAGGCCCAAGAAAAAGAAAATAAATAAAAAGGGGCAATGCTACTATCTCTTTTTCCACACTTGTGCTTCAAAGTAGCACCTTGTCCTTCATGTAGTGAGTCTCATATATTGTGCTTCAAAGTAGCACCATGTTTTTCATATAGTGAGTCTCATAAGTTGTCTTTTTCATACTAGTGGGAATTTTTCATTATAGAACTTGGCTTGTATATTGCTACGATGGGCTTCCTCAAATGCCCTAGGTCTTCGTGAGCAAGCAAGTTGGATGCACACCCACTAGTTTTCTTTTGTTGAGCATTCATTTATTGCTCTAGTGCATCCGTTGCATGGCAATCCCTACTCCTCATGGTTACATGAATTGATGGGCATCTCCATAGCCCGTTGATTATCCTCGTCAATGTGAGACTTTCTCCTTTTTTGTCTTCTCCACACAATCCCCATCATCATATTCTATTCCACCCATAGTGCTATATCCATGGCTCACGCTCACGTATTGCGTGAATGTTGAAAAAGTTTGAGATTATTTAAGTATGAAACAATTGCTTGGATTGTCATCGGGGGTATAGAAGTTGGGAACATCTTTGTGACGAAAATGAAGCATAGCCTAACTATCTGATTATGTAGGGATGAACTTTCTTTTGCCATGCTATTTTGAGAAGACATGATTACTTTGATTAGTATTACTTGAAGTGTTACTATTTCTTTTATCAATATGAACTTTTATTTTGAATCATTTGGATCTGAACATTCATGCCACAATAAAGAAAATTACATTTAGAATTATGCTAGGTAGCATTCCACATCAAAAATTTCTTTTTTATCATTTACCTACTCGAGGACAAGCAGGAATTAAGCTTGGGGATGCTTGATACGTCTCCAACGTATCTATAATTTTTGTGTCACACCCTAGCTAGCTCATGCATTAGAGTGTTGCATCATGTTTATTTCATTCTCAGAAACTTGAAATGGGGATGACAAAACCCCCAGCCCCCTCTGAAACCAACTAGGGTTTACTAAAAATTATTTCAATGAACCTGAAATGCCCTTCTAAAATGTCCATCATTTTTGTCTTGGTTCAGAACCTCTGCCAAAAGTGGTGCATAATTTTCTAGGTCATCTTAAGGTCTCTGAATTAAATCATAAATATTTGAATTTGGACATTTAAAATTCTATTAAATATTTTAAATGTCCAAATAAATCTAAACTGAAATGTTCCATGTTAGTTATATACTAAACAGTGGGCATGAGCAGTTTGATGATTTTTGAAAGTGTCTAGGCATTTTTAGAAAAGCCCAACACTTACAGGAAAAAAATAGAAAAAGCAAACAAAATTTAAAATAGAGGGAGATGATCTTACCTGGCCACAGCCCAGCTGGCAGCCCACCTGGCCGGCCCAGCAATGTGCTGGCCCATGCCACCGCTATTCTCGCCAGGCAGGCAGAGGTGACGCTGGGCGAAGCGTGAAGTCTCGCCACGGCGTCACCTGCTTGCCGCCAGCGCCCGAGCACTGGGCAGGCTCCACGCCGCCTCGACCGCTTCGGACATCTCACACTTCCCCTGTCTCTCTCCTCGCCTCTCCTCACCATGGCCGACGCCACAGCCGCACCGCCCGGCGTAGCTGCGCTCTCCGTCGTCCCAGCGCCGCGCCACCGTGTCAAGCTCCGCCGCCCTCCTCTCCTTCGAGCAAGCCGAGGCCCGAGCGCTCGCTTGCCCCGCAGCCTCCGCAACAACCTCGCCCGACTCCGCCACCGCCGGAGATCCCCTTCGCCGTCGCCGCTGCACCAGCTCGTCCCCGACCTCGCCGACCGCTCCGACGTAATCGCCGTGAGCCCAGCTACCTCTCCACCCCTCTCGCTTCGCGAGCAAGACCGACCGCACCGAGCTCGGCCAGACTTCGCCACCGCCATCAAGATTGCCGCTGTCTGTGGCTACAGCCCACGTTGGCTCGATTCCGAGCACACCACCGCCTCACCGCACTCGCAGGAGCCCGGCACCACCCCACGCCTTCGCCGTGCCCCCTAGCGCCGTGTCCGACCTTGGTCGAACTCGGCGACCACCAAGGTCGCCGCTGGCGAGGTTCCCGCCACCCCGAGCTCCACCATCGCCACCAAACGACGCGGCTCGCCTCGCGTCCCTCAGATGCCTCCGCCGCCCTTTTGGTCGCCGGAGCACGAAAATGCACTTCCACCACCGCGTCTGGCCTCGCCGGCGGCTAAACGCCGGCGGGTTTAACCCCGTTGACCCTTGACTGGGTAGGCCCAGGTTGACTCCCCCTCTGAGTCTATGACAAGTGGGGCCCGCTCTGCTAATTAACTTAGATTAGCACTAACTAAATTTAGTTAGTTTAAATAACTACTGACACACGGGACCCACTGGTCAGTTTGACCTGGACCAGCTCCGCTGACCACTGATGTCATCCTGATGTAATGCTGACACAGTAAATTATTTACTGGAATTATTTTTTTACACAGGAAATTCCAGAAAATACCACAAACTTCAAAAAAATCATAGAAATTAATCTGTAGCTCCAAATGCAAAGTGTTATAGATGAAAAATGATCAGAAAAATCCAATCTATCCATCTGTACTGGTTTCATGCATGTTTAAACAAGTTAACCTGCTGTTTAGTGCAGAACAAGATAAAAGCACTTAAAAGGGCCACTTATGAGTTTGAAACTTGAATCTTTGGTTCAAAATGGTTCAAACCCATCTGGTCTTAGTTGCATTAGGCCAATAAACTCATTTTGCCATGACTCATGCATGCATCATATTGTTGCATATTGTTTGGTGATGATTGTGTATCGGTGTTTCTCAAGGCAAGTGCTGCTGCCCGAGGAGTATCGCGAATACCCTAACGAAGAGCAATACCAGTCCATGGACCCGCAAGGCAAGCAACCAACCATTTGATCATATCGATACAATCCCATGTTCTCGCCTCTGCTCTCTTTTACTGCATTAAGACAACGCGATTCAAGCTGGCAGGTGCTACTTGGTTGTTGAACCCATTTCCTCTGCATGACCTGTCATTGCCACAAGAACTAGATGAAACCCACTAGCATGTGTAGGAGTTGATTGAGCCATGTGTATGTGTTGTTCCTACCTTGCTATGCCTCGCTATGCTTAGAGTCGTGTCGGTCCGGGTTCATCTGGGTGATGGGCTAGAGTGAAATGATTATGTCGGTATGAGAGTGATGTGTTGAACACGATTTGGTAAAGGTATCGATGAGAGGCCATGTAGGAGTACATGGTGGGTTGTTTCATTGAAGCCGTCCTTAAGCACTGAGATCTGTATGTGTGATTTAAGATTCAGCTACTACCATACATTGGGCCCTGAAATATGACCCCGCTCGACTTCTTATCCACCTTAGTCCTCTGTCCAGGAGTTGCAAGTAGTTTCATGTGTTTGTAGCTTACTGGAGGCCGTGGATGGCTGACCATGCAGGGTGGGCCGTGATGCGGTAGCTACGTGGCCGGGTATACCGGGCACCCGTTAGGTGTCTCGGAACCCTGTACACATCGTTCGGGGCCGTATGTGGAAACCTCGGCCGGACTCCCTGCGGATGGAACCTGAATAGGCGATAAACCTGGACTAGAGACTTAGGTGTTTAGGTAGGTCGTGGCCGACACCCACGGCTTGCCGCTTGAAGTCCGCCGAGCACATGTCGTGTGGGCACGCTAAGTGGTGGAAACATGTATGAAGAAGTACACCCTGCAGGGTTAACATCATCTATTCGAATAGCAGCCATTCACGGTAAAGGACTACCTGGTTGCCTATACAGTTCATAGACAAGTAAATGGATTCTACTAAAAGCCTCAAGATAAGCGTGAGTGCCGAGGATGGCTCTTCCGTAGGATGACGGAGGTGGATCCTCGGTGGTGTATTGAAGTGGTGAGTAGTGGACTCGAAAAGCAAAACCATTTCAAGTTGGAGTCTCAGAGGATAGCTTAGCCAAGAGTCAAAGTCGGCTTGCTGCTGCTATAACCCCACCAACCCTTCTTGATAATGTGCATGTATGTAGGATCTGATGTAAGTCTTCTTGGTACCTTCGTACTCATGTTGCTTAATTCACGCTTTTACGAAGACGCTGCAACCCCTTCTGACGGGTTCTTCGTAGACGTTGATATCAATGAGTAGGCTAAGGCCCAGGTGGTGATCCTGAGCTCATGAAGGACCATGTAGTATAGTCAGGCTTACCCAAGCCTCTTTTATTTTACTCGTTGTCTGTACTCAGACAAGTTACTTCGCTGTTCGCTTGTATGCTTGTATGACTTGAATGTGGGTCGTGTGACCCGTACTTGTGTGTATGATTTGTATGGCTCTCTGAGCCTTTAAATAAAGTACTTTGAGTTGTAGAGTTTTGTTGTGATGCCATGTTGTATTTACACATATCGGGCATATTGTGTGTATGATTGAAATGCTTGGTATGTGTGGGATCCGACAATCTAGTTGTTTATCCTTGGCAGCCTCTCTTATGGGGAAATGTAGTCTAGTGCTTCCATGAGCCATAGTAGTCCGCTACAGCCCGGTTCACCGGAGTCCTGCTAGCCCAGCACTACTACTCCGGAACACTTGACTGGCCGGCATGTGTTTCACTTCGTTCCTGTGTCTGTCCCTTCGGGGAAATGTCACGTGGTGACATCCGGAGTCCTGCCTAGCCTGCTACAGCCCGGGTTCCCGGAGTCCTGTTAGCCCAGTGCTACAGCCCGGATTCGCGACTGTCGACCGACATGCTCGATGTTGATTCATCTATGCCTGTCCCTATAAGTTAGTGCCACTTTGGGTTCACGACTAGTCATGTCGGCCGGGTTCTTCGTCATATGGATGCTAGCGACACTATCATATCGTGAGCCAAAAGGCATAAGCGGTCCGGGCCATGGTACGGCAGCGACACCCGTGGAATACCGTGCGTGAGGCCGCAAAGTGATATGAGGTGTTACTCGCTAGATCGATGTGACTTGGAATCGGGTCCTGACAGTGTTGGTATCGAGCCTGATCGCTGTAGGATTACCAAGCCAAACTGGTCGAAGTTGAGTCTAGAAATTCTTTAGTTATATAAGGGAATTGATTGTGGAAGGGAATGTAAGGCTCTTTTTACTTCTTTGCCTTATGCCCTTCTGATCTGAGTCATCCTCTTCTTTTCTACGGGGATTAAGGAACTAGACTTTCTCTTCTTTCTATCAGGATCACGTGTTACTAATCCGTAGACTTATAGAATTGTTGGATTTAATCCTCGGTTCAGCTCCTACTACTTTCGTATGATAACTGTTGATCTCGAAACCTTGATATTGTGCTTCTGAGTGGCTATGCCACCATTTTTTGTAGCATGTCTCCAATCTTTTGAGCATTACAGCCGTTATGCTGTCCGAGTCATCCCAGGTTTCTAAATAGTCTGAAGCATTTGCAAATCCCTTCCTCCCATTTCGATGTTCCTTCGGGCCAAATTAACCACACTAATCGGTGAGTGATACGTCTCCAACGTATCTATAATTTTTGATTACTCGATGCTACTTTGTCTACTGTTTTGGACTATATTGGGCTTTATTTTCCACTTTTATATTACTTTTGGGACTAACCTATCCAGCCCAGTATTGCTATTTTTTGCCTTATTCAGTATTTTGAAGAAACAGAATATCAAACGGAGTCCAAACGGAATGAAACCTTCGGGATCGTGATTTTCCAACCGAACGTGATCCAGGAGACTTGGACCCTACTCCAAGCAGTGCTAGAGGCGGTCACGAGGGTGGAGGGCGCGCCCCCCTACCTCGTGGGCCCCTCGGAGCTCCACTGACGTACTCCTTCCTCCTATATATACCTACGTATCCCCGAACGATCAGAACAGGAGCCAAAAACCTAATTCCACCGCCGCAACCTTCTGTATCCACGAGATCCCATCTTGGGGCCTGTTTTGAACTCACGGAGAGGGCATCCACCACGGAGGGCTTCTACATCAACACCATAGCCCCCTCCAGTGAAGTGTGAGTAGTTTACTTCAGACCTTCGGGTCCATAGTTATTAGCTAGATGGCTTCTTCTCTCTTTTGGATCTCAATACAATGTTCTCCCCCTCTCTCGTGGAGATCTATTCGATGTAATCTTCTTTTTGCGGTGTGTTTGTTGAGACCGATGAATTGTGGGTTTATGATCCAGTATTATCTATGGAAAATATTTGATTCTTCTCTGAATTCTATGATGTATGATTGAGTTATCTTTGCAAGTCTCTTCGAATTATCTTTTTGGTTTGGCCAACTAGATTGGTTAGTTCTTGCAATGGGAGAAGTGCTTAGCTTTGGGTTCAATCTTGCGGTGTCCTTACTCAGTGACAGAAAGAGTTGCAAGGCACGTATTTTGTTGCCATCGAGGATAACAAGATGGGGTTGTTATCATATTTCATGAATTTATCCCTCTACATCATGTCATCTTGCTTACGGCGTTACTCTGTTTTTACTTAATACTCTAGATGCATGCTGGATAGCGGTCGATGAGTGGAGTGATAGTAGTAGATGCAGAATCGTTTTGATCTACTTGTTTTGGACGTGATGCCTATATACATGATCATTGCCTAACATACCAAGTACCCATCACAATCCCTATCTCTCGCATTACATTATTTGCCATTTGCCTCTCGTTTTCCTCTCCCCCACTTCACCCTTGCCGTTTTATTCGCCCTTCCTCCGTTCAATCTTGTGTTACCATGTGCCTTCTTCTTGCTTGCATCTTCGCTTGCTAAGAGTTTATGGATCCTCATCCACTTGCTAATCTCTTTAAGAGATCCAATTATGATGAACCTATTGCTAGTGAGTTGAGTGCACTAGATTATCTTTATGAGGTTTTGCCTCAATTTCGTGAATCTAAAATTGTGGTAAAGTACTTTATGGAGCGATTCACGATAGGTCTTTGAATAAAAAGCATGATTGCAATGATTTTATTATAAACTCTATTGATGTAAATTGTGCTAATAATATGCAAAACCCTAAGCTTGGGGATGCTAGTTTTGCTATGTCTACTACTTGTTGCAATGATCATGGTAGGGGTGATTCTTCTTATGATCTTGAAAATTTATTTAATCCCCACGATGAATATGAGATTGATAATATTGTTTGCAATAATATTGAAAGTGGGTTTGGAAGAGTGTTAACTTTAGATCCCACATATTTGTATAATGTTCAATCTTATGAAGTTTTTGATAAAAGTGGGTTTGGAGAGGTCATCACTTTAGTTAATGTTAATCCCACTATTTCGGAAGAGTGTCAACTTTGCATGCATGTGGATCGTGTTGAAAGTATTTATTGTGATAGCTATTTTGTTGAATTTTCTTATGATCCTACATGTAATTATTATGAGAGAGGAAAATATGGTTATAGAAATTTCCATGTTACTAAATTACCTCTCGTTATGTTAAGATTGCTATTGTTCTTTTCCGCTTCCTTGCATATGCTAGTTTTTGCTTGCCTTGATACTTTGTTTGCCTATAAGATGCCTATGCATAGGAACTATGTTAGACTTAAGTGTGTTTGTCACATGTTTTATGATGCTCTCTTTATGCTTCAATTCTTGTCTTTCACGTGAGCATCATTGAAATTTTAATGCCTAGCTAGGGCGTTAAAACGATAGCGCTTGTTGGGAGGCAACCCAATTTTATTTTTAGTTTTTTGCTTTTTGCTTCTGTTTAGGAATAAATAATACATCTAGCCTCTGTTTAGATGTGGTTTTATGTTTTAATTAGTGTTTGTGCCAAGCTAGACCTATTGGATCTTCTTGGATGATAGTTATTTGATCTTGCTGTAATTTCCAGAAACTTTGCACTCAGTGCCCGAATTGTTAAAAATCACCAGAACGTGATAAAATACTTATTCCAATTTCTTCTGATCAATAAACAAATTTTCAAGGTCTTCTAATTTTGGTAGAATTTTTTGGGTTCCAGAAGTTTGCGTTAGTTACATATTGCTACAGACTGTTCTGTTTTTGACAGATTCTGTTTCGCGTGTGTTGTTTGCTTATTTTGATGAATCTATGGTTAGTAAAATAGTTTATAATCCATAGAGAAGTTGGAATAAAGTAGGTCTAACACCAATATAATAAATAATGAGTTCATTACAGTACCTTGAAGTATTCTTTTGTTTTCTTTCTCTAACGGAGCTCACGAGATTTCTGTTGAGTTTTGTGTTGTGAAGTTTTCAAGTTTTGGGTGAATTCTTTTGATGGATTATGGAACAAGGAGTGGCAAGAGCCTAAGCTTGGGGATGCCCATGGCACCCCCAAGATAATCCAAGGACACCAAAATGTCAAAGCTTGGGGATGCCCCGGAAGGCATCCCCTCTTTCGTCCACTTCCATCGGTAATTTACTTGGAGCTATATTTTTATTCACCAACATGATATGTGTTTTGCTTGGAGCGTCTTGTATTATTTGTGTCTTTGCTTGTTAGTTTACCACAATTATCCTTGCTGTACACACCTTTTGAGAGATCCATACTTGAATTGGAATTTATTGGAATACTCTTTGTGCTTCACTTATATATTTTGAGCTTGATAGTTTTGCTCATAGTGCTTCACTTATATCTTTTGAGCGTGATAATTTTTGCTCTAGTAATTCACTTAGATCTTTTAGAGCACGGTGGTGGTGGATTTGTTTTAAAAGAAACTATTTGATCTCTCATGCTTCACTTAGATTATTTTGAGAGTCTTTAATAGCATGGTAATTTGCTTAATGTTAATATACTTGGTGTTCAAGATATGTGAAACTTTCTTTTGAGTGAATTGAATACTAAGATAAGTTTGATGCTTGATAATTGTTTTGAGATATGGAGGTGATAATATCAAAGTCGTGCTAGTTGGGTGATTATGAATTTGAGAAATACTTGTGTTGAAGTTTGCAAGTCCCGTAGCATGCACGTATGGTTAAAGTTGTGTAACAAATTTGAAACATGAAGTGTACCTGGCTTGTGCATCCTTATGAGTGGCGGTCGGGGAAGAGCGATGGTCTTTTCCTACCAATCTATCCCCCTAGGAGCATGTGTGTAGTACTTTATTTTTGATGACTTCTAAATTTTTGCAATAAGTATACGAGTTCTTTGACTAATGTTGAGTCCATGGATTATACGCACTTTTACCTTTCCGCCATTGCTAGCCTCTTCGGTACCGTGCATTGCCCTTTCTTACCTTGAGAGTTGGCGCAAACTTTGCTGGTGCATCCAAACCCCGTGATACGATACGCTCTATCACACATAAACCTCCTTATATCTTCCTCAAAACAGCCACCATACCTACCTATTATGGCATTTCCATAGCCATTCCGAGATATATTGCCATGCAACTTCCATCATCATCATCATCATGACATACATTACTTTTGTCATATTGCCATTGCATGATCATGTAGTTGACATCGTATTTGTGGCAAAGCCACCATGCATTATTTCTCATACATGTCACTCTTGATTCAATCGCACCATCTCTTGTTAATCACCGGGAGGCATTCATATAGAGTCATATCTTGTTCTAAGTTTCGAGTTGTAATCCTAGTGTTGTAATCAATAGAAGTGTGATGATCATCATTATTAGAGCATTGCCCAAAAAAAAGAAAGGCCAAAAAGAAAAAAAGAAAGGCCAAAAAAAAGGGAAAATAAAAAGGGCAATGCTACTATCTCTTTTTCCACACTTGTGCTGCAAAGTAGCACCTTGTTCTTCATATAGTGAGTCTCATATATTGTGCTTCAAAGTAGCACCTTGTTCTTCATATAGTGAGTCTCATATATTGTGCTTCAAAGTAGCACCTTGTTCTTCATATAGTGAGTCTCATATATTGTGCTTCAAAGTAGCACCTCGTTCTTGATGTAGTGAGTCTCACAAGTTGTCCTTTTTATACTAGTGGGAATTTTTCATTATAGAACTTGGCTTGTATATTCCTACAATGGGCTTCCTCAAATGCCCTAGGTCTTCGTGAGCAAGCAAGTTGATGCACACCCACTAGTTTTCTTTTGTTGAGCATTCATAGCTCTAGTGCATCCGTTGCATGGCAATCCCTACTCCTCATGTTGACATCAATTGATGGGCATCTCCATAGCCCGTTGATTAGCCTCTTCAACGTGAGACTTTCTCCTTTTCTGTCTTCTCCACACAATCCCCATCATCATATTCTATTCCACCCATAGTGCTCTATCCATGGCTCATGCTCATGTATTGCGTGAAAGTTGAAAAAGTTTGAGATTATTTAAGTATGAAACAATTGCTTGGCTTGTCATCGGGGGTATAGAAGTTGGGAACATCTTTGTGTGATCTAAAATGAAGCATAGCCTAACTATATGATTTTGTAGGGATAAACTTTCTTTCGCCATGTTATTTTGAGAAGACATGATTGCTTTGATTAGTATGCTTGAAGTATTATTATTTTTGTGTCAATATGAACTTTTGTCTTGAATCTTTCAGATCTGAATATTCGTATCACTATTAAGAAGGTTTACATTGAAATTATGCCAAAGTATCACCCGCATCAAAAATTCTTTTTATCATTTACCTACCGAGGACGAGCAGGAATTAAGCTTAGGGATGCTTGATACGTCTCCAACGTATCTATAATTTTTGATTACTCCATGCTACTTTGTCTACTGCTTTTGGGCTATATTGGGCTTTATTTTCCACTTTTATATTACTTTTGGGACTAACCTATTAACCGGAGGCCCAGCCCAATTGTTGCTTTTTTTGCCTTTTTCAAGATTTCAAGAAACAGAATATCAAACGGAGTCCAAACGGAATGAAACCTTCGGGATCGTGATTTTCCAACGAACGCGTGATCCAGGAGACTTGGACCCGACTCAAGCAGTGCGAGGCGGTCACGAGGAGGTGGAGGCGCCCCTGGTGCCCCCTACCTCGTGGGCCCTCGAGCTCCACCGACGCATTCTTCCTCCTATATATACCTACGTATCCCGAACGATCGTAACAAGTGCCAAAAACCTAATTCCACCGCCAAGAACCTTCTCAGATCCACGAGATCCCATCTTGGGGCCTGTTTGAGCTCACGGAGAGGGCATCCACCACGGAGGGCTTCTACATCAACACCATAGCCCCTCCGATGAAGTGTGAGTAGTTTACCGACCTTCGTGTCCATAGTTATTAGCTAGATGGCTTTTCTCTCTTTTTGGATCTCAATACAATGTTCTCCCCTCTCTCGTGGAGATCTATTCGATGTAATCTTCTTTTTGCGGTGTGTTTGTTGAGACCAGATGAATTGTGGGTTTATGATCCAGTATTATCTATGGAAAATATTTGATTCTTCTCTGAATTCTTTTATGTATGATTGAAGTTATCTTTGCAAGTCTCTTCAATTATCTTTCCGGTTTGGCCAACTAGATTGGTAGTTCTTGCAATGGGAGAAGTGCTTAGCTTTAGGTTCAATCTTGCGTGTCCTTACTCAAGGATGTAAAGAGTTGCAAGGCACGTATTGTATTGTTGCCATCAAGGATAACAAGATGGGGTTTTTATCATATTGCATGAATTTATCCTCTACATCATGTCATCTTGCTTACGGCGTTACTCTGTTTTTACTTAATACTCTAGATGCATCTTTGGATAGCGGTCGATGAGTGGAGTGATAGTAGTAGATGCAGAATCTTTTCGATCTACTTGTTTTTGGACGTGATGCCTATATACATGATCATTGCCTAGATATACTCATAACTATGCTCAATTTTGTCAATTGCTCAACAGTAATTTGTTCACCCACCGTGAGAATACTTATGCTCTTGAGAGAAGGCACTAGTGAAACCTATGGCCCCGGTCTATTCTCATCATATTAATCTATATCACTTTATTTACTTGTTTTGTTTTACTTTGCCTTTTACTTTTTACTTTGCATCTATCTATCAAAAATACCAAAAATATTATCTCTATCAGATCTCACTCTCGTAAGTGACCGTGAAGGGATTGACAACCCCTAAGCGTTGGTTGTGAGTTGCTATCGCTTTGTGTAGGCACGAGGGACTTGTGCGTGGTCTCCTATTGGATTGATACCTTGGTTCTCAAAAACTGAGGGAAATACTTACGCTACTTTACTGCATCATCCTCTCCTCTTCGGGGAAATACAACGCAGTGCTCAAGAGGTAGCAGTGAGTTGAGGTACTCTGTTGCCATGACATATATGTTGGAGTTATTATTATTACCCTAGGTGTTTAGAGTATCACCTAGTAATTTAGCCATGCTTTGTATTCCCAGTGTGATGATTCTGGCCATCACTCTCAAAAGCATCCCGTGATGCCACTTAGTATGTAGGTATTCCACTTCTGGGTTTTGAACCCGAGATTCACCCTACTTACTTCATGTTGATGGTAATTGCTACCTCCCTTAGGTTATTAGTAACCTTTGCATTAGTCCTCGAGGTCCGTGGTATTTCTTTCTTCCAAATACTATGAGCGCTTATGGCGTAAGTTTGTTGGATCAAAAGATCACAACAGGGAGTGCTCTCGATGAGCTCTCCATTTTATATTGTGACTCGCCAGCTCAACCTTTCTGCATGGGTTATCCGGAAGAAATATGTTGAACTCGTTCGACATGCTAGTCTATGCATCCACAACTCAGAAAATCATATGTTCTTTTGGGTTGTCCCTCTTTAGTTGTCTTCTGACCTTCATCTATCAATTGATAGTCAAGAGTATGTGTGCGATCGTGTTCATCGAGCCTATTATTCTTGTGGTCCGTCAAGCCATTCTATTCCGGAATGACTAGGAGAAACAAACTCCAGTACCTCATCCATATCTAGGATTGGGTCAAAGTAGTTGTATTCCACAGATCAAAATGCCAATCCAGCTTTTGTTCTGTTCTACCTTGGAGTGTTACCATCTTTGTGTCAAGAGTGTCATGAGAATTGCGCCACCTCTTATGAATTCTTGACGCGGTAATACTTCTTGCCATCATTGTCCATTCCTCGGTCCTTGTGTTGTTGTAATCGGAATGCCGACAAGTGAATTGTGATGTGTGAAATCAATACTCCGAGCAACTCGTTGCTTGGTAGTAAATGGACAATAACCTCATTCTTAACATGTTGGTTATTGAATCATCACCCTAAGGTTGATCGTGCCCACTAGTCCCTAATTCCGGTGCACTCTTCGATCAATGAGTTAGGATTGTGTCAATCCCTTGCTCGTTTGATAATATCGTCTTGCTCTGGAAAGCAAGGTTGTTCTCGAGCTTAGTAACATATCGGTGGTTCGTGATTTTCCGAATTCCTTCTCGGAAGTATCACCAGGCCGTCACCTGACCGCTATGTTGAGTTCGTGATCAAGTTGGTTTTTCTTATAAACCACCCTTTCTCCAAGAATCTATGTTGGATATCCTGAGCTAGTTGGTCAAGCTAAACAACAACTTGGGGAGTTGGAAGATAAAAGCTTGTCCGACTCAGTTCATCTCAAGGGATATCCTTGTGCGTGTGTGTGTTGAAGAAAGATGATATCCTCATCAATTGGTCCTCGTGATCAGTGATTGGATCTATCATCTTATCCAATCTTTGATTTGAGGTTGGGCTACCATCAAATCAAAATCAAGAACGGGGACATTCCCAAAACGGCCTTTGTTACTCGTTACGGCCAATACGAGTACACCGTCATGTCCTTCGGTTTAACCAACGCCCCAGCCACCTTCTCTCGGTTAATGAACTCAATCTTCATGGAGTATTTGGATAAATTCGTCGTGGTTTACCACGATGATATACTCATCTACTCTAAGAACGAGGAAGAACATGCCGAGCATCTAAGGCTAGTGTTGATGAAACTTTGAGAGCATCGCCTTTATGCCAAATTTTCTAAATGCGAATTTTGGTTGCCAGAAGTGACCTAATTAGGACATGTAATTTCTGGTAAGGGTATTGCTGTCAATCCCGAGCGAGTTCAAGCCGTCCTCAATTGGACTCCACCAATCGGTCAAGCAAGCTCGGAGTTTCCTTGGCTTAGCGAGCTATTGTCGCCGCTTTGTCGAGAACTTCTCCAAAGTTGCTAAACCTCTAACTGAACTCCTCAAGAAAGATAAAAGGTTTGAGTGGACCCCACAATGCGTAAAGCACAACTTTCGTGAACCGAAAAAGATGCACGACTTCTGCCCGATCTGGTACCACCAGATTTCTCCAAGGACTTTGTTATCTATTGCGACGCCTCGCGACAAGGACTAGGTTGCATTCTCATGCAAGATCGACACGTAATTTCTTATGCTTCACGGCAATTACACCCACATGAAGAAAACTATCCTACTCATGATCTAGAGCTTGCAAATTGTAGTCCATGCACTCAAAAACCGGGCGACATTACCTCCTCGGTAATCGCTAAGCGAAATCTTCACCGATCACCAAAGTCTGAAGTATATATTCACCCAAGCGGATTTGAATCTCGGGCAAAGACGTTGGGTCGAAGTTGATCACAGATTTCGACTTAGGGATAACTTACACCCGGGAAAAGCCATGGCTGATGCGCTAAGTCGTAAATCTTATTGCAACAATCTGATATTGCAACAAAGTCAACCACTTCTCCATGAGGAATTTCGGAAGCTTAACCTTCATATCGTTCCTCAAGGATTCCTATCCACCTTGGTGGCGAAACCTACTCTTACGGATCAAATCATCGCTGCCCAAAAGTGAGATAAAGGGATATCTCGGATCAAGGAGAACATTGCTAGCGGAGATGCTAAATGTTTCTCTACAAATGATCATGGTGTTCTGTACTTCGAGAACCATTTAGTGGTTCCCAAGAACCAGCATCTATGGCAGATGATCCTTAAGGAGGCTCATGAATCTCCTCTCACCATTCATCCCGGTAGCACCAAAATGTATCAGGACCTACGCTAGAGGTTCTGGTGGACTAGGATGAAGAGAGACATTGCTCAGTTTGTTGCTAATTATGCTGCGCCGTAGGTGTAAAAGCAGAGAGCATCAACGGCCTCTTGGCACCCTTCAACCCCTAGCTATTCCTGAATGGAAATGGGATAAAATTGGTATGGACTTCATCACCGGTTTCCCGGACCAAGAGAGGAAATAATGCTATCTTCGCTGCTATCGATCGTCTTTCCAAAGTGGCCCATTTCTTACCTGTTCATGAGAGTATAACCGCTTAGCCAGCTAGCAGAACTTGTATATCTCCCGAATAGTGTCTCTCCATGGTGTCCCACTGGAAATCAACTCGGATCGAGGAAGTCTCTTCACCTCTCGATTTTGGGAAAGTTTCCAAAATGCTATGGGAACCCGCCTTTCCTTTAGCACCGCCTTTCACCCTCAATCAAGTGGTCAAGTAGAATGTGTCAACCAGATTCTAGGAGACATGCTTCGAGCTTCTGTTATCTCATTCGGAATGGATTGGGAGAAATGCCTTCCATTTGCCGAATTTGCTTATAACAACAGCTATCAATCCAGCTTGGGTAAAGCCCCTTTCGAAGTTCTCTATGGACGAAGGTGTCGAACGCCTCTTAACTGGTCAGAAACCGGGGAAAGACAATTCTTTGGCCCGGATATGATCCAGGAAGCAGAAGAAACAAGTTCGCATCATTCGTGAAAAGTTGAAAACAGCCCAATCTCGACAAAAGAGTCAATATGACCGAAAACATAAGGCTATGATTTTTGAGGTTGACGAGAAAGGCTTACCTTGGGTTACTCCTCACGAAGGGAACCCATCGTTTCAGTGTCAAAGGCAAATTGGCTCCTCGCTACGGTGGACCTTTTCGCATTCTTGCCAAACGAGGAGAAGTTGCCTACCAATTGGAACTACCTCCGCATCTCTCCGGAGTCCACGATGTCTTCCACGTTTCTCAACTCAGGCGTTGCTTCTCGGATCCTATCCGTGGAGTGGACCACGAAACGCTTGATCTTCAAGACAATCTCACGACGAGTGTACCCTGCTCAGATCCTCGATCAAACCGAGCGCACCACTACCTCGGCGTCATAATATCAAGTTTCTCAAGGTTCAATGGTCACACCATTCTGAGAAGGAAGCAACTTGGGAAAGGGAGGATCGTCTTCGACTCGAGTATCCCGCCTTCTTTCCGGAGGAACCTAAATCTCGGGACGAGATTTCTCTGAGTGGGGGTGAGTTGTCACACCCTAGCTAGCTCATGCATTAGAGTGTTGCATCATGTTTATTTCATTCTCGTAAACTTGAAATGGGGATGACAAACCCCCAGCCCCTCCGAAACCAACTAGGGTTTACTAAAATTATTTCAATGAACCCGAAATGCCCTTCTAAAATGTCCATCATTTTTGTCTTGGTTCAGAACCTCCGCCAAAAGTGGTGCATAATTTTCTAGGTCATCTTAAGGTCTCTGAATTAAATCATAATATTTGAATTTGGACATTTAAAATTCTATTAAATATTTTAAATGTCCAAATAAATCTAAACTGAAATGTTCCATGTTAGTTATATACTAAACAGTGGGCATGAGCAATTTGATGATTTTTGAAAGTGTCTAGGCATTTTTAGAAAAGCCCAACACTTACAGGAAAAAAAATAGAAAAAGCAAACAAAATTTAAAAGAGAGGGAGATGATCTTACCTGGCCACAGCCCAGCTGGCAGCCCACCTGGTCGGCCCAAAGAATGTGTTTGGCCCATGCCAGCCAAATGCTTGCCCTCGCCAGTGTGCAGCAGGTGACGTGGCGCGCCTTGAGCTCGCCACGGTGTCACCGCTTGCCGCGCACCCTCGAAAGCACTGGGCAGGCTCCACGTCGCCTCAACCGCCTCGACATCTCGCACTTCCCTGCTCTCTCTCCCTCGCCTCTCCTCACCATGAGCGACGCCGCTTAAGTCAAGACCGCCTGGCCGACGTGCACTCTCCGTTGCCCCCACGCTGCGCCACCATGTCGAAGCTCCACGCCCTCCTTTCCTTCGAGCAAGCTGAGCCTGAAGCGCCGCTTCGCTTGCCCGCAGCCTCCGCAGAATAACTCGCTTCGACTCCGCCACCACCGGAGATCCCTTCGCCGTGGCCATGCATCGCCCCGACCGCCGACCGCCTCCGACGTAATCGCCGTGAGCCCAGCTACCTCTCCACCCTCTCGTTCTCGCTGAGCCACAGACCGATCGCACTGAAGCCGAGCTCGCTTTCGCCGCCGCCATCAAGACGTCAGCCGTTGTAGCCACACAGCCACGCTGGCTTCGATTCCGAGCACACCACCGCCCTCACCGCACTCGCAGGAGCCCGAAGCACCACCCCACGCGCCTTGCCATGCCCCCTAGCGCCGTGTCCAACCTCGGCCGAACTCCGGCGACCGCCAAGGTCGTCGCCGGCGAGGTTCCCGGCCACCCCAAGCTCCACCATCGCCACCAAACGACGCGGCTCGCCTCCCCGTCTCAGATGCCCTCCGCGCTTTTTGGTCGCCGAGCACGAAAATGCACTTCCACCACTGCGTCACGGCCTTCGCTCGGCGGCTAAGCAACGCGGGTTTAACCCCTGCTGACCCTTGGATCACAGAGGGCCGGGTTGACTTCTCCGAGTCTATGACAAGTGGGGCCCGCTCGCTAATTAATCTTAGATTAGCACTAACTAAATTTAGTTAGTTTAAATAACTCATCGACACATCGGGACCCATCGGTCGGGCTTTGACCTGGACCAGCTCCGTTGACCAATCGATGTCATCCTCGATGTAATGCCGACGCAAAGAAATTATTCTTTGGAATTATTTTTACACAGAAATTCCAGAAAATACCACAAACTTCAAAAATATCATAGAAATTAATCTGTAGCTCCAAATGCAAAGTGTTATAGATGAAAAATGATCAGAAAAATCCAATCTATCCATCTGTACTGGTTTCATGCATGTTTAAACAAGTTAACCTGCTGTTTAGTGCAGAACAAGATAAAGCACTTAAAAGGGCCACTTATGAGTTTGAAACTTGAATCTTTGGTTCAAAATGGTTCAAACCCATCCGGTCTTAGTTGCATTAGGCCAATACACTCATTTTGCCATGACTCGTGCATGCATCATATTGTTGCATATTGTTTGGTGATGATTGTGTATCGGTGCTCTCTCATGCAGGTGCCGCCCCTCAGAGTATCGCGAATACCCTAACGAAGAGCAATACCAGTCCACGGACCCGCAAGGCAAGCAACCAACCATTTGATCATATCGATACATAATCCCATGTTCTCGCCTCGCTTCTTTTTACTGCATTAAGACAACGCGATTCAAACTGGCTGTGGTGCTACGGTAGTTGAACCCATTTCCTCTGATGACCTGTCATTGCCACAAGAATTAGATGAAACCCACTAGCATGTGTAGGAGTTGATTGAGCCATGTGTATGTGTTGTTCCTACCTTGCTATGCCTCGCTATGCTTAGAGTCGTGTCAGGTCCGGTTCATCTGGGTGATGGGCTAGAGTGAAATGATTATGTCGGTATGAGAGTGATGTGTTGAACACGATTTGGTAAATGTATCGATGAGAGGCCAATTATGAGTACAATGTGGGTTGTTTAATTTAAGCCATCCTTAATCGAGATCTGTATGTGTGATTTAAGATTCAGCTACTACCATACATTGGGCCCTGAAATATGACCCCGCCGACTTCTTATCCACCCTAGTCCTCCGTCTGTGAGTTGCAAGTAGTTTCGGTGTTTGTAGCCATCTGGAGGCCGTGGACAGGCGTGACCAGCAGGGGTGGGCCGTGATGCGGTAGCTACGTGGCAGGTATACCGGGCACCGTTAGGTGTCTCGGAACCATGTACACATCGCTCGGGGCCGTATGTGGAAATCTCGGCCGGACTCTCATGATGGAACCTGAATAGGCGATAAACCCGGACTAGAGACTTAGGTGTTTAAGCAGGTCGTGGTCTACACCCACGTCAAGCCGCTTGAAGTCCGCCGAGCACATGTCGTGTGCGCACGCTAAGTGGTGGAAACATGTATGAAGAAGTACACCGCAGGTTAACATCATCTATTCGAATAGCGCGTCCATGATAAAGGACTACACAGTTGCCCTATACAGTTCATAGACAAGTAAATGGATTCTACTAAAAGCCTCAAGATAAGCGTGAGTGCCGAGGATGGCTCTTCCGTAGGGATGACGGAGGTGGATCCTCGGTGGTGTATTGAAGTGGTGAGTAGTGGACTCGAAAAGCAAAACCATTTCAAGTTGGAGTCTCAGAGGGATGGCTTAGCCAAGAGTCAAAGCTGGCTTGCTGCAATAACCCCACCAACCCTTCTTGATAATGTGCATGTATGTAGGATCTCGATGTAAGTCTTCTTGAGTACCTTTGTACTCATGTTGCTTAATTTACGTTGTCACGTAAGACGCCGCAACCCCTTCTCGATGTGTTCTTCAGAGACGTTGATATCGATGAGTAGGCTTGAGGCCTGTGTGGTGATCCCGAGCTCATGAAGGACCATGTAGTATAGTCGCTTACCCAAGCCTCTTTTATTTTACTAGTTGTCTGCATCAGACAAGTTACTTCCGCTGTTGGCTTGTATGCTTGTATGACTTGAATGTGGGTCGTGTGACCTGCATTTGTGTGTGTATGATATGTATGGCTCTCTCGAGCCTTCAAATAAAGTACTTTGAGTTGTAGAGTTTTGTTGTGATGCCATGTTGTATTTACACATATCGGGCATATTGTGTGTATGATTGAAATGCTTGGTATGTGTGGGATCCGACAATCTAGTTGTTTATCCTTGGCAGCCTCTCTTATGGGGAAATGTAGTCTAGTGCTTCCATGAGCCATAGTAGTCCGCTACAGCCCGGTTCACCGGAGTCCTGCTAGCTCAAAGACTACTACTCCGGAACACTTGATCGCCGGGCATGTGTTTCACTTCGTTCGTGTCTGTTCCTTACGGAAATGTCACGCGGTGACATCCGAGTCCTCGCTTAGCTCGCTACAGCCCCGGGTTCCTGAGTCCTGTTAGCCCAGTGCTACAGCCCTGGATTCAAGACGCAGCTCGAATCGACATGCTCGATGTTGATTCATGTATGCCTGTCCCTATAAGTTAGTGCCACTTTGGGTTCACGACTAGTCATGTCGGCCCGGTTCTTCGTCATATGGATGCTGGCGACACTATCATATACGTGAGCCAAAAGGCGCAAACGGTCCCGGGCCATGGTAAGGCGACACCCATGGGAATACCGTGCGTGAGGCCGCAAAGTGATATGAGGTGTTACCGGCTAGATCGATGTGACTTGGAATCGGGGTCCTGACAGCGTTGGTATCAGAGCCTGACTGCCTGTAGGATTACCAAGCCAAACTGGTTGAAGTTGTGTCTAGAAATGATAGAGTAACACCTCTAGATGCACGGTGAGTCGGTCGATGTGTGGAGTAATAGTAGTAGATGCAGCAGGAGTCGGTCTACTTGTTATGGACGTGATGCCTATATACATGATCATGCCTAGATAATCTCACAACTATGCGCTTTTCTATCAATTGCTCGACAAAGAATTTGTTCACCCACCGTAATACTTATGCTATCTCGAGAGAAGCCTCTAGTGAAACCTATGGCCCCCGGGTCTATCTCCTATCATATTTGCTTTCAATCTACTTTTATTTGCATCTTTACTTTTTGCATCTATATTATAAAATACCAAAAATATATTTATCTTATCTTACTATCTTTATTAGATCTCACTTTCACAAGTGGCCGTGAAGGGATTGACAACCCCTTTATTGCGTTGGTTGCGAGTTATCAGTTTGTTTGTGTGGGTGCGTGGGACTTTTGAGGAGCCTCCTACTGGATTGATACCTTGGTTCTCAAAAACTGAGGGAAATACTTACGCTACACTTGCTGCATCACCCTCTCCTCTTCGGGGAAAACCAACGCAAGCTCAAGACGTAGCAGCATACGATGAGGGCACCCAAGATATTTAGCTTGGACTAGAGAATCATAGATAGTGTGCGAGAGAGACCTATAGATGGAGTATATATGCATGCGAACTAGAAAGACCCCCCCCCACACACACACACACAAAGAGAGAGAGAGAGAGAGAGAGAGAGAGAGAGAGAGGAGGGACCAACAAGGTTTGTGTGTTATGCATGAAAAGAATTGAATTTTGTCAGAGAGAGAGAGAGAGAGAGAGAGAGAGAGATGCATGCATGCATGTAGAGAGAGAGATGCAGAGAGAGAGAGAGAGAGAGAGAGAGAGAGAGCAGGAGTCTGGGAGAAGGGGAGGTCACGTTTTATGCATCAAAGACTGATATAAACAATGTTTCGATATAAACTTGCATTCAAATGTTTAAATTGGAGAACATGTTGTCTGCAATCCACACATGAACGGAGATATGCGTATATCAAACAAGTTCATTAATTTGACTTTCAACATGTTCATGGAGTACTATAATACTTTGTACAACATGCTACTCGATTGAGGTGTTCAATTTTGCATTTAGTTCACTATTTTGACTCAGTGAATCGAGCTATTTCATTGAATCAAGATATTTCATTTCATGTTTGATTCCCGTTTTGAGTGGGTCAAGTATTTGTCATATAGTAATTCGCTAGCAACGAGCATGTAAAAACACATTACTCCCGAGCATCATCTCTCCATCTAAAAATGAAGTGGCAAGCTAATATTTCAAAGTTTGATTCGAATCGACTTGGTAAGGTAGACGTGGATGCTCGTTCTCCCAAAATTTGAACGAACCATTAAACACCCTCTACTCGGTGGAATTCGCCCGAGAAAAATAAATGGGAGACGCGAAATTACCGGCCTATGCGGGACACGCATCAATTGTCCCGTTGTACATCAAGGGTAGGTTCGTAACTTCATCCAAGCGCGCCTTCTCCTCGGCCGAAATGACATGTGCTGAATAATTCATAAACCATGGTCGGCAAAACATCCTCTCCTCGCCCGAAATAGCTCGCACCTACTATTTCAAAACACGCTCCCTTCGCCCAAAATCGCTCGCGCCCACTATATTCCAAAACACGCCCTCCTCGCTCAAATCGCCACGCCCACTAGTTGGGGAGAAGCAGTTACTCTTCTATCCCGACCCTCAAGACACAGATCCAAGCCGAGAAGCCTAAAGGCGGGGGTAGAATCTGTAACTCCCCCACATTTCGTATAAATGCGTCCAAGTAAGACATGGTTCCACTCCCTCCCAATTCCCCATTCATACCTCGTGGGCGCAAATCACCTTCTCCCCGAAAGCTCCCTTCTCCCGAGCCATGAAACCTCTCGCCCCTCCTCCATGGCGCCCCACCGCACCAAATTCACAGCCGCCTCCTCCCTAATGCCGGAGACGTTGTCCATTTGCCGTCGTGCCTTTGGGCGTGTGCCTCTTACTCTGCGGTCTTTGAGCTGCCTCGACGATCGCCGCGTCAACTGCATCGGAGCCGATTCACCTACGCCATTGTTCACGGCGCACGAGCGGCTCCAACTTTGATCCGCCCGTAGCCCCGGCGCTGCTTCCTCAGTAGCCATCGACCATCGCGACATCTCGCTTCCCTTCCGCGGTAGCCATCATCGCGCCCGGCCTCACCGACTCGGCAGCTGGAGCTGCCTACTTCACCGTGCCGCCAGATAGGTCGCACCCTCATCTAAAATAACTTTATTTAGGTGTCAGTTGTCTTAATTTTTATTCTGGGCCAATCTTCCCAATGGGAAGCAACACCCCTCGAGGCGGCGGAGCTCCTAGGCTGTCGGTTTGCTGGTGTCTAACGTATGGGCGCAGGGGCGCAAGTTCGCCGCGGAAGCAGTGCTTAGATGGCTATCTTAGAGTTGCATGGGTTGAAAGGTACTGCCACCGCCGGATCTGGATGACGGCGAGTCTTTGTGGATTGGCCCGGGGGCGGCGCAACCACGGCAGTGCGGTGGGGCAGGGAGCGGGGTTTTGGTCGGGGCCATGATACGTCTCCGTCGTATCTACTTCTCCAAACACTTTTGCCCTTGTTTTGGACTCTAACTTGTATGATTTGTATGGAATCAATCTTGACCGATGTCAAGTTTTCAAAGAATCTGCTACTGTTGTTTTATGTGCAGAAAACAAAAGTTCTCGGAATGACCTGAAACTCCACGGAACATCTTAGAAAAAATAATAAAAAATCCTTGCCAAAGATGAAGACCAGGGGGCCCACACCCTGTCCACGAGGGTGGGGGGCGACCCCTAGGGCAGGCCCCCTACCTCGTGGGCCCCCTGGAGCTCATCCGACGCCAACTCCAACTCTATATATTTGCTGTCGGAGAGAAAAAAATCAGAGAGAAGAAATTCACGTTTTACGATATGGAGCCGCCGCCAAGCCCTAAAACCTCTCGGGAGGGCTGATTTGGAGTCCGTTCGGGGCTCCGGAGAGGGGGATTCGTCGCCGTCATCATCATCAACCATCCTCCATCACCAATTTCATGATGCTTACCGCCGTGTGTGAGAAAGTCCATCGTAGGCTTGCTGGACGGTGATGGGTTGGATGAGATCTATCATGTAATCGAGTTAGTTTTGTTAGGGTTTGATCCCTAGTATCCACTATGTTACGAGATTGATGTTGCTATGACTTTGCTATGCTTAATGCTTGTCACTAGGGCCCGAAAGTGCCATGATTTCAGATCTGAACCTATTATGTTTTCATGAATATATGTGTGTTCTTGATCCTATCTTGCAAGTCTATAGTCACCTATTATGTGTTATGATCCGACAACCCCGAACTGACAATAATCGGGATACTTCTCGGTGATGACCATAGTTTGAGGAGTTCATCTTTCACTATGTGCTAATGCTTTGTTCTGGTTCTCTATTAAAAGGAGGCCTTAATATCCCTTAGTTTCCATTAGGACCCTGCTGCCACGGGAGGGTAGGACAAAAGATGTCATGCAAGTTCTTTTCCATAAGCACGTATGACTATATTCGGAATACATGCCTACATTACATTGATGAATTGGAGCTAGTTCTGTGTCATCCTATGTTATGACTGTTACATGATGAACCGTGATCCTAATAATTATCCATCACCGATCCAATGCATATGAGCTTTCCATATACCGGTTTACGCTTATTTACTTTCTCGCTAAGCATCGTTACAATCATTACAAAACACCAAAAATATTACTTTTGCTTTCATTACTCTTTTGTTACCGTTACCATTACTATCATACTACTTTGCTACTAAATACCTTAGTCCAGATATAAGTTATCCAGGTGAGGCTGAACTGACAACTCAGTTTCTAATACTTGAGAATATTCTTTGGCTCCCTTTGTGTCGAATCAATAAATTTGGGTTGAATACTCTACCCTCGAAAGCTATTGCGATCCCCTACACTTGTGGGTTATCAAGACTAATTTCTGGCGCCGTTCTCGGGAGCATAGCTCTATTCTTTGAGTCACTTGGGATTTATATCTGCTGGACACTATGAAGAATTTGAAAGACGCTTAAGACAAAATTTATCCCTCAACTACGAGGGGAGGTAAGGAACCGCCATCTAGCTCTGCACTTGATTCACCTTCTGTTATGAGTAAGTTTGCGACACCTAAACTCGCTTCTACTATTCGCTCGATATGTCGATGTTATTGATGATGCCACTTCTGCTATGCATGATACTTATGATGAAACTACTTCTATGCTTGATACTACTATGCCCCTTAGTGAATTTCTTGATGAACAAATTGCGAGGGCTAGAGAGAAAGAAATTATTGAAACTGATAGTGTTGATGAAATTGATGATGTAGATATGCCTGTTCTTCCTGAGGGTTATGTTTTTGATATGGAATCTTCTGCAGCTATTTTTGCCTGCAAAGATAGAAATAGTAAAGAATCTCTTAGATATAGAATGAAACCTGACCCTGCTTTTGCTACTTCACCTATTTGTGTTCCCGATAAGGATTATGAATTCTCTGTTGATCCTGATATAATTACTTTGGTTGAATCTGATCCTTTCAATGGCTATGAATCTGAAACTGCTAGGCACATCTTACTAAATTAAATGATATAGCCACCCTGTTCACTAATGATGAGAGATCTCGCTACTTTTATATCCTCAAAATATTTCCATTCTCATTAAAGGGTGATGCTAAGATATGGTTTAATTCTCTTGATCCCGGTTATGCATGCGTAGTCCCTAGGATATGATTTATTACTGCTCTGCTAAATATTTCCCTGCTCATAAGAAACAAGCTGCTTTAAAGGAAATATACAACTTTGTGCAAATTGAAGAAGAGAGTCTCCCACAAGCTTGGGGGGGGCTTCTCAAGTTACTTAATGCTTTGCCTGATCATCCTCTTAAGAAAAATGAAATACTTTATATCTTTATAATGGACTAACCAATGCTTCCAGAGATTACCCGGATAGTTGTGCTGGTTCTGCTTTTCGTGGAAAGAACACCGATGAAGCTGAAATTCTATTGAATAATATGTTGACAAATGAAAATAATTGGACACTTCTCGAGCCAGCTCCTCGAGCCAATTCTTGAGCCTATTCCTAAACCAACTCCGAAGAAGAGAGGTGTTCTATTTCTAGATCTGAAGATATGCAAGAGGCAAATAAATCTATGAAAGAAAAAGGTATTAAAGCTGAAGATGTTAGGAATTTACCTCCTATTGAAGAAATACATGGTCTTAATTTACCGCCTGTTGAAGAAACATATGATCTTGATCCTTTACCTATTGAAGAACCTCCTGATCCCGAAAACCTGACAGAGGTAGTAAAGGTAAATTCTCTCTATAGATATGATAAAGCTGAAGTCCCACTACAAGAAATATGTCAACTTATGACCATCACTATTGGTCACTGAAAGGTCACAAATTTCCATTTATGACCTTTTTGTGACCAAAAACAGAAGGTCAAAAGCTGGCCGTCAGAATCGACTATAGCGACCTTTCTTCCGGAATGGTCAAAGACGCTTTACGACCAAAATATTCCTACTGTATGCGTTTTGGTCACTAGCAACCTCCCTGTGCCACGAGGCATCCAGCGTGGCAAGCTGATGTGGCACAAGATTCAGCCCGGTCCAATTCGGTTTTCTACATGGGCCTAGCTCAACAATTCGGCCTATTTATGATTTTTTTTCCTAGATGTTTTTGGGCCTTTTCTATCATGGGCCTTTACCTTTCCACAGAGTTTGTTTCCTTTTTGTTTCTATTTTCGAGGCCTTCTTATAGTACTTGAATAGCTTTTTAGCCTGTGTTATTTTGGGCCATGGCATCTTAATAGTAGAGTATATTTGGGCCGTGTCCACTATCAGGTCCAGTAAGAACATTTTTTCTGGAGAATTTAATGTTCAAGTAAAATGTACACAAGACATTACAGGGAAATAGCACATACAACAGCACATAAATTTTCGTTTCACTCCTACTGCAGCTCACTACAACATATACAAAGACATGACACTTCATCCTTCAATTTTTGCAAGGCATGTGAGGAAATAGTACATAGACGAGTACATCTCTCGGAAGCAAAATACACCACCACACGCCATGGTGCACCATCTTACTCCATCGGCTTCAAAAGGAACTAGCAGCGCCGCTTGCTCCTTTTTGGCCCAGAAAGCTCCTTGTCAGAGAGGATGGCTGAAACTTGGATGCGGAGCTCCCCAAGACATGACATATTGTGTCAATGCTTGCAACAGAATGTAAAGAACTCACATACCAAAGAATGTAAAGAACTTGCACAGTAATGTATCAACCACCAAATAGTATGAAGCAAAAACAAACAAGAGGGGGAAGAGTTTATACCTGATCTTCTTGAGCCTCTCCTTAAGCAAATGAGGTGTTGGCAGCGGCGCCTTCTTCTTCTTCTCCATCTCGCTTGTAGGATCCTAGAGCACAAACAAAAACAAAGTGATGAAAGCGGGTTAAAGGTAGGTATCGGCCATGTAAATGCATAAAGATGTAATTATCCATAGCGATGCCGCAGAAGAGGCAATTTTTATCAAAGTACAAATTGCAGAAAAGAAATTGGCAAGCCTGTTTATATCAAGAATAAAAATGCAGCAAAGACATGGGCATGGCAACGCTGTATTAGTAGTACTTGATGCTATTTGCATCACAAAGTAAACACAGAGAAGTTAAAAAACAAAAACCCACGAAAAATGCTATCGCTTCGCGAACTACTAAGCGGATTTTGGTTTACAAATATGCATTACGTACGTGTGTGCTGCTTCTTTACTCCCTGTGCTGCATGCCTAATGATATGCAGCAATAAGCCCTACTTGTATCATCACGATTTAGCCATGATACAGTCCAGAGGAGTCCATAATATATGTTCCAGCCTAAAAACAGCAATGCAATGAACCATCTGAAACCCTACAACATGTGTTTAGTTCCAAGAATACTATTTTCAGGAACAGTTGACCAACCCAGTTACCTTGTAGTTGGTTACACCTAGCTAGACAAATTAAAATGAGAAGATACATAGACCTCTATTAGCAACAAAAGGGTCTTGAGAACCAAGGAACATATTGTTCAGATGCAAACTAGACCCATCCAGATGCAAGTGATTGATCCATAATATATTGCCGAGTGCCAGTTCAAACAGAAAGGGTAACATTTGTATCCATGGATTCAGGTTAAGAAATATGCAGGGCTTGTCTCACCTTTTTGGAGTAATCATCCTTGGAGAGAGGAGGGCGGTGTGAATAGTGTCGATCAAGGTATCACAGGTTGCTCTAGGAAGAGTGTACTCTTTGTGGAAAGCAAAGGCCTGGCAGAGGCGCCTTTCTTCATCTCCATCTCGCATGTAGGCTGTTGCATCATAGAGCACGACGAAACAATGCAATAAATAAAAGCGGGTAAAGGCAAGTTGTGGCTGAAGAAACAAACAGTAGCACTAGTGCAGAAAAGAGAATGCCGCTTTTGTTGTGGTGCAAGTTGCAGCAACAGAAATTGTCTAAGCCCTTTAATCAAACAAATTGCACAGGCTTGTTCAATTTTTAATTTTTATAGCTTGAACACTGCTCTAGAAAACTGCAAGGAGCAGAACACTGCAAGTTAAGTGAAACATGGTGTTCCAGCAAGAAAAGTTGATACTGCTCCTCCATGTAATAAATTAAAAAAAATGAAAAGTGTGCTCTGTTCATGCTCAAACTGTAAAAGGAGTCCCAGCCCAATCTCATATGGTATATTTGTCTTTAAAAATTGCGTCACAACAGCTTTAGCAATAATAAGAATGGCATAACTTGCATTCTGCTCTTGGCTAGATGCCAAATTCAGGATGTCTAATATCTTGCCAAAGAAACACAAAGTAGCAGCCCAACAAGTAATCTAACAGAGGGCGTAGCTGGGTCTAGTACTGCAAAGCACACATGATCCCAGCCTCCTGTGTGCCCATGTGACTTATCGCATGGGCCTCCCATTTCATTGAAAAACAAGACAAGAATACTAGGGTCTTCAATTTCAATACTACTTCAGACTAAAGGTGGAAGCTCCTTCTAGTTCCTGTAATATAAAATGTAAAACAAGCATTGCATTCCTTGAAGAGGGGTGCTCACGTGTCATGTCCACTACAAAGATCAAGAAAATCGGTTGAGTGCCGAGAATATACAATTGGAGACTAATAAACCCCAGCAGATGTTAAGATTTCCATTAATAATAAGTACAGGGACTCACACTATTTTTGGTAATAATACCAGGCCAAGCAGCGGACAAACTCCTCAATTTAACTACGTTCCCAACATGCGCACTTGGCCCAGCATTTTCAGTCTTCTTTCTAGTAGTAGTACTAAATCAATCATCTCACGCATCCAATAAAACGTCTAGAAAAATATATTGATCTGCCACACAGATGTCGGGTAACTGTACGTATGGTGATGAACAACGAACATATATCTCATATATATATACAACAACTGAATCGGTGAACATTCGTCAGAAGAAATCGATCAACCTCGGTACCTTCGAGCAGGAGGTCGGGCGAAGTTCCCCACGCCGTCGTCGCAGGGCGGGCGCGCTGGGGCCGGGCGACTTGGCCAGTGCGGGCGGCGCGAGGAAGTCGGGCATGACGGGCGGGCTACCGCTGCTGGGCGCTGGCAGCAGGCCCTCCTCGCTGAGCTCCGGGTCATTGCCACGGATCGTGAAAGTGACAACAGGGCGAGCACCTGGCGCGACGCCTGCCGCCGCCATATCCGGCAGGACCCCAGAAATGTATGAGGCGGGCGGAGGAGGTTGGGACAGACGGTGGATCGCCCGCTTCGGGCGCGCTCGGCTCTCGAAGCCTCTCGCTCTTTGGGGAAGGAGCACGGCGGCGTGGAGTGCTGCCTTGGCATGGATGGATGGTTGGATTGATGGAGGCCGGTGGCTGCGGTGGCCTCGTTCCAACTGAGATCGAGTGGGATGTGGCCATGGACGTGCGGTTTGGTTGGGTGAGGGAAGGGAGGGGTGAGAGGAGTAGAGGCGTGCAGGGAGGCCATGGACGCGGCCAGCTCCATGGAGGAAGGTGCCGTGACGTCTGGAAGGGAGGAGGCAGCTCTCTCTCTCTCTCTCGGGCAGCGTGGAGATCCGGAAGGGAGGAGGCGAGCGAGGAGATGGATGGGTTGGTGTGGGGGTGGAAAGAAAGGAGGCGAGGGGGGGGTGGATGGAAAATGACCAGCTAGGGTTTCGGGTTGGTGTGGACAGCCGTTGGATCAACGAGCATCCGACGCAGTATGATGCACGATCCGCGTGGAAGGGTCTCTGAGACCAATCGAATCTGGGTATGATGCTATGACCATCTAAATTGGTCATAGTTGTTTAAAAATAATATGTTAAAATCATGACAGCTATTTTATGACCCGAGAAATTCAAAAGAAAATAGAAAACCTTCTCATTGTGTCACCAAAATGTGAATGAGTTTTCAGAAAAAAATAACAAACATGAAAAAAGATAAATATCTTCAAAAAGGTGTAGTGAGAAATGAGTTTTTTTGCAAAAATAAACATATTTCATTTTTCGAGTGCCCAAAAGGAGGTATTTTGTGAAGGACCTCCCAAATAATTGTTGCAAAATCGAACCAAATCATTTTTCTAAAATACTAGGCCATATTTAATGCACAATTGACAAAATGGTTGGGTGTCAAAGTTTTGATCCACCTCTGGTGAAAAAGACAAATTCGCCGATTCAAATTTGGAAGCGGGTCAAATTTGAACTGTAGGTGCCTCATAGTTTGCTATTTATTTTTTCCAAAAATCATTTCTAGGTACATAAGTACCAATTTAATCAGAAAAACACCAAAAAAATTCCAAGATTCAACCACTAGCTAGGAACGGTCATTCCTGCCGTTTTGACCGCATTTTGAAACGGGCATAAGAAATTCAAAAAAATTCAAAAAATTGGTAAACCTTCGCATTGTGTCATTATATGTGGCCAAGTTGCCGTGAAAAAATAACAAACTTGTAATACGGCAATTATTTTAAAAAGTGTTCTCGTAAACAAGCTATCACGTGTGGAGATCAATGGCTTTCAAGCCAAATGATCAATCTTATGGCCACATTCATGGCATAGTTTGTTCAAATGATCTCATCTGTGCACAAGAGTGCATATTGGAATGGCAAACAATGTTGCCTAAGGAAGTTTTCATTTTCTTTGGACGAAAAAACCATTTTCCATTTTTTCGAAAAGTGCCGAAAAGGAGGTTTTTTTTTTGAAGGACCTCCCAAATAATTGTTGCAAAATTGGACCGAATCATTTTTCTAAAATACTAGGCCATATTTAATGTACAATTGACAAAATGGTTGGGTGTCAAAAGTTTTGATCCACCGTGAAAAGACAAATTCCCTTGATTAATTTGAAGCGGGTCAAATTTGAACTATAGGTGCCTCATAGTTTGCAATTTATTTTTTCCAAAAATCATTTCTAGGTACATAAGTACCTATTTAATCAGAGAAACGCAAGAAAAATTCCAAGATTCAACCACTAGCTAGGAACGGTCATTCCCGCCATTTTGACCGCATTTCGAAACGGGCATAAAAAATTCAAAAAAATTCAAAAAATTGGGAAACGTTCGCATTGTGCCATTATATGTGGCCAAGTTCCCAGGAAAAATAACAAACTTGTAATACGGCAATTATTTTAAAAAAGTGTTCTCAGAAACGAGCTATCACGTGTGGAGATCAATGGCTTTCAAGCCAGATGATCAATCTTATGGCCACATTCATGGCATATAGTTTGTTCAAATGATCTCATATTGTGCACAAGGGTACATCTTGGAATTCCAAACAATGTTGCCTAAGGAAGTTTTCATTTTCTTTGCACGGAAAATTCATTTTTCATTTTCCGAAAAGTGCAAATGAGGTTTTTTTGTGAAGGAACTACCAAATAATTGTTGCACAAATGGATCGAAATCAATTTTATAAAATACTAGGCCATATATAATGCACAATTGACAAAATGGTTGGGTGCAAAAGTTTTGATCCACCTCGATGAAAAAGACAAATTGTCGCCGATCTGGGCTTGGAAATGGTCAAATTTGAACTGCAAATGCCTCATAGTTTGCTCTTTATTTTTCCAAAAATCATTTCTAGGTACATAAGTATCTATTTAATCATAGAAACACCAAAAATTCCAAGATTCAACCACTAGCTAGAACGGTCAAGCCCATTGCTTTTGACCGCATTTTGAAACCAGTATAAAAAATTCAAAAAATCAAAAAATTGGAAAACCTTTCAGATTGTGTCATTATATGTGACCAAGTTTCAGGAAAATAATTAACTTGTAATACGGTAATTATTTTAAAAAAGTGTTCTTAGAAATGAGCTATCAAGTGTGAAGATTCATGGCTTTCAAGCCAAATGATCAATCTTATGGCCACATTCATGGCATAGTTTGTTCAAATGATCTCATATTGTGCACAAGGGTGCATATTGGAATGGCAAACAATGTTGCCTAAGGAAGTTTTCATTTTCGCTTGGACGAAAAACCATTTTCCATTTTTCGAGTGCCGAAAGGAGGTTTTTTGTGAAGGAACTACCAAATAATTGTTGCAAAATTGACCAAATCATTTTTATAAAATACTAGGCCATATTTAATGCACAATTGACAAAATGTTCTGGTGTAAAATTTTTTGATCCACCTCTCGTGAAAAAGACAAATTTCTGCCGATTCAGCTAGAAGCGGGTCAAATTTGAACTGCAGTTGCCTCATAGTTTGCTATTTATTTTTTCCAAAAATCATTTCTAGTTACATAAGGACCTATTTAATCATAAATACATGGTTTGGTGGCGATACGTCGAGGTTTGGGCGGTGGCCGAGGGCCCCAACTCTAGAGCTGCCAGAAATCAAGATGTTCGCCAAGGCGTGGTCAGCGTGACCGTGGCGCTGCCATGTGTTCCAAAGTGCCTAGGCATGTCTAGTGGGTTGGTCACTCCCCAGGTTGGTGCTAGGAAGAAAATTACAACATAAGATTCTCACGAGGAGACCAATCGATGCTCAAACATGAATTAGCAGCCAAGTGTTTGATTAGCTAAGACGGGAAATGTACATGGCTAATGGGCGTGACTTTTGGCTGAGGATGATCAGTTACTAAGAAGACCGTTTTCACAAATTTTCAGCTCAAAAGGAGGAGCCTAGGTGGTACTTGCTTTGCAAACCACCACACTTTGGACATAAATCTGAATGTTGAAGCTTCGGCTCAAAATAATGAATGGATTGAGCTGGCATTTGGTGGAGGATGGTTATTTGGGCATAGGAAAGCACTGTAGAAAATGGATACTATTTGGACATGCCAAAGTGGTACTTCCTTCACAAACTGTTACTCTGAACAGAATAAGAAAATGAATATTTTTGAATTATTTTTGAACTAGGCCAGGAAGGTTTTTACATATTTGACGAAGATATGACCCAAAGAATTTATGAGATTTTTTTGGGAATTTTGGGAATGACAGAAATATAGGTTGCTTCACAACCTAGGGCAAAACTGCCACATGGACATGACACATAGGCAAACTGATGAGGTGGCGCCTAGTCATAGCAACCCACCACAATTTACAAGGCTATGACCATCTATATTGGTCGTTAACAACTAGAAATAAGGCAGCGGACTAGCTATTTGTTAGCTTTATGACCATTTCATGTAAGGAAATTATGACCATTCGACCAAAATGCTCGCAATGGTTTAGGGTTTGGAGCCCCTCGAACAGCTTTTGACCAATTGGTCTCAAATGGTCATAAATCTATGACCAATTCTTCCGTGGTCACCGATGAAGGTCATAAGTTGACATATTTCTTGTAGTGTCCCTCCTACTAAAATTTCTATTCAGTGCTTGGATGAGTTTGATAACTTTATGTTTAAGCAAGAAGACTTCAATGCTTATTTTGGTAGACAATTAAAACAAAATACCTATATGATTAAACACTTGGGTGATTATATGGCTGATGTTAGATGTGAACTTAAACTTGTTAGGAAACATGCTTCTATGGTTACCCTCAAGTAGAACAAGTACTTAAGGCTCAAAATGATTTGCTCAATGAAATGAATAGTAAGAAAAACGATTATGCTGTTAGGGTGGCTACTAGAACTGGTAGAATGACTCAGAACCTTTGTATCCTGAAGGCCACCCTAAGAGAACCGAGCAAGATTCTCGGAGAAATAATATCGATGTGCCTAGTTCTTCTAAAAGGAAGAAAAAGAAAAATGATAGGACTTTGCAAACTTCTAGTGAACCTATTCTGAACCATCTCGAGAATCCAAATGATATATCTATGTCCGATCTTTGGAACACAACTGGTAACGAACCCGAACCTAGCGAAAATAATAATGATGATGTTCATGATGATGCTCAACCTAGTAATGATAATGATGTAGAAGTTGAACTGATGTTGATCTTGATAACCCACAATCAAAAGAATCAACGTTATGATAAGAGAGACTTTGTTGCTAGGAAACATGGTAAAGAAAGAGAACCATGGGTTCGTAAACCCATGCCTTTTCCTCCCAAACCATCCAAGAAAAAGGATGATGAGGATTTTGAGTGCTTTGCTGAAATGATTAGACCTATCTTTTTGCATATGCGATTAACTGATGTGCTCAAAACCAATCCTTATGCTAAGTATATGAAGGATATCATTACCAATAAGAGAAAGATACCAGAAGGTTAAATTTCCACCATGCTTGCTAATTATACTTTTAAGGGTGGAATACCAAAGAAACTTGGAGATCCAGGAGTACCCACTATACCATGTTCCATTAAAAGAAATTATGTTAAACCGCTTTATGTGATCTTGGAGCGGTGTTAGTGTTATGCCTCTCTCTTTATATCGTGAGACTTGATTTGAATAAGTTGACACCTACTGAAATATCTTTTGCAAATGGCTGATAAATCAACTGCTATACTGCCGGTATTTGTGAGGATGTGCCTCTTGTGGTTGCAAACGCGTTACTATTTTAACGGACTTTGTTATTCTTGATATCCCGAGGGCGATAGTATGTCTATTATTCTTGGAAGACCCTTTTTGAATACTACGGTGCTGTTATTGATCGCAACAAGGGCAATGTCACTTTTCATGTTAATGGTAATGAGCATACGGTACACTTTCCGAGGAAACAACCTCAAGTTTATAGCATCAACTCTATTGGTAAAATTCCATCGATTATATTTGGAGGTTTTGAATTTCCTCTTCCTCATCAAGAAGAAGAAATATGATATTCTTATTATAGGGGATGGGCATATCCCTCATTGAGGTAACATGTTGTTATTCAAATTTCTCCGGTTCCATGTTATTCGTAATGAGTTTGTAAAAGGACTTGATCAACCTTGTTAGTGGATTCCTTTTGATGATCATGAGACGGATGAAACTAGAAGGCACAACCTTCTGTACCCTCTTTATACTTTCTGTTATTTAGTTGAAATAAAGTAAAAATAGTATTTTTCTGTCTGTTTCCTGATTTATCCGTGCAATATAAAAATACCCCAAAAATAAAAGTCCTCCAAATGCCATGCCAATTTAATATGATTTTTTCGGGAATATTTGAGGATTTATGGAACTGAAAACACTGCGGGGGGAGCTGCCACCTGGCCACGAGGGTGGAGGGCGCGCCCTACCCCCCAGGGCGCGCCCCCCTGCCTCGTGGGCCCACGGTGGCCCTCCTCCACTTATTCCTGCACCCATCCTCTTCTTCTTCCTCCCACAAACACGAATAACCAGCTCAAACACGAGTACGAGCCCACGTTACTGTGATTTTCGATCTCCTTGCTCAAAGCACCTCTCACCAAACTGCTTGGGGAGATTGTTCCTTGGTATGTGACTCCTCCATTGGTCCGTTTAGTTTTTGTTCTAGTGCTTTATTCTTTGCAAATTTGTGCTGCATAGGAGACCATGTTCTTGAGCTAGCATGTCAAATTTATATGGTTCCAAGTAGTTCTAATGCATGATATATCCTCTAGGCACTTGTAGGAGTAGTTGCTATCAATTTTATTGAAGCTGGTTCACTTTTTTTTGAAGTTACTAAAAATTTCAGATTATTTCAGAAAATAATGAAGAGACTTTTGAGGGGCTCGTCGAAAGCTTCGAAGGAAAAACAAAATGAAGAAGCACAGAGGCCCAAATATAATTTGCCTCACACATGGAGGTCCGCCGTGTGAATGGCCTTAGATGACTTCTTGAGACAAGCCGAATTTATGAGGATTTTTATTCATTGGTTGAGAATGCTGGCCTCACCGACTTCGTCTCGCGACCAACATCATCGGTATCTCTTACTCACTAATACTTTTGTGCAAAACTTCTACTATTTTCCTAAGGAATCACCTCCTTCAAGAGAGTTTCATTTATATGACGTTGTTAAGAAGATGCCATTAGCGAATTTTGCAAGGTTTGCAGAATACCCTCGAGGGTACCTTAGAAGAACCACATCGTAAGGATGTGGAAGAATTTATTAACACCATCACTGTGGGGGAAACCAGGAAGGTTTCCGATGCAAGAATCACTAGCATACATTTTCCTGTTTTACGCTACTTTGCCTTATTTGCTAGTCGTTGCTTGATTGGTCGTGGAAACTATGGGAACGTTAATGTTCCAGATATTATCATTTTGTTCCATGGTTTACACCTCGATAACTCTGTTAGTATGGGCGGAATTATTGCTAAACGGTTAAGTTTGAACCGTACTAAAGGCCCCATCTTTCGAGGTATTTATGCTTCATGCCTAGGTGCACATTTTAACATACCCATTAGGCTTTATGAGAAAGAAGAAAAATTGTTGCCCAGTGCTTATTTAGATTATAAGAGTATGCTAGCGCATGACTTTATTGTTAAGGGCAAGGAAGGGGAGCTTAAATATAAATTGTACTTTGATAAACATCACCCCGAGACTATTACTTTTCCTGCTCCTTCTTTGTTTAACTTGTCTGAAGGTCTTTATCTCATTTCGTGGGCGGCCGTTCAAGCCTATCGGAATCCTGCACCAGCCCCGTAGCCGGAACCACGATACGAGCCTCCACGCCAGTCTGTTTATTCTTGGGATCCGGAGGTGGCTGCCAGCACTACAAAAAAAATACACTTCCGTGATGATACGTGTTTGTCACAGTAGGTCGCGTTTTCTGTCATGCATGTACATCCATGACAATTTTATGACAGAATCAAGATAGTCATATGTCTTTGTCTAGAAGTGTCCCATGACATTACCAAAATTATCATCACGGAAGTGTCCACCCCATGACGATAAATCGTCGCGCTGCAGAAGGGCTTTCGTCCAAGGGTGACCGACACGCGGCATCCACCGTAAGGAACGCATTAAGCTATCGGGTCGGTTTTGGATCCGATAACCCGTTAACAGCCCCGACCAATGGGGATTTTCCACGTGTAAAATTATCATTGGCTGGAGGAAACACGTGTCTGCTCATCGTTGGGACAGATGTCATCCACTCATTGGACGTAAGGCGCCTATGATACGTCGACACGTGGCACGGCCCAACAGAGGCCCATTCCTGTGAAAAGGCCGGCCCGTTTGACTTGGTCAAAAGGTGGCGGGCCAGCCCATGGAAAGCCTGTTAACGGCCTGTTCGCATATAGCCCATTTACAGCCCGCTAACCCAAGGCCCGTTACACCCTATCTGAATTAGGCCCAGTAGCGTCATCTGGGCCATCCAATATGATTCGACCCGTTTTCGCCACTTGCGCATGTATGGCCCATGACGTCTTCGGCCATATGAGGCCCTATGTAACTCTTGGCCTATTAACGGCCCGTGATGAAATCAGCCCGTAATGAACAAAGTGTATCACTTTACACCCATTAACGGCCCGTGGTGAACCGGCCCAGAATGAACAAAGATGTATCACTTTATACCCATTAAGCGCGTTATTCCGTTGGGCGTTTCCGGTAGCCGATGTTATCTTCGGCCTTCACGCAGCCCATTTATTCTTGGGCTCATTTCCAAAGATTCGTTTACTTACGGCCCGTTCTTGTCATTTTTCGCTTGTGGGCCAAATTCAGCCCGTGGTTACAATGCTCGGCCCGTTTGTGGTCCGTTATCACGTTAATGCGTTTCATAGCGTCATCAACACGGCCTATTAACGATGGCCCGTTATGGTCGACCATGAACGGACGATTCCAACTCTAGTCCATTTACGGCCATAATGCGGTCTGTTTGGCCCATGTTTGGCATTAATCGATCATACGGCCGTATAAGCCCATTGATGATCTGACCCATGAAAGCCCATTGTTTCTACGACCCGTAGAAGGCCCATTGTTTCCACGGCCCATAGAAGGCCCATTGTTTTCTACGGCCGATGGAGGCCCGATGTCGTCTGATAAATATTAGCCCATGGTTATTGTGGCCTAGTTTCAAAAAATAGGTTATTGCAACCACTAGCAAACCGCGGGAAAAGAACTGCAATGACTACAAGCAAACAAATAAACAAGACAACAAGGAAATAAATAAGCAAGCAACTAACGCTAGGCTAGCACGGCTATTACACATATTACATCCACTGGGCACCAAAGTTCGCCACCAGTGCAAATATAGGGAACAAAGCAGCATATCATATACACTGGTTGTCAAAGTTGGCGACTAACGCAAATAAACGCCAAGCAAAAACAAATCGAGAACTGAAACCACTTGAAGATCTCAAGAAACAATATCACAGGTACCCATAATGCTTTGGCAAGATGCTTAGCAAGCTTATTAACTTTCTCTTGTTTGGCGCTAAATCCTCCAGTAACTTAACTTTGTTGCACCGTAAAATATGCATCTAAATTCTGCGAGGACTTCCTCGGTCCTTTAGCTTCCCTATCGCGGCACATCCGATCGATGTATTTCAACTTGAAGTTGAGACTCAAAAGACGAACTGATTCAGCGGTGAAGTTCGAAGAGCTTGTGCCACAGAGTGGCCAGAACTTCTAACACTACATCAAGACAGGACTTTTGGGTTCCTCACTGTCGTCAAGATAGTTTTTATCAGCTTTCTTGGAGACCAACAGGATGTCTCACTATCTTGAACCTTATCTCATTACATTCCTTTACCATTGGATAACGCAGTCTTTGTTCTCCAATTTTTTGTCCGCATTCTAAAAGAGAAACAAGTGCATACATCACATGTTTACCATAAAGTTGTATATGAAACTCATTTTGGTAAATGAGTTCGGTAGTAAAGTGGACAGGATAACAAAGATGAAACAAACATATATCTATGTACCATGGTCACTTTATGGTCTATATCATTCTAGTTTTTGTTGCCAAATCAAGATAGAGACAGTTCAAATGATATTTGTTCAAGACAAAGCAGAATAGACAGAATATAAGTGTGGGTAACTATAGAGCAATAACAACACTTGTAATGTGCATGACATGAGAACATAACTGTTTATTCAATTGAAACTGAAATCAACATAGAGCAGGTTAAAACAACAAACCAGTTAAACAAACAGGTTTAAAACATACCTGTTGCGCCATTGGAGTTTCAATTCCATCCTTCAAATTTGAAAATAGTTGGTATGAACCATAGCTACAGAACCTGACCTGAGAACAAATCTTCTTCTCGTTTAAGCGTTGAGTTGGGATTCGGAGTGGTGGTCCTCATGCTTTGGGCACTGCAGTTCCCTTTACTAATCGCCTCGTGTTTGGGTGCTCTGTGGTGGAGTCGGTCTTTGTGTCAAGCTGGAACTGGGTTACTATCTGCCGGGGTTGGGGTTAGAAGGGGTGTAGCTAGTTCTCTATCTAACTGGGTAGGGGTACAATCTGCGAGAGTCTGGGTTATGTGTGGTGGATCTGGCCTTTGGGCAAGTACAACCGTGGTTCTATCTGCATCAACTGGTAGCACTATCTTTTCTAAAGACCGTGTTGTTTCTCCCTTAGATACTGCCATCACGCTCTCCAATTCAAATGGCTGATAAACAAGAAAAGTAATGGAAGTATAGACATTGTATGATAGAAAGGTGCAATGGATAGTGGGGAATAAAAGAGGGCATGAAATAATTCATATTTATGTTGTCTAACCAAACAGGATAGCATGACACAATTTCACATATATGATGGCTAACTAAACAGGATAGCATGACGCAATTTCACATTATGATGGCTAACTAAAAAAGATTGAAAGACATAGTTCAAAATATGAGACTATGTAAGCAGGATGACATGACATAACCGTATAATGTGTTTATTAAATAGCTTGGCATGCCATAATTCACATACATTCACGGATAGAATGCCATAATTAAAAAATATGATGTTTGTAAACACTAAAGCAGGATGAGATGATATAACTATATGATCTCTTTATTAAATGGGTTGCCATGCCATAATTCAGATAGATGATGCGTATGTACTATGTAAACATGATGGCATGATATAATTCAAATATATGATTTATATAGTAAACAAGTAAGCAGATGGCAATCCATATATGATGTAAAAAACTAAGCAATGCAGGACAACATGCATGACATGGGTAATATAACCTGCCAAGTTTAAGAATAGACCTCGGGGGAAATAGGACTGGTCATCGATCCTACGAATCCTCTGTGAGGAGCTCTGTAATCAGCAAGATATACGCTTGGCAGGAGTAGCATTATGCACTCCGAATACCTTGTTTTCACTCAGATACTTTCATCGCCGCTTTAAATGGTTGATGCACAGGAAGAGTAGTTGAATATACAAACGTTGTCGACAAATGGAACACGTAATACAAAAAAATGATAGCATGATACAATTCACATACATGATGATTGGCTAAACAGCATGGCATTGCATAATTCACATATATAATGCCTTTGCAACAAGATAGCATTGTATAATTCACATATATAATGTCTTGCAACAAGATGGCAATGCATAATTCACATATATGGTAATTAGACACTTTGAGCAATGGTGGCATTCACACAAAGCATGTCTAAACTAATCAAATGACATAGCAATGCGAGACACCATACGCATGATATGAGCAACATAACCTGCCAAGTTAGAGCATACACCTCGGGGATAGGACTGGTCATCTATCTACGAATCCTCCTCTCGAGGAGCTATCCGTAACCAGCGAGATATGCGCTTCGTCGAGATAGCATAGTCTTTCTGAAGACCTTGTTTTCACTCGAATTTGCCATCACCGTGTGAAATGGCTGATGCACACGAAGAGCGCTTGAATGTACTAACATTGTTGACAAATGTAATATGTAGCATAAAAAAGGATGGCCTGATATAATTTACATATAAGATGGTGGCTAAGCAGGATGGCATTGCAAAATTCACGACACGATGCACGGCTAAACAAGATGGCGTTGCATAATTCACATAAACGATGAATAAACTAAACAGATGGCATTCACACAAAGGATGTCTAAACTAAGCAGATGACATATTTGATGTATAAAGTAAGAAATGGAAGACACCATATGTATGATATAACCAACATCAGCATGCCAAGTTAGAGCAAAGACCTCAGGGGGTAAACAGGAGTTGTCTTCTCCTTCTGAATCCCCCTCAGAACAGATATCTTCCTCTGGATTACAATCCGAAATGCGTGGAGTGGGTGCTTCCTTTGCGCCTACCTTGGAGCGACGTCTGCATGAAATTTTATTGCCACGCAAGGCTCGTCTCTTTTGCTCTACATGTTCAGTTCCATTGTTTACAATAACTACCATGCATAGGAATAAAACATAGTGAGATTATGTAAGGAGTGCATGCAGAAATCCATAGTGATGGTAGCAACCTGTGGATAGACCCAAAACCAATAATAGCAGGCAGATAATGGCTTCAGTTAAAAAATACAGATAATGGCTTCTTTCTTTGTTTGTTTCCCACCCAACATGAAACTCATAGTAGACACCGGAGATTAACCAGATAGTAGATAGATACTATTGATAGCGGCCTCGATATGTAGCGCACAACCATTTAAAAACTCAAGTTTGACCATTAGTTTGAGGTGACTTCGAGTCTAATCGGTGAACATGACGATAAAGTAGCATGTAATATTAAGCGATGCATAACATAGCGGACACGAAAGAGTGCGACCTCTCTTGCGGACCCGTGTAGTCCTCGAGGTCATACGCTCGGTTGATGATGGTAATGCAGTTTTCATGGCTGCCAGCCGGTGGGGAAGAAGATCCGAGGCCGAAAGGCAGTCTCGAGGCGGATCCTACTGTCTTTGGACCCTTACATCGTTGGAGCGGTGAGCTGGGGTGAACGACAGGCGCAGCGAGGCCGGGACAAACCACGCAAGGTTTTCTTTGACAACTATCTGTAAGAGAAGTAATTCTGTAAGTGCTCGTTTGAATTGGAGGATTCCAACAATGCAGGGATAGGAAATAGACAGGAATAGGATAGGAATGCACGTGCAAAACAGAGAATTTAAAAAATAGGATTTCTGCCAATCTGGGTGTTTGATTCACAACAATTGGAAGATCACAGGATGCAAAGAAGCATGGTGAGATTAAGTCAAACCACAAGAAAATGTACGGTTATAATGCTATTATGCTACTATCTCTTAGTCTTCTGCTTCATGAATAGGAATTTGAAAAGGAGGACACGTGAAAATTAAAATTCCTACGTTTTTTCTTTCAAGGAGACACTAAAGGAACAAATCCGTGTGCTCAATGGACAATATATATAACATGTAGAGTTAATTAGAGATGCAACAAGTTTACTACCTCTTTGGCGAAGCCATGTCGATCTCAGCGTGATTGGGTTGGCGGTGAGGATGCTTGGCTGACTTTGCTTGTCGGAGGAGGGGAAGAAGATCTTAGGGGTGCGGAGATGGAGCCAGTACTGCTCATTTGTGATGGAGGGTTTCGTCGTTGGAGCAGCTCGGTGAGTTGTACGACGCCGAGGTGAAGCAGGAAAGAGAGACAACGAACAACGTTAACTCCTGAGTGGAATTCTAATAGCATCTCCAATACATGACGTAAAATACATAACCACAAAGTGCTAGATGTAAAATACATCAGCCGCTCATCTCTGAACTTAACTCTCGAAACTGAACTTAATCGTCAACTGAACTTAATCGTCAAAACTGAACTTAAGCGTCGAAACTGAATTTTCTTGCCGAAACCGAACGCACTAGCAAGGTGAGGCTACACGTCGGTCGTCGACTTTTTTCATCTCTCGGTCGGTCGATTTTGCAGCCGTTGGATCTGAAATCAAGGGCCTGCGGTTCATCTTCAACCTCCACCCCCACGAGCCGCCACCACCACCGGCCAAACAGCGACCCCGCCCGCTGCGGACGGCGCCGCCCGCCCTTCAAAACACTCCCCACCGCTTGATCCGCGCCGCCTGCCATCCTCTAGGCCCCGGTGCGAGCTTTTTCTCCGGCGATCCCCACGCCACCGCCCGCCAATGCCCCGCCACCGCCTGCGACCACCGCCCCCATCCTGAACCCTAAGGTAAATAGTGGGGTACCTCTCCGGCGAGCCCCCCTCCCCGCCGCGCCTGGTTCTTCCTTCACCCCGGCGAGCCCCCCTGATGTCTACTACACAACCTTCTTCTTGTAGACGTTGTTGGACAGTAGCAAATTTCCCTCAAGTGGATGACCTAAGGTTTATCAATCCGTAGGAGGCGTAGGATGAAGATGGTCTCTCTCAAACAACCCTGCAGCCAAATAACAAAGAGTCTCTTGTGTCCCCAACACACCCAATACAATGGTAAATTGTATAGGTGCACTAGTTCGGGCGAAGAGATGGTGATACAAGTGCAAAATAGATGGTAGATAAAGGTATTTGTAATCTGAAATTATAAAAACAACAACGTAACAAGTGGTAAAAGTGAGCGTAAGCAGTACCGCAATGATAGGAAACAAGGCCTAGGGATCATACATTAACTAGAGCAAGTTCTCACAACAATAATAACAAAGATAGAACATAAGACAAGCCCTCAACAAGCAACAAAGAGTCAAACCAAAGACACTAATAAAGGAGAACAAGCGTAGAGATTATGGTAGGGTGCGAAACCACCTCAAAGTTATTAGATTCGGATCGATCTATAAAAGAGTTCATACTAGAATAACACCTTAAGACACAAATCAACCAAAACCCTAATGTCACCTAGATACTCCATTGTCACCTCAAGTATCCGTGGGCATGATTATACGATATGCATCACACAATCTCAGATTCATCCAACCAACATAAAAGTACTTCAAAGAGTGGCCCAAAGTTTCTACCGGAGAGTCAAGAACGTGTGCCAACCCCTATGCATACGTTCATGGGTGGAACCCGCATGTTGGTCACCAAAACATACATCAAGTGGCACATGATATCCCATTGTCACCACAGATAATCACGGCAAGACATACATCAAGTGTTCTCATAAAGACTCAATCCGATAAGATAACTTCAAAGGGGAAACTCAATTCATCACAAGAGAGTAGAGGGGAGAAACATCATAAGATCCAACTACAATAGCAAAGCTCGGGATACATCAAGATCGTGCCATAGAGGAACACGAGAGAGAACACGAGAGAGAGAGATCAAACACATAGCTCTTGGTACATCTCCTCAGCCCGAGGGTGAACTACTCCTCCTCGTCATGGAGAGCGCCGGGATGATGAAGATGGCCTCTGGTGAGGTTCCCCCTCGGCAGGTCTTGGGAACAGGGTCCCGATTGGTTTTGGTGGCTATGAGAGGCTTGCGGTGGCGGAACTCGGATCTATCTTACGTGCGGAAGTTTTAGGAGTACGTAGGTATATATGGGTGCAAAGTGCGTCGGTGGACCTCCGGGGTGCTCACGAGGCAGGGGGCGCGCCCAGGGGGTGGGCGCGCCCCCCACCCTCGTGGGCAGCCCGGGACTCCCCTGACGTGCACTCCAAGTCCAACAGGTGGGTTTCCTTCCAAAATTAACTTCTCCAGTTGATTTCGTTCCGTTTTGACTCCGTCTGATATTCCTTTTCCTCGAAACACTGAAATAGGCATAAAACAACAAATCTGGGCTGGGCCTCCGGTTAATAGGTTAGTCCCAAAAATAATATAAAAGTGGATAATAAAGCCCAATATTGCCTAAAATAGTAGATAAAGTAGGATGGAGCAATCAAAAATTATAGATACGTTGGAGACGTATCAAGCATCTAAGCTTAATTCTGCTTTCGTCCTCGAGTAGGTAAATGATAAAAAGAATTTTTGATGCGGAGTGATACTTTGGTATAAATTCAATGTAAATCTTCTTAATTGTGGTATGGATATTCAGATCCGAAAGATTCAAGACAAAAGTTCATATTGACATAAAAATAATAATACTTCAAGTATACTAACAAAGCAATTATGTCTTCTCAAAATAACATGGCCAAAGAAAGTTATCCCTACAAAATCATATAGTCTGGCTATGTTCTATCTTCACCACACAAAGTATTTAAATCATGTACAACCCCGATGACAAGCCAAGCAATTTTTTCATACTTTTGACATTCTCAAAACTTTTTCAATCTTCACGCAATACATGAGCGTGAGCCACGGACATAGCACTATAGATGGAATAGAATGGTGGTTGTGGAGAAGACAAAAAGGAGAAGATAGTCTCACATCAAATAGGCGTAACAACGGGCTATGGAGATGCCCATCAATAGATATCAATGTGAGTGAGTAGGGAATGCCATGCAACGGATGCACTAGAGCTATATAAGTATATGAAAGCTCAACAAAAGAAACTGAGTGGGTGTGCATCCAACTCGCTTGCTCATGAAGACCTTGGGCATTTTGAGGAAGCCCATCATTGGAATATACAAGCCAAGTTCTATAATGAAAGATTCCCACTAGTATATGAAAGTGACAACATAGGAGACTCTCTATCATGAAGATCATGGTGCTACTTTGAAGCACAAGTGTGGTAAAAGGATAGTAACATTGTCCCTTCTCTCTTTTTCTCTCATTTTATTATTATTTTTTTATTTGGGCCTTTTCTCTTTTTTTTATGGCCTCTTTTTTTTTTGTCCAGAGTCTCATCCCGACTTGTGGGGGAATCATAGTCTCTATCATCCTTTCCTCACTGGGACAATGCTCTAATAATGATGATCATCACACTTTTATTTTCTTACAACTCAACAATTACAACTCGATTCTTAGAACAAAATATGACTCTATATGAATGCCTCCGTGATGTACCAGGATATGCAATGAAACATGAGTGACATGTATGAAAGAATTATGAAAGGTGGCTTTGCCACAAATACGATGTCAACTACATGATCATGCTAGCAATATGACAATAATGGAGCGTGTCATAATAAACGGAACGGTGGAAAGTTGCATGGCAATATATCTCGGAATGGCTATGGAAATGCCATAATAGGTAGGTATGGTGGCTGTTTTGAGGAAGATATATGGTGGGTGTATGATACCAGCGGAAAGTGCGCGGTATTAGAGATTCTAGCAATGGTGGAAGAATGGGAAAAAGTGCGTATAATCCATGGACTCAACATTAGTCATAAAGAACTCATATACTTATTGCAAAAATCTAGAAGTTATCAAAGCAAAGTATTACGCGCATGCTCCTAGGGGATATATTGGTAGGAAAAGACCATCGTCGTCCCCGACCGCCACTCATAAGGAAGACAATCAATAAATAAATCATGCTCCGACTTCATCACATAACGGTTCACCATACGTGCATGCTACGGGAATCACAAACTTTAACACAAGTATTTCTCAAATTCACAACTACTCAACCAGCATGACTCTAATATCACCATCTTCACATCTCAAAACAATTATCAAGCATCAAACTTCTCATAGTATTCAACACACTCATAAGAAAGTTTTTACTATTCTTGAATACCAAGTATATTAACATTAAGCAAATTACCATGCTATTAATAACTCTCAAATAATTTAAGTGAAGCATGAGAGATCAATAGTTCCTTTAAAACAAATCCACCACCGTGCTCTAAAAGATATAAGTGAAGTACTAGAGCAAAAATTATCACGCTCAAAAAATATAAGTGAAGCACTATGAGCAATAACAAAAACTAGTCCGAAAGATATAAGTGAAGATCAATGAGTAGCTAAATAATTATGCAAATAAATGAAGGCTCTCTCTTATTAAAGAATTCAGATATTGATACTATATTCAAACATCAAGCAAAGCTAAAGAAAACTACAATGCAAGGATAGCTCAACTCATGTGAAGAAGCAAAAACTTAGGCTCAACCGATACTAACCGATAGTTGTTGAAGAAGAAAGGTGGGATGCCTACCAGGGCATCCCCAAGATTAGATGCTTGAGACTTCTTGAAATATTATCTTGGGGTGCCTTGGGAATCCCCAAGCTTGAACTTTTGTGTCTCCTTAGTTCCTCTCATATCATGGTTTCTCTTTTTATCAAAAGCTTCATTCACAACAAACTCAACAAGAGCTCGTGAGATAGGTTAGTATAAACCAATGCAAGACCTTATCATATTCTACTGTAACAAATCACTAACATTATTATTCAACATTTAATACTAAATGCCTCTGAATATTTAATACTCCTATCCTCAAATAGAATCATTAAACAAGCAAACATATGCAAACAATGCAACCATAACAGCAATCTGCCAAAACAGTACAGTCTGTAAAGAATGCAAGAGTAACAATACTTCCCTGACTCCAAAAATTATGAACTAAAATTCCCACTGTAATAAATTTATCAGAGCTCAATATGCAAAAAGATTCAATGTTATACCACTCTCTGACTTTTCTATGGAATTTTTGCAACAGCGGCAAACTTTCTGTTTTCAAACAGCAACATGTATACTAGCAAAATAAGCATGGCAAAGGCTATCCTTGACTTTTTTATTGAAACTAAAGATGCAAAATATTATTATATCTAAAATCAAGCAAACACTAACAAAATAAAATGACGCTCCAAGCAAAACACATATCATGTGGTGAATAAAAATATAGCTCCAAGTAAAGTTACCGATGAACGAAGACGAAAGAGGGGATGCCTTCCGGGGCATCCCCAAGCTTAGGCTCTTGGTTGTACTTGAATATTACCTTGGGGTGCCTTGGGCATCCCCAAGCTTAGGCTCTTGCCACTCCTTATTCCATAGTCCATCGAATTTTTTACCCAAAACTTGAAAACTTCAACCACACAAAACTCAAAAAAAAAAAACTGGTAAGCTCCGTTAGTATAAGAAAATAAAACCACCACTTAGGTACTGTAATGAACTCATTATAAATTCATATTGGTGTAATATCTACTTTATTCTAACTTCTCTATGGTTCATACCACTTAATACTAGCCATAGATGCATCAAAATAAGTAAACAACACATAGAAAACAGAATCTGTCAAAAACAGAACAGTCTGTAGTAATCTGTATAAAACGTATACTTCTGGAACCCCAAAAATTATGAAATAAATTGCTGGACATGAGAAATTTGTCTATTAATCATCTTCAAAAATAATCAACTAAATATCACTCTCCAGTAAAAAGTTCTAGCTAATCTCGTTAGCGCTAAAGTTTCTGCTTTTTACAGCATGATCATAAAGACTTCACCCTAGTCTTCCCAAAGGTTCTACTTGGCACAAACACTAATTAAAAAAAACCACATCTAAAATGAATATAGATGGATTATTTATTACTAAACAGAACCAAAAAGCAAGAAACTAAAATAAAATTGGGTTGCCTCCCAACAAGCGCTATCGTTTAACGCCCCTAGCTAGGCATTATGATTTCAATGATGCTCACATAAAAGATAAGAATTGAAACATAAAGAGAGCATCATTAACAATATGACTAGCACATTTAAGTCTAACCCATTTCCTATGCATAGGGATTTTGTGAGAAAACAACTTATGCGAACAATAATCAACTTGCATAGGAGGGTAAAACAAGCATAACTTCAAAACTTTAAGCACATAGAGAGGAAACTTGACATTATTGCAATTCCTACAAGCATATATTCCTCCCTCATAATAATTTTCAGTAGCATCATGAATGAACTCAACAATATAACCAGCACCTAAAGCATTCTTTTCATGATCTACAAGCATAGAAAATTTACTACTCTCCACATAAGCAAAATTCTTCTCATGAATAGTAGTGGGAGTATCATAAGAGACTTGAACACTAAAAATTGTTTCCACATTAAAAGAGTAATGTTCAGAGAAAGGGTACTCATAATCATGACAAGTTTTATAAATATAATCATCACTACTTTTTATAGCATAAGTTCTATCACAATAATCATGATAAGTAGCAACTTTGTTCTCATCACAATCGATTGAAACCTCTTCCGAAATGGTGGATACATCACTAAATAAAGTCATGACCTCTCCAAATCCACTTTCATAAATATTATAAGATTCAACATGCTCCAAAATAGTGGGGTCATTACTTCCTAAAGTTGACACTCTTCCAAACCCACTTTCATCAATATAATCATAATAGGTAGAAGGCATGCTATCATCATAACAACTTTGCATATCAAAACTTGAGAGGCTAAAAATATCTTCATTATTAAACATAGCATCCCCAAGCTTGGGACAAACATTAATTGCAGCAAATATATTCTCAAATATTTCATCCTCATCAAACATAGCTTCCCCAAGCATGGGCCTTTTCATATCATAAGCATAATCACTCTCATCATTAATAGTATGGATAGCACCTATAGTATAGCAATTATTATATTCTTCCAAGCAAGTGCCAAAAAGATTTTCAAGATCATAAGAAGTATCATTATCTTCCCAATCATAATCATCACAACAAGCAATAGGCATAACGAGATCATCATCAAGTGTATCATCTTCATTTTCATCAGGCACAACAATAATAGGAGAAACTTTATTTGGGGGAGATACCTTTTTACCTCTCTTCCTTTTTCTTTTCTTCTTCTTCACCACATCATGTGTGGGTTCAATCCTCTTTTTGGAGCTCCTTATTAATGAGATTGGTTGAATGGAAGGCTCCTATTGGTTACCTGATTCATCATAAGAAATAATAGGAGGATATCGGGAAGTCTCTTCCCTTTCATTAGTATTCTCTTCATCTTCTATTTGTTTTCTTTCCTTTATGTAATTGGCAATATAGGGATTTTCAATGCAATTCACCGCACAATACATATAAATCTTTTCTAGATCAAAATCAAGAATTTTATCAAGATTAAATTTTGGAATACCCTCAGTTATACGTTTCATTTCTTCATAACCCAAAAGAAGGCTAAGTTCTTTATGATGCTCAAGGGTAATCAAATTATCACAATATTTGGACACGACTTGATCATGAAACAAATAGCATTGGAGCTTTAAATGACCATGTTCATTGCAAAGTTTACAAGGAGCGCCAAAATATTGAATCTTTCAGCACATTCATCTAGCTCTTCTTGCAACAATTTGGTTTCTAAGTACTTATGCCTCTTGCAATAAATATATTCTCTATTTGCTGTGTTCATGCAAACATGCACTCCACAAAAGTTCACATGCTCATAAGAGATATTTTCATCATAACTAGTGCAATCATCATTAGCATCATGGATATTCAAAGAATTCGTACTAACAACATTGCAATCATGCTCATCATTCAAAGGTTTAGTGCCAAACAATTTAATGCATTCTTCTTCTAGTACTTGAGCAAAATTTTCCTTTCCATCATACCCAAGAAAGATATTAAAAAGGTGAAGCATAGGAGTTACCATTTTTTCTGTAATTTTCTTTTATAAACTAAACTAGTGCTAAAACAAGAAACAAAAAGAATCGATTTCAAGATCTAAAGATATACCTTCAAGCGCTAACCTCCCGGCAACGGGCGCCAGAAAAGAGCTTGATGTCTACTACACAACCTTCTTCTTGTAGACGTTGTTGGGCCTGCAAGTGCACAGGTTTGTAGGACAGTAGCAAATTTCCCTCAAGTGGATGACCTAAGGTTTATCAATCCGTAGGAGGCGTGGGATGAAGATGGTCTCTCTCAAACAACCCTGCAACCAAATAACAAAAGAGTCTCTTGTGTCCCCAACACACTCAATACAATGGTAAATTGTATAGGTGCACTAGTTCATGAAGAGATGGTGATACAAGTGCAAAATAGATGGTAGATAAAGGTATTTGTAATCTGAAATTATAAAAACAGCAACGTAACAAGTGGTAAAAGTGAGCGAAACAGTGATCGCAATGATAGGAAACAAGGCCTAGGGTTCATACTTTCACTAGTGCAAGTTCTCTCAACAATAATAACATAGATAGAACATATGACAAGCCCTCAACATGCAACAAAGAGTCACTCCAAAGCCACTAATAGCGGAGAACAAACGTAGAGATTATGGTAGGGTACGAAACCACCTCAAAGTTATTAGATTCGGATCGATCTATAAAAGAGTTCATACTAGAATAACACCTTAAGACACAAATCAACCAAAACCCTAATGTCACCTAGATACTCCATTGTCACCTCAAGTATCCGTGGGCATGATTATACGATATGCATCACACAATCTCAGATTCATCCAACCAACATAAAAGTACTTCAAAGAGTGCCCCAAAGTTTCTACCGGGGAGTCAAGAACATGTGCCAACCCCCATGCATAGGTTCATGGGTGGAACCCGCAAGTTGGTCACCAAAACATACATCAAGTGGCACATGATATCCCATTGTCACCACAAATAATCACGGCAAGACATACATCAAGTGTTCTCATAAAGACTCAATCCGATAAGATAACTTCAAAGGAAACTCAATTCATCACAAGAGAGTAGAGGGGGAGAAACATCATAAGATCCAACTACAATAACAATGCTCGGGATACATCAAGATCGTGCCATAGAGGGAACACGAGAGAGAACACGAAAGAGAGAGATCAAACACATAGGTACTGGTACATACCCTCAGCCCCTAGGGTGAACTACTCCCTCCTCATCATGGAGAGCGCCGGGATGATGAAGATGGCCTCCGGTGAGGGTTCCCCCCTCTGGCAGGGTGCCGGAATAGGGTCCCGATTGGTTTTTGGTGGCTACAGAGGCTTGCGGCGGCGGAACTCCCGATCTATCTTCTGTTCTGGAAGTTTTAGGGTACATAGGTATATATGGGTGCAAGGGGTACGTCGGTGGACCTCCGGGGTGCTCACGAGGCAGGGAGTGCGCCCAGGGGGGGTTGGCGCGCCCCCCACCCTCGTGGGCAGCCCGGGACTCCCTTGACGTGCACTCCAAGTCCAATAGGTGGGTTTCCTTCCAAAATTAACTTCTCCAGTTGATTTCGTTCCGTTTTGACTCCGTCTGATATTCCTTTTCCTCGAAACACTGAAATAGGCATAAAACAACAAATCTGGCTGGGCCTCGGGTTAATAGGTTAGTCCCAAAATAATATAAAAGTGGATAATAAAGCCCAATATTGCCTAAAACAGTAGATAAAGTAGCATGGAGCAATCAAAAATTATAGATACGTTGGAGACGTATCACCCCCCACCCCTGAAAATCGGTGACCAAAAGTCGATTCACCGATCAAGTGTAGCTAAATCGAGCAGCATCGCAAGAAAGAGCAAGAGCGAGAGCAGCAGCAAGAGCAAGAGCAATAGCAAGAGCAGACCCGAGCAGGGGACCGAGAGCAAGAGCAGCGCAGAAGCGCAGCGAGAGCTAAAGCAGCAAAGCTCCTATCGATGTGGACGTCGCCGCCGAGGGAGGCGACGTCATGGAGGAAGTGGCGGCGACGCCGTGGATGGAAACCACGCCGTGTCGGCCTCGGGACGGCGCCGTGAGCACCATGAGATCAAATCAAGAAGAAAATGCGGCGATTAGTGTACAACCTCTTTGGTGGCGCCGACAGGGCCGCGGCTTCATCCGAGGAAGCGGTGATGATGATGCTCTTCCGGTGGTGCAGGTGAAGGCGGCGGTGTGGGAATGGAGGTGGCGTGAAAGGCGAGGAACATCGGGCAGCTCCTTGGAGGTGGAGGACGGGGTGGCTGAACGGCGGAGACGATGAGATCGACAGCGGATCCTCATCGATGCGGTGGATGAGGGACGTCGAGGTGTTCTTGTGGACGACATCGTCGGGGAAGATGCTCCTACCGGGTGGCGGACGGAGCGGTGTGGGGGTTTCGTCGCGGGTTTTGCGGCATCGGTGTACGAATGGGTGGGGCGGATGGGATGGAAGTGGGGAACCATGGCTTGGAGACACACTTGTCCGAAATGTGGGGTAAGTTACGAAAGTACCCCCACCGATTTGAGGCGGTTCTTTCGGTTCAGGGGTACCACGGGCATTTCGCGTGTCAGGATTTCACAGGAGGTGGGAGTTTTCGCGCGCGTTGTAATTTCAGAATAGCAAGGCGCGGGTTGAGATGGAGGGAGTTGTTGGAGCATAACGAGACAAAGATATATCTTAAATATTTGGGGCTAACAAGGCGGGTTGAAATTTCGGACAAGCCTAACGTAGTGCTGTACCAAATCAATGCGCACTACAAATGTCATTCAAAACTTTGAAGTCATGTTATGTTCAATTAAAATATTCCGCTACGTGTATAATGCATGCAACCTACTACTCAAATGAACGTTTTAGTGCATTCCAAACGTATATACTACCGCTTCAATATGAACTAAATTTGAATTTGTTTCTCTATTTGAATAAGATCTACAGTAATGATTGTTGTGAAGTCAAAGCATTTTAATTCGCTTTCTCCTCTTTTAGTAAGATCTACAATCATCATTATTGTCAAGTTAAACCATCGTTTGTGTATTATCTTCACAGCACACCACATGATTAGTCTCGAGTTACATATGAACTATGTGTACTATATGAACTCGAACTAGATTTTTTGAATCCACTTTATTTTGATTTCAAATCACATTACATTTCTAGCTCTAGCTAGATCTTCATAATCTAAACCATGTCTCATATGTATAATGTGTTTTTCACATTATGTATGGTGCCCCGCCGCCTACGCGTACAAGTATTTAGATGTGAGTTGCAAACACCACGCATTACCACAAATTCAAATAAAATGTGAGAATGTTCGATATATAGTATTGTTTAGATTGTTCGATACTTAGTTGTAAGCTGCAACGCATACACGTTATCACAAATTCAAATAAAATGTGAGATTGTTTGATGTATAGTATGGTTTAGATTGTTCAGCATTTAGTTGTGAGTTGCAAGCCATGCGTTATCACATTATGGTATAACATGTGCACAAGACGTGTATCACCGCTATATTCATGCATGCAATGTTTAAAACACTATGATCTCCTGTTCAAATATATGAATCCGCTTTCATATCAAATTATGATCTTTGTTAGTCTCTTACACCCACACAATCCTCTAACCTTTTTAGCTACCACTAACTTTCTCTCGTGCATGCACACGCCCTCCTCGCCCTCCCCTCCCTCGGCATTCTATCCACCAGGCACATTAATTTTTTTCTTTAGGTCATTCTCCCAGAGTCTCCACAACTCCTTTCTGACACACACCGGTCGATAAACCTCTCCAGCGATGCCTGCCTACAACATACACACACACCTTCAATCTCCTCCTTTATGTGTCCTTGCCTCGTGTCTCTCATACGGTCAGACACACGTGTAAACTCTCGCCCCTCTTTTCATCGATCTCACAACCTCCCCCTATCTAGCTAGTAGTTGGGCCTCTCGCGCCACCTCCTAGCTCCATTCTCTCTGTCTATCCGTCTCGCTGGGCCTTGTTTGCCTCTAACAAATGGACGTACACCGACCGGTCTCTCGCTATACATATAGCTAGCTAGGTCCTTATAACTCGTTTTTACCCACACATCGATCGATCTACCTCATTAGTTGTGTCTCTCCCTTCCTCCGACAAACAACAATTGATCTACCGATCTAGTTAGGTTTGCTTACCAAACACATGGTTCCCCTTCGTCATCCATGGATGCGTCCCCGACAGATCTATCACGCATTGTGCACACCTGTAAACACATCCCCACTCTTACTGATAACATTGCAGTTCCACCCTCAGTTTGTCTAGTAGGCCTCTCCCACCATCTCCGAGAAGCAACTCCATCACCCATCCAGCACTCTACCCCTCTCCCTTCCTCTCCCTTCCTTTCTCTCTCCTCTCTCTCTCTGTCCTATCATATTTCCCGTCCTTCAGTTATGTATGGATGTCGACCGATCTCCCTCAGTACATAGCTGGGTCTCTCCTTCTCAACACATATACGAGTCGTTCTACCTCTATAGTTAGGCCTCTCCCTACCCCCTCCCCCCCACACACACCGATACATCGAGCGCTCTAGTCATGTCTCCCTGCCACACACAAACTTGACATGTGCCCTCTAACGTTCCGGTAGGCCAGTCGCCCTATATCTTTGACTTGCACACAGACACAATTTCGATGGCTCTCTTCGTCGATCTCGCACCCACCCACTTGATCCTCTCTTCGACTCTAATGATAGCTATAACCCCTCCCTCTCTTCTCGTGGATTGCCCGACCCTCTATGTATGATATGGATAGGCCTCCATTTCACACACATTGCATGCAAAATTTTGTTTGAGATGTCATCGACATATTCCCACAAATAGTTCACGAAATCAACCCCCACCCCACCCCACCCCACCTCAAAACAAAAACACTCACGAACTCGGGTTTGTATCTCTCACACACACCCACGTAGGTGGGGGACGTGCAGAAGAGAAGAGGTGCATGCACGGCGACGTACTCCGTCTCTTTCCCAACCACACCCGCTGGTACACGGTGGAGCTCAATTCTGTACGAAAAAGGCAGCCCACGTGGTAATTTGGCACGATGTCTTGGTTGTCCCACTTGGTGGAGGGAGGATCGTCTACCACGGGTGAACAAACAAATTGCGACTTGACGTGTTATGTTAAAAAAAGAGGCAAACCATGTGGGGCCTACCTTAGACGAAAGACTTTTTATGTGTCCCAAGCTTGCTTAGTACGCCGTCTCCCCTGCCCACGGGCGCGGTGGCTCGCAGGATGAGGTGAAGCTTGCTCCGCCTTACGCCCGCTCCCTCGCCCATGCGCGCGGTGGCTCGTAGGATGAGGAGAAAAATTTACTACTCCCTCCGTTTACTCCTCGTCCCTACTACCTTGGTTATAGAGATTATATCATATTGTTTGGAATATATATGTACTTTAGTAGATTTCAATATGAACTACTACTACATACTCCAAACACTGATGTATATAGACGTATTTTAGAGTCTAGATTCACTCATTTTGCTCCGTATGTAGCACTCTCCCTCGCCCCTCGACCCTCGCCCACGTGGTGGACGTGCGGCAATTCATTCGGTCTCATATAGCCAGAACGATATATCCTGCACTACCATTATTGCTCGACTTCCCGAAGAGGCGAAGAGCTAATCGCAAGGTCAATATTTTGGAGATGCCAAGCGCAAGGTTATAGGAGAACGAGTAGTAGGTGCCGCGTCATTTGTAAATAAAGTTTTTTTTTCTTCAGTGGCACGTACGCAATATGATAGGTTCACATGGAGAGAAAAGGAAACCGCTCCACTATATACATAGTCAGGACGGGCCAGCATACACGGTTGCTTGCCGCGTTGCTCTCTTCACACTCTCTCGCACAAAACGATTGTGGCCACATCTCTAACATCCCCGCGGATCACGTCCGCTTGGGGAAGGGGTGGATGCTTACTGTAGATGCGGTGGCCGTCGCCAACGGCGAAAACCCACTGTCGGCACATCCCGATCAGGGGTCCCCGCCGTTCTATCTCACAAAGCCGGTGAGGTTGCCTTCGTCCCTTGCTCACTTCCGCGACGTGTGCAGTTGCCGCCTCCCGCCGCCCTCCTCAAGGTTGAGCTACGTCCCGCAGGTACAACTCCCATTACCACTGGCTTGCACCATCGCTCCAAATTGCCCACATCACTCTCGTGGATATTTCTCTACTTCTTTGCCCTGCAGATACCTCTACTCGCTTCTTCAGATCTGTATTTGTGATGAGTTTATGTCTCATCAACTAGTCCCGATAATCTTATTCTAATCACGCTTCTTCAATTTCTTTGCCACGTGGATGCTCATCTCGATTTTGGTGAAACTGCACAAAATGATCCGATGGTCAAAAGGTTGCAAACTTCATTTATTAGGAAGCTTCGAGCGTTGCCCGACAAATTGAAGGCTGAGTCAGGGTTCACGGTTCAAGGGCTAGGGATTGCATGGATCGCTTTTTTCTTTAGTCGCCTCTGTTCCAAAATAAGTGTCAACTTTAGTAGTAGTACAACTTTGTACTAAAGTTTGCACAAAGTTGAGACACTTATTTTGGGACGGAGGGAGTACATATTTGCTATGATCTGTCAATCATTGAGATGCAATAGCATGCATGTTAGTCTCCTTTGTATTTGATGAAATGTTGCAACGAGCAACATTGGATGCAAGATACATGTAACGAGGTTTGGAAGTTTCATAGCATTGTACAAATTTATCTCATTGATAAATTACAAGACGTACTATACTAGTACTTCCTCCGTTCCTAAATATAAGTCTTTGTAGAGATTTCACCATGAACCACATGCGGATGTATATAGATGCATTTTAAGTGTAGATTCACTCATTTTGTTCCATATGTAGTTCACCTAGTGGAATTTCTACAAAGACTTATCTACTAGTAATAGCTAGCCCCCACTACTAGGAATTCTGTATCCTCTCCTTGAGCCACATCATCAAAATTGATGTAGCCATTAGACAGTCCATAATAGCCGTCTGATCTAGATGTTGAGAGGCTCCGCACTAAGCTACATGCAAGCATGCAGAAATACCGTGGCACATGCATGTGAGTGGGTTTTAAATCACATCAACATGTCTGCATGCAAGCATGCAATCGGTAGCATGCATGTAAGTGAGCTTTATGTCCCATTAACATGTCAAAAAGAAAAATATAATCCCATTATGCAGTAGGAGTTGGCTGATCTTTTTTTCCTTACGTGGGATGATCTAAATGATGATGGGAGTTTATTTAGTTTGGCTACCACATTTGTCATGCGGTTATAGAGTTTTTTTAGTTCTATGAAATCGATAATTTTGCACAGAGATATATCTGTTCATGACAAGAACGCATGGGGACTCATCTAGTAATATTTAGGAGCGGAGGGAGTACTATGTAAAGAGTTAGGTGTCGCATACGGTGATAGTGTGAGGTGGGCCATGTAATCACCGAGCCTGCGTGTTTTCACCGCTCTTGCACTCTCCGTCAGTAAGAATGGAGAAAATTGTAATCTAGTAGTAGTAGTACCTCCTTTCGCCGAAAAGCGTGGGACATCCAGCAGTCCTACCACCTCAAGAATAAAGATCAATGAGTCAAAATCACATAGACCCAGCAAGAAGTTGATCGGACGGCGACCATCACTCTTGCGCCCGGTGAGAGGTCGCGTCCGCTCTGCCCCGGCATGAATGCGGCATCGATTCTTTGGGCTGGGCCCGGCCGCTTTGGGCGGGAAGCCTTGGCGATGGAGGGGCTTTGGGTGGGCCAGCTGGTCAGAGCGGGCGTGGCAGCTGTCCGCATGTCCCTACCGGACACGCTCGAAAGCGAGAGGATGCACTCTCGCTGCTAAAATCGTACACTACACACCATCTCTCTCAGAGGAGTAGGTCGATCTGTCGCACTCTCTAACACACACATCTGTTAAACACACACACGCACACGCATGCACCTTGGTCCCGTTGCACCTTCTAACGTGACTTATTACACCTAGACGGAGGAGTAGTAAGTATATTTAGATATGGTGGCACTGCTTGACTTAAGTCGAATACAAGTGCCCAAAATTTGTGTGCATGTTATAATAAGGATTCACTTAAAATAGTACGTGAGCGTAACAGAGGGATCAATTGGACGGTGTTCTCGGCAAGAGCGAGATGTGTGAGGTAAGATACACAAGCTGGCGCTTTTAATTTTCTTATTAATTTGTTTGTTTCACCTCCGACCGGTGGGACCCAACGTACTACATGGAGAGAGGTAAGGTGACTAAGGCTGCATTATTTCCGCACCACTCTGGATAGTCTTACCACCAAAGCCACATGACACGATTATGATTGAAATCCCAATGACTCCCACACACACACAAAAAAAACATGGCATGCTTGTCACACGAATGCAGGAACGTATAAAAGGTTATTTTCCTCTCGTTGAACATAAGGGGAGGGTTGTGTAGCTGGTTAGCCTGTTCGCTCATCAAACTTGAGGTCTCGGGTTCGATAACTACACTTGAGCATAATTTTTGCCAGGAGGATTCTTTGACTGGTCAAAATGTTTTCTAGGGTTTGCACGCTTCACACTCTCTCTCCAGTATATATATACATGTAAGTGCATCTAGTGCCCCTTAGTGATTTTGGTGTATTGAAGACTTATAGGTTAAGGGACTAATGTGTTTATGAGTGTACACAGGTCTATAAGTCTATGAGGAGTTTGATATTTACAGAGAAAGTCGACCCCTAAAAATGAAGTTCTTCGATGAACACTTTGGTATTACGAAGACTTTCTCAAGACTTTGAAAGTGAAGAAATTGGTGTGACCTTGAAGACTTGGTATTCATTTGAGGAACATGAAGCGTGAAGACTTTTGTTTTCGTAGTTTTGTTTTCTCTTTCTTGAGTCATAGGAAACACCGTCTTGTTAAAGGGGGTCGAGGAAATACTAAGGAAAAATTTCCATGTGATGCTCAACTCAAAATCCTACACGCATCGATCCTTCGAGTGAAGCCTTTGGAAATCTCATACAGCTTCACCAATTTGTTGGATGTAGACGAAGTTCTTCCGGTCGCTAAGGAATTTGTTACGACCGAGGAGTTAGGAATTCTCCGGTCGGATTTCCTACGATGAGGAACATGATAGCCCCGAGGAATTTGAGAGTCAAATTTCCATTTATTCTTTGTCTTCTTGGTCATGACTGTCCCAAAATATCTTATCCACCTAACGGTCATATCATTGAAGGGCATTTATGTCTTATCATGTCGGGCTGCTCCCTAGGCTATAAATAGCCGCCCCCTACAACCACTAGCTGGTTGGCCGCTCCGAGAGAAACTGACACTTGTCATTTGAGAGCATCCCATCCTCCGACGACTTTGAGCGAAAATCATCGAGTGAGGAAAATCCAAAACCAAACACCTACAAACCGAAAGTGATTGAGCATCACTGAAGAGATTGATCCTGCGTGGATCCGACGCTTGTTACCTTTGAAGACTGTGCTTCTTCCAGACGCTTAGGCGTCATGGTCTAGAGCATCCAAGAGGAATTGTGGATCGCCGAGTGACCAAGTCTGTGAAAGTTTGGAAGTCGCCTGAAGACTTACCATGAGTGATTGGACGAGGTCTGTGTGACCTTAGTTCAAGGAGAATACGGTGAGGACTTGGTGTCTGAGCTGCGTGCTTTCGGCTGACAGGTGTCCGGACTGTGTGTCCTCGAGTTTAAATACCAGCCGCTCCAACCAGACGCATAACCGAGACAAGAGCTTGGAACTGGTCTACCAAATCATTGTCTTCACCAAGCTTATCGGTTCTATTTCCTCAACTCTATCATTTCCTCATTCTCGTGTTGAGTGCTTGTTCATATCTAAGTTTGAAGACTTTGACCAAGACTTTCTCAATTTCCTCAGTTCAATTTCTTGATCTGCTTTGTCTTCATCTTGTGTTATCCTCGTGTTTACGCTTTCTGTACTCTGTGCTTGTCTTCATTTCATCATGATGACCATGCTTGTATTCTGTTATGCTTACTCTTGAGTACTTATTCCGCTGCAAGTAGTTCTTCGCTAAGGAATTTCCTCACCGTAAATTCCTCAGTGAAGAATTCATAAAAATCGCCTATTCACCCCCCCTCTAGTTGATATAACGCACTTTCAATTGGTATCAGAGCAAGGTACTCCCTTTGTCTGTGTGATTTTGGTTTAACCGCCTGGAGTTTAGTTATGTCGACCGGAGGTATGATCAAAGTCTCGGCTGGGTGTCCAACCTTCGATGGAACGGACTACCCCTACTGGAAGAACAAGATGCGAATGCATCTTGAGGCAATTGACAACGATCTCTGACATGTTGTGGAAAATGGTGTTCCCTCTGTCTCACCCTCACTGAACACTACCGATTTGAAGAGATTCAAGCAACTCTATTCTCAAGCGAAGAATATCATATGTGGCCATCTGAGCAAAGGACAATATGGAAGAGTGAGTGCTTTGGAAACTGCTAAGCTTATCTGGGATAGGCTGTCCAAAGTAAATGAAGGAGTCTCAACTCAGCGTGACTCTCGAGTTGACGTTCTTCGCAATCTCTTCAACCGCTTCAAAAGACTCGAAAATGAAAATGCTCAACAAACCTTCGATCGCCTCACTGACATCTCCAATGAGCTTCAAGCGCTTGGTGCCCTTGACATCACCGACCATGAGGTGGTGAAGAAATTGTTGAGATCGCTTGATTCCTCATTTGACACTCTGGCATTGATGATACAAGAACGCGTGCTGATTACAAGTCACTTGATCCTACCGATATCCTCGAGAGGCTAAATACTCATGAGTTCCGACTTCTTTGAAAGAGAGATCTCTATGGTTCGAAGCTATGGCAGATCACGTGCCCTGAAGGCCAAAGCAGTGTCTGAATCTGAATGTGAAGATTCTGGTAGCAGCCTTGGTGATCCTGAAGAATTGAGCCAGGAGCTAGCACTGCTAGTGAAGAAGTTCCAGAAATTCTCAAGATGTGGCCGCTTTGGAAAATATTCAAGGAGCAATGATTCCTCATCCAGTGACTACAAGAGAAGGCTATGCCACAAATGCAAACCTGGTCTCTATATACAAGATTGTCCTCAGTGGGAAAAGGAATTAAAGAAGAAGAAATACAAGGATTACAGTTACATGGCGCTAAGAAGAAGAAGAAATCATCAAAATCTTCATCATCAAAATCCTCAAGTCTTCATCTCACAAGAAGAGCAGCTCCAAGAAGGCTCGGGCATTCATTGGCAAGGAAATGGACTCGAGGCTGAATCGAGGAACATGAGGAAGAGGAGGCATCTGAGGAGTCCGAGTGCGGTGTGGCGAGTCGGCTCTCGCTCTTGCATTAATCGACAAGTCTATCTTCAACTCTGAAGAAACTGACCTCACCAACAAGGCTGATGAAGATAATGATGACTACGCTCCCACCTATTGCTTCATGCAAAGGGTGCTAAGGTAATCAAATATACCTCCTCTGAATCTAGTGAGAATGAATCTGATGAAAACCTCAAGCCCAGCTACTCTAAACTTGCTAAGATTGTTGTAAAACAACCAAAGGGCTTTTGAAAAGGTTCAAAACATGCTAGACAAAAGTGATGATATGTTGGGTAAAGAAATGGATCGCACTAAAGCCTTGACATAAAATCTTCAGAGACTTCAGTCCAGGTTTGACAGCCTTCAAGGTCGTCATAACACTCTCTTATCTGATCATGAGAAAGGCTCTTATGAATTTCTTCAAAGAAAGCAAGATCTTGAGAAGCTAAGAGTGAGTTATGAAGATCTTCAGAAGGAGCACGATTCATTACTTGCTCAACAAATCAGCGCTTCTCAGGAAGAATTTGTTCCTCCATGCTTAAAGTGCATTGACCGTGAATCTGCTAATTTTCACTGAATGTTCAAATGCTTCAATTGTTACAAATTCTTCTCCTGCCTCTGCTATCACTAATTCCTCATCCGAGGACATTGCTAGTATCCTTGACGATGCAGGGCTGAAGGAATTGTACATGATGTGCATGTACAAAAGCCTCAAAGGGCATCAGACTCTTTGTGATGTGCTTAAAAAGCAGATCCTCAATAGGAACCATAGGAAAGAGGGTATTGCCTTTGAGAGGAAACTCAATGCTGATGGAACATATTGGAAGCCTGAGCAGTACCCCAAAACCTCATGGGTTGCTAGATATGTTGGCACTAACTGCAGGAACGGTTCACCTATGAAGAAAATCTGGGTTCCCAAAAGGTGCCGTGAAAGTCTTCAGGCGAATGTCCTCATGACACCACCTGTGAAGAATTGGAACCCCAGATTAAACTCTTCATATGGACCAAATTCTTCATATGGATCGAAGTCCTCATACGGACCAAATTCCTCACGTGGATCAAATTCCTCAAAAGGATCAAATTCCTCATATGATTATCATCGTGCTAACAACTCGCTTTCGCAGCGTAGAGCTAAGGGCTATGAATATGTGCATTATTCTTCAAACCATTATGTTCATAAGTCCTCGAAGAATTTCTGCCTTATTCATATGCTTACCCTAACCCCTCGTGTGTGAAACGAAATGGAATGGCTTCTATGCCACCATTCTCATATGGAGCTCGAAGAGTGATGAACTCTTTGCCACCCCTTCAGATGTGGGTGGTGAAGAAAAAGAACTAATATCTTCTGTAGGGTCAGGTCTCCAGACGTGCTTTAACGTTTGAGGAATTTGCTGGGGGCCTGACAAAAATGCCTAATAGGACGCAGGCTAATCATGAAGAAATGAACTTTCATTTCACACGTCCTCCTACTGCTATATCTGTTTTACTGCATGATGAAATTCATCTGATGAAGTTGATATCATATTCTTCAGTGATGAAGTATATGAGATCGTAAGTTGCACTAATTCATCTGCAGGATGATCAACCCAAAGCCAGTGAGTGGGTCCTCGATAGTGGATGTGCAAATCACATGACTGGTGACAAGAATCTATTGATGGATGCTCCTTTATCACCGTCACATCTGAAGCATATCATCTTTGCTGACAAAGGCAAAAGTCAGGTATTGGGTCTAGGCAAGGTTGCGATCTCTAAGACATACACATGGACAAAGTCATGCTTGTTGAGTCCTTAGGATACAACCTCATATGCATCTCAATGCTTTGTGATCTTGGTATGGTTGTTGTCTTTGGCAAGTATCGTTGTGTTGTGGTTATGGAAGCTGACAATTCCAAAGTCTTCGAAGGCTTTAGGAGAGGAGACTTGTATATTGTTGATTTTTCTATAGCACCGCAACCAGCCGTGTGCTTACTTGCAAAAGCTTCAGAAGGCTGGCTATGGCATCGACGACTTGGTCACGCAGGCATGAGGAATTTGCACACGCTTGCAAAGAAGAAGCATGTCATTGGCATTGAGAATGTCAAATTCCTCAAGGATCACTTCATGGAGCATGTGAAGCTGGAAAAATGACCAAGGCCAAGCATCCGGTGAAGACTATCATGACCACTACTCGACCATTCGAATTGCTTCACATGGACCTCTTTGGTCCTAATCATTACTCAGCAGGTCACTAATGATGCATCTCTATATGGCTTTGTTATTGTTGATGATTACTCTCGTTACACATGGGTACACATTGTTACCCACAAACATGAAGTGCAGGAAGTCTTCAAGCGATTTTCCTCGAGGGCTTCAACCAACTTTGGTGTGAAGATCAAGCACATCAGAGTGACAATGGAACTGAGTTCAAGAATTTCGGTCTTGATGACTATCTTGATGAACTTGGTATTACTCATGAGTTATCCGCTCCTTTATACTCCTCGACAAAATGGCGTCATGGAGCGCAAGAACAGAACTCTTGTTGAGATGGCTCGCACTATGCTTGATGAGTACAAGACGCCTCGTCGTTTTTGGATTGATGCAATTGATCTGCGTGCCACATCATCAATGTGAGTATATCTTCACAAATTCTTCAAGAAGACTTCCTATGAACTCCTCAACGACAAGAAACCCAATGTGAGTTACTTCAAAGTTTTTGATTGCTAAATGTTGGATTAGAGATCCTCATCACAATTCTAAATTTGCACCGAAAGCACATGAGGGTTTTATGCTTGGTTACGGAAAGGACTCACACACCTCTGAGTCTTCAACAATGTTCTTTACAAGATTGTTGAGACCGTAGATGTCTTTTCGATGAAACTAATGGCTCGCAAAGAGAGCACCTACCTTCTGTGATAGATGAACCAGCACCGAGGATTCTATCAAGTTCAAGGCGATCGAGGATGTCATTCCCTCTT